>JAGFBZ010001599.1:0-36763 GCA_018398805.1 Hirundichthys speculiger | reverse complement strand
TTTATGATCTCCTTTACAGCATTAAGAGCCTATCCGCTAAGCACAAATCCATTGAAATTTTCAAATCCGTTACAGAATGAGGCTACAGCACGCTGTCCCTCTCCTCCATCTCTGGTAGTCGTTAGACTTGATTCTGATATAATTTAGTGTTCAGTAATTTCAGTAAACTTATTGTGTTGTTTTATATGGTGAAACCACCAAGGTCTTTTGAACCATATTATGTATCTAAAAATTTTCCCCCCCCCCCCCCAATCATTTAATGTCATTACATTTTTTTTATTTGATTTTATACCAAAGTCGATAAAACAAGGTGAATAAATCCAATTCGTGAGATTTCAATTTGTTTATGTGGAATGCACATTATTGCAAATGCAGTTGCCTTCTCCAAGCTATGAAGTGGAATACGTCAAATGCAGGAAAAAGTGTGATTGTTATGTAAAACTGGTGGCAGCACTGTTGTTTGCTGGACTGCCTGGCACCAATTTGTCTTGAATGGTGGTTGGCATGTGGCAGGGAGCAGTACTTGCTACTTTTCTACTGTGCTTCAGGAGCAAAAGCAACCCCTTTTTTTGCAAGTAGGTTTTTCACCATGTGGACATCAGCGGTGGAGTTTTCCCTCTCCCATGATGGTCATTGCTGCACGGATTGGGGCTTGCAGTGTGGCAAGCAAATGCACTAAAACTATTTACAGTCTATCTGTAAAATAGAACTTAAATATTCATTTCATATCATAACATTTTTAGGATGGAATTATGTATTTTATTCCTGCCTTTGAAAGTCGTCTTACCTTAGGAGAGCAGTATTTTGTGTTGTTGACAGAGCAAATGACTGAATCGTCTCTGCTGCATTTGTGTCTATCTCCCTCAAAAATGATGAAGAGTGCCCCACCCCCCCCCCGAGAGTGTGTGTACTTTAAATTGGACGATGGCAAAATTGATCAATAAATGGTTTGCATCTATTAAAAATACATAGGTGGAATTAGAGATTGACTGGGGTCCTGTGGACCCCAATGCATTGGAATTTTAAAAAGCACAGATAAAGACAGAAACAGCCAAAAATCATTGACATCATTAGGAACAAATTGATGACAAAGTCAGAAAAATTGGAATTATAGAAAAAGCACCTCTGAGATATGACAAAAAGTACACCTCGGACCCCAGTCGGCGGTATGAGGGTTAACCTATGTAATAAATGCACTAGGATGTCACTTTTTAAAGTTAATTTAGTTTAAAATGTTAAAAATATATTTGAAAAAACTTTAAGTTGCTACTTCATGATCTGACTTGTTCATTCTCTCAGGAGATCATCTGAAGAGTTGAGGTCTGCCAAAGCTGGAAACTGTTTCGAAATGAAGGACCATATGGTTTAATATTTAAAGCTGAGCAACTAAAAGTATAAATTAAGCTGATTTGTTTTTGTGATTCTGGACAAACCACAATCATTCTACAGTAAACTGATGACAGGGGGCTGACTGTAATATTTACATTCTGGAAAAGTCCAGAACGGCGTCTGGTCTACCAGGGGGAGAAGTGTTTTTCCATTTGGCATATTTATCTTTGTCTTCTTTTCATGGTGCGTGATGGGTAATGTCTGTGGAATAGGCTACCATGTTGTTTGAGGATGATTGGTTGAATGATACCCTCACTATCACAGCAGCACTGCATGAGCAAGATAGTGGTTAAAAGGGGAAGACTCTAACTCTTGGTTTGGGGCAATCTCCAGGTTGTAATATGTTGTTGTGCCCTTTTTTGTCATGCTTCTCTCTATCCAATAAGGCCACTAGGAAAATTATTTTAAAAGATGCTGATATGACATATAAAACATAACCTGCTAACTACTGTGACCAGATGGTGAATAATCTACTCTGTTGGGTTCATAATGTGTAAATGATTCTGATGGAGTCAGTGTCTCACCAGCATGAACTCATCACATGTCACGGTTATGAGGCATTATTATTTTTCTCTTTACTATCTGATTATTTTTGCAGTATCACAAGAGGCTGGTAGGTGTCCTCTTTTTGGCTTTGTGAGTCACCTGCATAATATTAAAACTATAAAATGTTCAAGCAGGTTAATTCTGACACAGAATAGACCTAAAAAGGCTAAAATTGTAATGAGATTCATGAAAAACAATCTGTTTTATCTTCTGTCTCTAGCCTCATATCAAATTATATGTTTATCCAAAGCCCCCCACCCTCCAGTTTTTGTGGCCTATTACGGGGTGAAAGTCCAGGGCCGTTTTTAGTCCCAGTCCATCCCTGCTTGACGACCATCTGCTTCTGGAGGTTCAGTGTCCAGCCCAACTAACTGAACCAAAATACAACTTCTAACCCAATTCCTCTCAATTTTTTTACCTTTAATTAACAACTAATTATTACTTTTAAATAACAGCAAATAATCTTACCTCACAGTAAATACATTAAAAATAGAAAGTCACAGCATGTTCAGTTTTAGAGTCAGAACAAAGTTAAATTAAACAAATTTGCCAAAATCTTAGAACTGAGTCAGTTTATTTGTCAGAAAGAAACGTATAAGTTTTAACTTATTACTGAAAGCAACAATTGATTAGATAGGGGGTTTCCTACAGGATTTTTTATCTGGTTAAAAAAAACTTTTTTTGACCATAAATTCACATTATTAATTAGAAAGTAGGTTATTACAGCAGACAATACTGATTAATTGATTGATTCAGCCATTTATCTTAGGTAACCTTTTTAGGCTCTTTTTCCTGACTGAATTTACCTTCTACCTTCATTATAGGAACACAAATATTACATTTTCAGACAACCAGCAGCTGTAGGTAATCTTCATGTGGATATAACTGTATTTTAAACTCAAACTCTTGTTTCTGCTGCAGTTTTGGGCATAAGGTTGTAATTTTTATGACCATTGTGTTTATATCCACAGAGACCAACCTGAAGAGCCTGTTGGAGGATCTGGGATTGATGCCGTACTACAGAGAGAAGCTAACACTCAGCAAGATACTTGAGATCAATAAGAAGACCATTACTGATGAACCTGTCAAGTACAAATCTGATCTACCATGGTATTTTCTAAAGAAACTGATGATGGTTAATGTGACAGCTAGGGATATAAAGTACACATCAGTATGTGAGTCAAACTGTGATGATTCATCAGGAACTGAGTTAGATTTTGATGATCTCCTTAAAAGTCCAAACACAGATGACTTGATAAACCCTCTTGACATAATCACTGCTCTCTTTCTGTGTTCTGATGCTTTTCTACAGCATGAAATGGCTCTAAAAATGTCTATGTGTCAGTTCTCTGTACCTCTGCTGCTTCCCAGTTGTGACACTCAACAGTGCACACTCATGCTGTGGGCCTTGAGAGACATTGTTAAGGAGTACAGACCTCCAGCTCTTTCAGACTCCAAGGGCTTCATTGAAGAAAGAATAGTACATTCTGAAGTTTCAATGGTCTCTTTTGTGAGACTGGGTGACTGCTCCTTGTCCAAGTCAGAGATCCTCAATAAGATTCTGGGCAATTCTCAGCTGGACCAGGGCAGCTTTGTTCACCACAACATGGAAGGTGGTGACAGTCCAAGAAGAATATCTGATGGACTAACTGAAATTACCTGGTACCTTCCTTGTGGAAACAAAAACATTGATATTTTCAGTCAACCACTGGCTGTAGCTAATCTCCATGGGGACATCTCTTCATTTGAAACACAATTCTCCTTTTTGTGTCAGACATCTGCAGCAGTTTTTGTGTTCTTTGACCATTTGGGGCCTGACTGCAAAATTCTCACCAACCAAAACCAAAAAGCACAGATCTTCTTGGTGGGCAACAGTGAGAGCAAAAACTACGACAAAGATTCTCGAAAAACTGTAGCAACTGCAATGAACTTGCCTAAAAACAGCTCAATTATTAAGAAAAAACAGACAAATTTTTCAGACTTTGTCAAATGTTTGAGAAGAAAAGTCAGTGAAGTAGTTGAGAAGACACAGATGAAGATGTCAATAGAGAACATGGCTGAAGTTGCCCAGGAACTGGGAATACTGGTTGATGAAAACTGTCCAGAGTGCCAGGCTGGAAAGAAAAATGCAGATGCCATCACTGCAGAAATTAAAGACCTCCTGAAATACAAAGAAGAACAGCTTCCTTTGCAAGGACAAATATGGAAGGAACTGACTCGCCTAGAGAAAGAAGAATTTCGCCTTAAAGATGTTGGGTCTCAAAACATAGAAATCTACAAAAGTGACCTTCGGGAGAAGAAGGAGAAACTGCGGAAAAAGCAGAACTCTTATGAAATTTCACCAGCTATGACATGCTTCATCAATGCGATATCCAGACCAGGAATAGAAAGGTCTTATTTCCTGAAATGGATGAGAATGAACCTTGATAATGTGTCTCGATTAAAACTCTCTGGACTCAGGGAGCAGTATAGAGAAAAGTGCAAAGATTCTGCAAACAAAGAGGAGGTCAAAGAAATTGACAGACAAATCTCCAACAGCTCACTGGGGACTGAACATTTCTTCCGTGAAATGGGTCAGATCTATGAAGCTTCTCTGTCACTTCCAGAAATGGACCCATCATGTCAACAACTGCAGCATCTACCCAAACTCTGTGCACAGTTGTTGCTTGATGGATTTCCTCTTGAACTTGTAGATGGAGATGCATCCAACATTCCTCTCAGATGGGTTAGTGACGTTCTCACTCAGCTCAATGAGTTGGTGTCTCCAAAGAACCAGATACTGGTCGTTACAGTTCTTGGAGTTCAGAGCACAGGAAAGTCCACTCTCCTGAATACCATGTTTGGAGTGCAGTTTGCAGTCAGCAGTGGTCGATGCACTAGAGGTGCCTTCATGTTGCTCATCAGAGTCAATGAGGACATCAAAGAAGTATTTGGCTGTGACTTCATGATGATCATTGACACTGAGGGCTTAAAGTCACCAGAACTCGCTCAGCTGGACAACAGCTATGAGTATGACAATGAGCTGGCAACACTTGTTGTGGGTCTGAGTGACATCACCATTATCAATATTGCAATGGAGAATTCAACTGAAATGAAGGACATCCTGCAAATAGTGGTCCATGCTTTCCTCAGGATGAAGGAGGTGGGCAAAAAACCAAAATGTCAATTTGTTCACCAGAACGTTTCTGATGTTTCAGCCCATGAGAAGAACTTACGAGACAGAAAACTGCTGTTGGATCAGCTGAATGAGATGACTGAAGCAGCAGCTAAAATGGAAAAGAGAGAAGAGAACAAGAGCTTCACTGATGTGATGGAGTACAGACCAGATACTGGAAACTGCTACGTTCCTGGACTCTGGAATGGAAACCCACCAATGGCACCAGTCAATACAGGATACAGTGAAGTTGTTTATGAGCTCAAGAAGAACATCATCCAACAACTGGGAGAGCGTGTGTCATCTGCTAATGATGTGTTGGAGTTCAAAGAGTGGATGACCAGTCTCTGGAATGCCCTAAGACATGAAAACTTCATCTTCAGCTTCAGAAACAGTCTTGTAGCTGATGCATACATGAAGCTCTGCACAGAGTTCAACAAGTGGGAGTGGGAGTTCAAGAAAGAAATGTTCACCTGGGTTACCAATGCAGAAACAAAGATTTCCAACTTTGGTACAGTTGCTGCACAGTCTGGAATATCTGACATGGGAGAATTCCTTACTCTGTTGAAAAGTGAAGCAGCCACAGAGCTGTCTAAATGGGAGGAAAAGCTCCTTAAAAATCTGGAAGAGTACTTTGAGAAGACAGAGGGTCATGTCTACCTGGTTGAAGGATACAGAGAAGAATTTGCAAACAGCGCAAAGAGTCTTCGACGAGAAATGGAAAACTCTGTTGTTAATCAGCTCACAACTGCAGCTGACATCAGACAGGGAATGAAAGAACTTGACAAAATCAAGGAGAATCTCACAAAAGAAATAGAAAAGGCGTGTGTGACTTAATTACTGAAAGTCGAAACAAAAATGTCCAGATGAAAAATGAAGAGCTAGACAAAGAATTTGAAAAGATGTGGGAAAAGACACTTGAGAAGATGTCTTTCTCTCCAAAACAGCCTACAAATGTCTTCACAAGTGTGTCTTATTATCTGAGAGATAATCTTTCACACAAGGGGAGTCATGCATGTGAACTGCTGAGTGAAAAAAGCCTCCAAGATTGTGGGTTGGAGCCTTTCAAATACAGACTTGAAGGAATGTATGGAATAATGTATCACGGAGTAAGAAGATGGTTCAACCGACAGGATCTTGTAAAAGCCAGACAAAATATGGTTGACAACATCATAGCTGCTTGCCAAGACTTCATAGCAGAAAAAATTAAGAGAAAAACCAATTACCACAACACTTACATCCAGGAGATCCTTCTCATTATTGATGAAAGGCTGAAGAATGCTGATGTTGACACAGACATTGAGTTTGAGGTTTCTCTGAAGCAGCACATCTGTGCAGATGCAGCCAGATGCTTTCAGAGAATGCAAGAAGACTTCATTCAAGCAAATGACCCTCAACAATGTCTGCTTAAAAACAAGGAAAACTTTTGTACAGATTTCAAAGATGTTTTCTACAAAAGAGACCAGTGCCAGAAGAATTCTGAAGAATTCACAAAACAATGTCTGAAACCTGCTGTTGAGAACTTTGTCTACCGTTCCCTGGGTCCTGATATCATTGATGAAATCATGAAAACTATTAAGTTCAGCACAAGAACCTCCTTCCAGGGGTATATTCTGCTCGATTTACTTTCAAAGAAAGACTTCAACAGCTTTCATGACTATATTTGCAAATATGAGGATTATGTAAAAACATGGATACTTGAAGAAGTAAAGAAGCACTTCTCAGATGTGTCTATCACATCTAAGATTGAACAAAAACATCTAAAGTCAAGTATCAGCAGCATAAATGATGCCATAGAAAAGGCCAAATCAGAAAGCAGTGGTGACCTGAAGACATTTGTTAAATGTATCTGCAAAGAACTTGGTGGTAAACTGGTCATTTCCCAGGATGCTCTTGGTGCCTGTTTGATCCTGAACAACGCTGACCAGGAACAATTTGCTAAGTGGCTAACAGAGTCTGTGGAGAAGATGGAAGAAAGTCTTCGAGTGAAGTTTAAAAATACACCCTTTGAAACTAAACTAAAACGTCTTAATGTGAATCCTCAGACTGAGCTTTTCAACAAAGTGGTTGGTTGTGGGAAACAGTGTCCGTTCTGTAAAGTTCCCTGTGAGGCAGGAGGATCAGACCACAAGATTCACTTTGCTTCACTGCATTGGCCAAGAGGTCTAGGTGGATACAGCTGGGAAACGACCAAAAAGCTTTCTACTGACATTTGCTCATCTGCTGTGAACAGTGACGTCCGTTTTAGCTGCAGTGCCACAAACTATGAATATCATCCTTACAAGTCTTACAGGGAAATTTTCCCAGACTGGTATATCCCTCCTGATGGGAGCCTGGAGGCATCAGACTTCTGGAAATATGTCATGACAAAGTACAACAATGAATTTGCCATAAAATATGATAAAAAACCAGCTGACATTCCTGAAACTTGGAAGAAAATTACAAGACAGCAGGCAGAAACAAGCCTTAAAAAGTTATTTAACTGGATCCTCCCGATGACGCAGGCGGCCTTTATACAGAGGGAACAGTCCTCGTGCAGCTGTTCGTGAGTTCGATTCCCGGCTCAGCAGCCCTTGGCCACGTGTCTTCCCCGTTCTCTCTGCTCCCCTTCCTGTCTCTCTACTATCAATAAAGGCCACTAGAGCCAAAAAAATCTTTAAAAAAAAAAAAGTTATTTAACATCTGGTGAGACTGATAATCTTCAACTTCACTTATTTTAATCGTGAAACTGAACCTTCTACTTCTGTGGATGTTGTTTCTTTTTACAAGTTATAAAAAGCATTTACAGAATTTATGCATCTACAAGTCAAAGACTTTGTTGTCACATCTGAACTGCTTGACTTAAATGTTTAAAAAAAACTCATATAAGAAAATAAGATGATATTGAGCTTTTATCTGGATTTACATTAAACATGATCAATAGTGATCTACTGGATTAGTTTGGTTTCCTTTTGTTTTGTGTTTTTTTTTTTACTTTTTATGTTTTTTGTTATTTTGTACAACCGTTTTTTTGTCTGTACATCATTACTGAAAAAGTATTTTGCTGATCAGAGTACAGATGGTTTTGTGTTTTGGTGAAGAATATTACCATGTATATGTGATTTAATTTCCTGTCCATCAGTCAGGAAAACTGATTTCAGTGACATCATGGATGAGGAAACACTTGTAGTTGTGAATCTGATCTGTCTGCAGTGTCTCAGCCACTCGTTTATTCTGATCATCACTGCCTTTTCTGTTAATCAAATTATGCTGTTTTTTTCTTGATATATAATGATGTCCATCTTTATTTCTTTATTGAGTATTTCTAACACCGTACTTCTGCTTGTTGCTTATATTTTGTTAAAAAAATACTAACACAATATAATCTGTCTGCTGTTGATCTGAAATTGAGATCATTTTAAGAGCTGTTAAAGATCAGATTTATTCTTTAATTTTCCTGTTTGTCCTGATAAGTTCATCCTTAGATATCACAGTGACTGTGTTTTATTGTTTTACTTGATTGTCTGATTTATCAAAGTTCAACAATGACTTTGCTCCAGTATTTCATGTGAAGTTGATGTGACTTGATTCTGGTAATATAAAGGAATATTTAAAAGATACACATTATCTTCTGTCTATTAATGAAACACAAATGTTTCCTCTCACATGTGTTTATAACTTCAGGTTTAATCACAGATTATAGATCTTCAAAGTGAAGATTTAACTTGTCTTCTCCTATAGTGACCTATAAAGGGTTAAGGTCACTATTTCTTTGTTCAGGCACAATTCAGAGATTTGATCCTTTATTTTTTTCTGTGTCTTTTTGTTGTATAATCCAGCACAGTTATATTGTATCTGTGTTTTCATTCATTTATGTCCTTTATATTGTTCAGTTACCTTTATTTAGAGTATGTTTGAATATTATGACATGACTGAGTTTGTCAAAGGCAAAACAAACAACAACATATTTTCATAGATTTGTTTAACAGATCTTTTACTAATTGTTCCAGGAGTTCTTTGATGCATCAGATTTCTCACAGTAATGAAGGTAACTCTCCTTTCTCTCTAGCTGACTGTAACTATGACTGATGTGACAGTAGAGGTGGATCTTCTACTTTAATAGCTGCGACTTTAAAAACCTGTGGTACATATCCTGAATTTATGGACAGGTTAAACTGATCTAATAATGATGTACTAATAAAAGAGATAACATTTTTGAGCAGTGGAATTGGGATGGGGTTTAATAGACATGTGGACGGTTTAACTTTGCTGATGGTTGATGTCAGCTCAGAGAGGTCTACGGAAGAGAAACAGTCTGGAGTCAGGCCAGGACCAGAGGAAGTTACTGAAGCTGCAGAAATGCCCACAGCTGTTGGTGGTTGGGCTTGGTTGATTTCTTCTCTAATTCTGGTTAGTTTACTACCAAAGAAGCTCATAAAGTCTTTACTACTTAGAGCTGCAGGAATCCACGGCTCAACAGAGTTGTGAGTCTTTGTCAGCCTGGACACCGTGCTGAACAGAAAACATGGCTTATTTTAGTTTCTCACATTAACAATGAATAGTAAGCTGTTCTAGCATTGTAGAGAGCTTTTTTGTGAACTACTAGACTAGAGATCGATCAATCTGTCTTTTTCAGGGCCGATAGCGATACCAATTATTAATAGTCAAGGAAGCCGGTAACTGATATTGAGATTTATTTCAATTCAATTCAATTCAGTTCAATTTTATTTGTATAGCGTCTGTTACAATGACAATTGTTTCTAGGCGCTTTACAGAGACCCGGATCAAATATCAGCAAATATCATTAACTAAAATTATAATATTGAATCCAATCAATGATAATGGCAGGTAAAAAACTCCCACATAGAGAGAAAAAACCTTTAAGCCAAACAGTGGCAAGGAAAAACTCCACTTTAAGAGGAAGAAACCTTGATCAGGACCTGGATCATATGGAGGGACCTTCCTGATGAAGATAAGAAAAAAAGAGAGAGAGACGACAGAGAGATGAGAGAGAGGAGGATAGAGAGGATGAGGACGATAGGGATTGAGGACAGAAGGGGATGAAAGAGAGAATGGAGGACGAGAGAGGGATGGAGGACAGAGAGAGGATGGAGGACAAGAGAGGATGGAGGACAGAGAGAGGATGAGACAGAGAGAGATGGAGGACAGAGGGATAGAGGATGGAGGACAGAGAGGATGGAGGACAGAGAGAGGAGGAGAGAGAGGAGGACAGAGGAGACAGAGAGAGATGGAGACTAGATATGATGGAGGACAGAGGATGAGATGAGGACAGAGAGAGGAGGATGATAGAGGATGAGACAGAGAGGGATGGAGGACAGAGAGAGGGGATGGAGGACAGAGGGGAGAGGACAGAGAGGATGGATGGACAGAGATATGTTATATACGAGGATGGACGAGACGGATAGAGGATAGGAGATGGAGAGGAGAGGAGGACAGAGAGGACAGAGAGAGGATTAGGACAGAGGAGGATGGAGGACAAGAAGAGAGAGGAGAGCACACAAATGACTAAATACAACGACCATATAAACATAAACATAAAATTTGTAGTATAAGTGAACATGTTGGCGTCAAAATTTATTATAATACAAACTCCAACACTTAACTTTGTTTAAGTGCCTGAAGTATATGTGTATTTAAAAAACAATTGAAAAGAAAATAGCAAATAAATAATTCCTAGAAGTGCAGGGAGTTACAGGCTCAGCACCATCTCTTATAAGAGTTAGGGTTAGTTTTTAAAAAAACATTAGATAAACAGTTCCCTGAAATTTTTCACAGTAAATAAAGTAAAACTAATTTACTGATTTGTTTTGTGATTTATCTTTTTTTAAAGTTCAAACAAAAACAAAAAGTGCCAGGAGTTCTCTGG
The DNA here is from genome assembly GCA_018398805.1 of Hirundichthys speculiger. NCBI lineage: Eukaryota > Metazoa > Chordata > Actinopteri > Beloniformes > Exocoetidae > Hirundichthys > Hirundichthys speculiger. The sequence continues at coordinate 25,808 of JAGFBZ010001599.1, read as the reverse complement.
CACAGGAACATCTCTTATAAAGTCCAATAAAAATTTAAATGAATTAATAGCTCCCTGAAGTTTAATAAAGTAAATAAAACTGAATTAAATAGAATTTGCCAAAAATGTTACTGTTAAATCAATCAGTCGTCCCAACTAAGCAGCAGGAGATTATGATGCTAAAAGCAAAGTTGTTCAGTTCTCTAATGAAACAGCTTCTCTAGCTTTCGTAAATGACAGAAACCTGCTGAAGATGAATGAATGAATGTTGAATGAATGAATGTTTATTTCGAACCTTTCTCATAAAAAACACAAAATTATACATTAAAAGAAAATCAAAAGTTAAAACAAAAGCAACACAAATATACAATAATATATTAAAAGAAAATCAAAAGTTAAAACAAAAGTAAAACAATTCTAATACACCAGTTCGAAAAGGAGTAGAATGAAGCCTAAGCTTATCTGGTTCTACCCCTATTTATGCCATTTAGAAATGACGTCTAATGCCAAGTTACTACTTGTATATCCTTTTATCTTTTTATCTATTCATTGTGACCACAAGTGTATCCGATGAACCCCGGCTGCCCTCCTGCCCGCCTCATTCTTTTTCTTTATAGCTCATAATCAGCGTGTATTTATACCTTTTCTTAAAAAGTGCAATACTTTCGATTTTTTTTAATTTCATATCCAGGACCGTTCCAAAGAGTTACTCCACCATGTGAAATGCTCATAGTCCTTCAAACTTTGTACGACCAAAACGTTTTTCTCAAATTATTTTTTTCTCTAAAATTTATATACACATTCTCTGTCTTTGAATATTTTTTGAATATTACTCGGGAGTAAGTGATTCTTTGCTTTGTACAAAATTTGAGATATTTTTGAACTTGATCAGATCCATAAACTTAAGACACTTAGAATTCAGAATAATACATTTGTGTGTTCTCTATACCCAACATGATGAACAATTCTCAATGCTCTTTTTTGGAGTATACATAATGGTTGTAATGGTTTGTTTTATAAGCATTACCCCAAACCTCCACACAGTAAGACAATAAGGCATTACAAGTGAACAATATAAGATGTACAACACCCCTCTGTTCCAGTAAATGTTTGGCTTTCCCCAATACAGCAATGCTCCTTGATATTTTTGATCTTACATATTTTATATGAGGCTTCCAAGAAAGTTTACAGTCCAGTAATACCCCTAGAAATTTTATTTCAAATACCTGTTCAATAGCAACCTGGTCCACTACCAATTGCACACATGTATCTATTTTATGATTCCCAAAAATCATTAATTTTGTTTTATTCAATCTTAATGAAAGTTTATTGACATTAAACCATATTTTTAATTTATTTATTTCCATTTTAACAATCTCTTGGAGGTTCTGTAAATTATCTCCAGAACAAAGGATGTTGGTATCATCTGCAAAAATTACAAACTGTAACTGTTTTGATACACTAAATATGTCATTTATATATAAAATGAAAAGTTTCGGACCTAGTACAGACCCCTGTGGGAGCCCACATTTAATCTCCAAGCGTGAGGATTTGTGATCACCTACCTGCACAAATTGTTGTCTATTGCTGATATAGCTCTTTAACCACGTAAGCCCCACTCCTCTGATACCATATTTTTCCATTTTATCAATTAATATATCATGATTTATTGTATCAAACGCTTTCTTTTAAATCAATAAATATTCCTACAACATACTTTCCCTTATCTATACTGTTGGTTATTTCCTCTGTTAACTCCATTAATGCCATATTTGTTGATCTGTTGGCTCTAAATCCATATTGACTATCTGATAACAAATTATGTTTCTCTATAAAATTGTCTAATCTATCAATGAAAAGTTTTTCCAGGATCTTAAAAAATTGTGAAAGTAGGGACACAGGTCTATAATTAGTAAAGTGGTGCTTATCTCTTGCTTTAAATAATGGAATCACCGCTGTTTTCATTTTTCTTGGAAATATACCATTTTGAAATTACAAGTTAAAGATGTGACTTAATGGTTTTACAACACCCTCTACAACTTCCTTGATAACTGTCATATATCAAACCCATTCCAGTCAGTTGAGGTTTTGTTTCTTACTCTTCTTGATAATATCAATAATCTCATTTTCTTCAACCGCTCTCAAGAACATTGAATGTGGATTTATATCAATACCACCTCCCACTGCGCCCTCTTTTGGCCGATCTGGGATGCCATCAGCCAATGTTGGTCCCACATTCACAAAGAATTCATTAAATTCATTGACAACCTCATTCATGTCATTTATAGTTTTGTTGTTATGCTCAATGCTCAATGATCGTCACTGGTGTTGTTGACAGATTAAAATATTACCACACAGCACTTTTGTTCTTAGGTCCATCCAACTGTAATAAGGGTTTGAAAAAAAAAAGAGTTAAAATTGGGCCACATGCTGACATGATCAACTCATCATGTTTAATCTTTTACAATATTTGGAAAGCCTGTAGTTGATTTTATTATTAAATGTTATCTTTTAACATGTAATAGCTAACACCCTGTCATTCTGAACTAGGTTGATTATATGATTTACTATTCAACACCACACAGCTCATGTAGGCTGATGATGTAGTTGCATTATGTCTTAAGTTTTAAACAGATCCCCCCCCCCCCCCCCCCCCCCCCTTCTCTCTATCTCTCTGTCAGAGGAGATGAAGACAATAGAAACAAAAACATTTCTGGAAGAAGCCCTTTCAAAATAAAATACTTGTGCACATTATGAGTACAGTGAACATATACCTATCACTTACTGATATACTGATTTTAAATAATAATCCACAATTTAAATGAATTTCTGAACAACAATCCTCTGCAGAGATGAATATACTATTTTAATATGTATTTTGTATATTTGCACATGAATTCCAAATATTTTTTTAAATTAACAACTGTAGTTTCAACCATGCATATCAAGAAATCAACTGATGAATATCAGCTAATTACACCGAAATAAAGGGAAAAGAAACTCATATATGTGATGAAATATCTTTCACATTGAAGATGTGTTGTTTCAAACCAAGACGTTCACATAAAGTTTTCAGTCTGTCCTCAGCTGTGAGTGCAGAATGAAAGTAAAATTCAACCCTTTTATAGCCCTCATCCTGTTTATCCCTTTAATCTCAAGAAAAACAATCAACAAAAGTAACATTAAAATGTGCAGCATTAAACTGTATGATCTTTGGTTAGAGTTGAAAACAGATGAATATATTTAAAGTAAAACAGAGTGAACTGATCCAGAAGTGGAGTAAAGGAAGTTGCTCCTGAAGATATGGTTCAGCTTTTACTCTTGTGATCTTTGATATGTGGTCTGAAGACCAGCAAACACTTCAACTCTGACATGAAACAGATGGAAAGGGTGGAGACGACCTAACCACCAAACACACACAAGACACAAGTACAAACACACAGCAATTTAATATGTATACACACAACTGAAGATGCAACAGTTTACGTGACTGAAAACACATCTGCAGTTTATTATACAGGTTACAGGTAATGTTTATTAACTATAGTCCATTAGTCTGATACACTGATATCAGCCCTAACACACTAATATAACCCTAACACACTGGGCTGCAGAGCTGATGATGATCCAGCTGCTTAATTCAAACACTGACACATCCTGGATCAGTCATGCACATGCACATGCACACAGAGTGAGCACTGAAAGGTTTTTAGACTTTCACATTACTCAGAGTCACAGTGAAGGCTACAACTGCTCCAGAACTCATTGACTGTTTTTTAGGCCGCGACTGTGTTTAAGTGGCACAAAATCCAAAAGTCCACAAAGTCAGTGCACGTGGACATGAATCTGTCCTGGCTGGATTTACCTGCAGTCAATAGACTGAAAGCCCACAGTTCAACCTAAACATAGAGATCACAACCTGTCCACCTGACTGACCTTGTCATTGAATTAAAAGCCAGTCTCATTCACCTTTCACAATAACACCATAACAACATAATTATTTCTGAACCGAGGCAGCGTTGCTTCCTGTCACTTCTTTACTGTTGGGCCACAGACATGTAGATGACACTAAGACATGACCTACGCAAACAACCAGAACGCCTGCAAGGACTCGTAATCCAAGCAGGCTCTGGTGCAGGTGCACAGCTATCCCCCTCGGTGGCTTTAAACCCCTGAAACCTGCAGGGTCCCTGGTGGAGCACTGCAACTCAGTCCAGGTAAACACCACTGCAGCTCCTTCCTCTCTCTGAGTGGAGGCCAATGGCTGATGACATCATATAATAGACAGTTTGGGCAGAAAACACTTTTTTACACTACAAATCAATCCAGTATTCAAATTCAAATTCAAATTCAAAAATACTTTATTAATCCCCCAAGGGGGAAATTCAAGTATAACATTATGACCATCCCTTAATAGTCAGCAGGTCCTCCTTGTGCTCTCTAAAGAGCTCTGACCAGTCAGGGTTTGGACAAAGAACATCTGATGGTGTCCTGGAGTGTCTGGGACTGGGATATTATCAGGAGATCTTTTAGGGCTTGTGTTGGGGTCTCTGTTGAAGGTGACTGCTTTTCACAAATTCCAGACTGCTGTCTTTGGACAGCAACTTATCATTTTCCTTTTGGCTTTCCCCTTCAGGGGTCACCACCATGTTGTATGTCTACAAAGATCATAGTCCATGAAGATTCCTGTCTAACCTCATCTGTCAGTCTGTTCATCACTATAACAACAAGAAGGGACTCAGAGTTGTTCCTTGATGCAATCCCACCTCCACCTGGAACTCCTCTATCACACCTACAGCACACCTCATTACTGTCTCGCTGCTTTTTGTTAATGGTGTGTTTTTGTACTGTTTTGCCCCCTCCCCCCCTTTTTCTTTTTCTTTCTGTCTTTCTTTCTACTGTTCCATCCTCTGGCCAGCCCAACGTTTACCTCCTCCTGTGTGTGTAGATGTCTTCGGGGCATTGACTAACCTGCTGACCGACCTGGTCTGATCCTCTGACCATCTCAGTGTTTCTGCCCATATTTGTTTATAGTCATCTCTGTAGTTCATGTACTAACAATGAACCAGTCAGAATATAAGTGCATGGACTTCTTAGTTCTGGAATTCTACGTTAAAGTTCATGAATAATAATTATTTATACATTTACTCTAATGTAGTATTGTGTAAAATCCCCCAGTTTTGGTTCAGTCTCTGATTGGCAGAGTCTGTCACCGGGACCAGCTCTCCATCCTACGGGTAAGAAGTTGCGGTCTAGGAGAGCTTCCTCACTAGATTTCCTCAACTTATTTAAGCTGGTGTCGAGGAGATACGCCTAGCTCTCACTGCCTACTTCCAAACGTATGCCCCGCTCACTCCAATAACTGTCCTTCAGAGGAATAGCCGGGTGGCTCAAAGTCCAGCTATTGGTCGCGTCTGTTAACGGCAGCTCTCCTCTCGATTCGGGTCGTTGTCTCCTCTGTCCTTGGCGGACAATCACTTAGTTGGCCGGTCACTCTCCATCCGTTTACTGGCTGTTGTTTCTACTCGGGTTGGTTCTATACGAACTGACCTTGACTGCAGCAGATTCCACCGCTTCTTCACAGAGCCCCCATTCTTTCTGGGTTTCTTCAACTCTCTTACTATAATCAGATTTTTTCGGACCTAGTACCCACACCATTCCTTTCCACACTTCAAATGGCACCTCTTCGATGGTTCCGGTGACAATTTGGATCTTCAGGTGTCCTACCGTCTCAAGGCTCCTGCGGGTCATCGACACCTCAGCTCCAGTGTCCCACTAGATAGGGGATTCCGTCCAACTCAGCGTAGATTTTCGTCCCTCTTCCAGTAGGCTCCTCCCAGAGCGACCCGCGCCTTAAAGCCCCTCATTCACGGCCTCCCCCCCCCCCCTGTCGTGCAGCCCGGATGGCCTCCTTCTGCTCGGGTGTCAAACTGCTGTACTCCTCAGCTGGCAGATAATCACCCTTCTTAGGCTCTCCGTCTGCTCTCCGGGACTGATAGGATGGGGGTGGGCTCCGTGAGGGTTGGGGTCGGCTTTGATGGTCCTGCTTAGCCCCTTTGGTCAGATCGGCCTCACACTGGGCCAGGAACGATTCTTCATCTCTCAGGTCCTCCAGCACAACACGGTTATGAAGAGTGTACCCTTCCCTGACGCCTCTGGTCTTCATGGTTCCCCAACTCAGGTCTTGGGGCCTTCTTAGGGTTCCCATCTTCACGTTGGTGAACTCCAGCGGTTTCTTCTTTCCCTGGCCTCTTGCCATCTTTAAATCCGTCGAGATTTCATGCCTCTTCTCAGCCAGGAAGCACAGGCTGGCCACATCTGAATTTTTCTCCTCTTCTCCCTCCGAGTCCTCCACCAGGCCTGTCTCCAGTAGGTTCCCCGATGGCGGTGGTGACTGCTGTCGAGGACTTACCGTCGCAATCTCCACCTCAGGTGGGGTCTTCGCTGTCACGCTCTTACCTTCGTCTCCTCGACTTCTCATCACGGCAGGCAGGGCCCTCGGCGTGTCTCCCCACAAGAAGCGAAACTCCTTTAGGCCCGGTACCGGGGTTCCGGGGTCTAACTTCTTCCGCTCTTCCCTCCGGGGGCACCATTCCAAGGTCAGGGGCGATCTCTTTTTTGGGGGAAAAGGGGGGCCAAGGGAGGACACCCCTACTTTTCAATTTTAGGGGTCTCCCTGCTATCCTCTCTGGTCGTCCTTGTGGTGGCGGTGATTCGGATGAGAGGCTTGGTGGGGGCTCAGCACCACCCCTGTTCGTCTTCTCTTTATCTTCTCCGCTGGGTTCGTCCCTGAGCTGCATCTGGCGAAAATCCAGGTTCATCTCTTCTACACAGCTCCGTATCAAGGGTGTGGGCTTGGTCTGCTGTTCATCCAATTCTTTGTTCTTCATACTGAGGAATGGGGTCAGAAGGTTTCTTTTCCTTCGTCTGACTCTGGGCCATTTCTGGCCGATCCTGGGTCCTTTCTTGTGGGTCTTCAGCCCCTCCTATATCCACCATCCCGACTTCCCTCAGCCGGTTAGGTGGGGGCTCAGAGGCGTAGCTCTGCACCTCAGATCCCTCTTCTACTTCCTCAAGGTCGCTACCTAAGAACTCGCTCTGCCCTAAGCCCTGAGTTAACCTATCTCGGTCCTCCTGGGCTTGTCTCTTCTGCTCCTCTGCTTTCCCAGACGGCGAGGCCGTCCCATGGGGCTTGGTTTCTGCAGTCCTTGGTCCCAACCCTGGGTCATCCTCTTCTGGGCTAAGGTTCTTCTGCCCTGTCGCCATTTTTCTCATTCTTCTCATTCTTCTCTGTCTTTGTCTGATCGAGTCGTCTGTTCCTTAAAGCCTCCCTAGGTACAAATCGGGGTCAGGGATAAAGTTCAGACTGGTTGGCTATTCTACGCAGTCTTGGGATTTCCTCTAGAAATTCTCCGTCGACCTTCGCTCCTCTTCACTCCCGCTTGCTCCCTGCAATTACTGCGGGCTGCTCGGCCCCCCCTCGCTTTCCTCACGGGGGAGTCGATCTTCTGTGCCTGCGCAGGCTCCCTCCTGCTGCACACTTTTTATCCGGGGGGTCCAGAATGATTGGACCTGAAACTCACTTTTTCAAGTCCCTGTTCGGGCGCCAAATGTAAAATCCCCCAGTTTTGGTTCAGTCTCTGATTGGCAGAGTCTGTCACCGGGACCAGCTCTCCATCCTACGGGTAAGAAGTTGCGGTCTAGGAGAGCTTCCTCACTAGATTTCCTCAACTTATTTAAGCTGGTGTCGAGGAGATACGCCTAGCTCTCACTGCCTACTTCCAAACGTATGCCCCGCTCACTCCAATAACTGTCCTTCAGAGGAATAGCCGGGTGGCTCAAAGTCCAGCTATTGGTCGCGTCTGTTAACGGCAGCTCTCCTCTCGATTCGGGCACTTGTTACAGGCTAGGATAATTTTAGTGGCTCGTACAGCAAACCCCAGGGACACTTTGACAAAAATGTGGCTAAAATAACCCATAAGAACCTGTGTGTTAGTGCAGAGGCATAAACAAGTCTTCAAATTCTGGATACAGATGTAATGTCCACAACGACATCTTATGATAGTTTTATATTTATTAAAGCAGATTAGCAAGGTTAAGCAACAGCATTGATTGGTTAAACAATTCTAATTCTAAAAAGGCAAATTAAAGCTGTGGCTTACTGATTGATCCATCTGGTTGGTTCAAGGACAAACTGGTACGCAATGTGGCGCCTTTTGCGTTCAAAGGCCTGCTGGCAGTGAGAGAGAGAGAGCCCAGAACGATCAGGCCTGCAGGTACGTTGATTCGGCCCCTCCTCCTTGCTAGCAGTGAGCTAGGGTAATTCCAAAACTCCAAATTATATTCCTCAAGTTGGGAAAAAAATGGTTAATCCGTTCCTGCGTCCTCGTCTTCGGTTCTTGAGGAATAAATGAATAAATCCTTCAGATATTTCCCTTCAGATGGTCGGTTAGCTCCCTTGTCCAGGTAGTCCTGCTTCTTTGAAGACGCCCCACGGAAGAACCCCGAATTCTCTCTGTCTTCTCCTTTTATGCTGTTCTCTCTCTCTCTCTTTCTCACGTCCAGCCTGCCTTTAGCCAAAAAATGTCTCTCTTGTTGGCCTTTCATATTCTTGATTGGCTCTCTCACATTTGTGTATGCATACATAATTTCACAAAGTCACATGCCACTTCTGATTGGATATATCACATTTACAGAGGCGTGCATAATTTTACATATCCCATTTACATCATTCATATTCCACAGGCCCTGTCCCCCAATGACTTCATATGTTTACAGCATGACATCTTCCCTATCACCAATCCAAGGCCACCCTGTTTACTTGGCTATACAGCTCGTTAAGCTAAAGCTTATCAGCTAACGCTAACCCTTTTTCTAACGATCTGCTTATCAATATATGTTCCAACGTTACCTTAACTGATTGATTGATTGATTGGTTCGTGTTTAATAACAGATTCGGTAACGAACCCCAGTCTGCAGCCTGGGCCCAGGTACCGTTCTGTATTAAACACACAGCCCCCCCTTGCCTAGGCCCTGCTGAGCTGATGCTGATGACATCGCCATTTGACCCAGACACCTGGCCCCATTATTGTGTATGGCGAAGTTACTTTATTGTTTACTCTTACGAACTCTCTCCTGTTTTTGTTATGACTCCGTAGCTCTGATTTCTGCTCCTGTTTTGATAAACATATCAGTTGTTTTACATTACATCACCCGCTACTGCATGATCTCTTCTCTGTTTTGATAAACATATCAAATCCTGCAGCACACAGTGACCTCCGGTCGCTTACCTCAGCTCACAGTTAATTACGACACAGAGCGAACATGGATCTATCATTTCTGATCATTAATTATTGAATCACACATGTCATTGCTTATAGATTGATTCCAAATCACATTAATTACCACTTTTTCTGTTACTCCACTCCGGCCCATGTACCTCCTCATGTCACATCCGTCTCCTTTTTTAACACTTCAACACACAGAGTTAATAGTGATAATTGATTAGAAGCTGAGCTGATTCCAACGATCTCTCCGGGTCATTTGACAATTGCCAGGATGTATGTCCTCCATCCTCTCTCTGTCCTCTGTCCTCTATTCTAGAAATTCTACATCTATTGGGTGAGACTGAAAAGAGCCTGAAAGCTCAGAGGTCCTGGAGGTAGTAGGACTCAGACCAGACAAAACACACCTCCTCCCTGGCTTTGAACCATGGTGGCTGGAGGCTCCAGTTTATATTGGAGGTTAATGGATTGTCTGGACATCTTTCCTCCCAGGAGGCAATACGTAATTGTTCCTGGTGATTTTATAGATCTGATGATTGAGTGTCCAACTATTAAAATCTGAGCAAATTTAAGTTTTGGGTTGTCTTGATAAATAACAAGGTGTAACCCTCCTGTTGTGTTTGTTTTTCAGGAACAGCAATAATGCTCCCAGGTCAATTTGACCCGGGGCATGTTTGACAATCCAAAAGTGTCTAAAAACTAAACACTCCCAATACACTATTTTTATCTCATTATTAATGCGTAGTCAATAAGTGAAATGAACAAACATTGATCCTGGAAACATTTAACTTAGCTTTTTCTAACATAACAGAGAAAAATAGAAACAGAATCCAGGATTCCATCTGGCCAGCTTGTGTAATTGTGTAATTAGTGTTATATTGTTCTTATTGTATCGTATTAATCCAGAATGTATTATTAATACCAGCATGCACATGCACATAATATTAATCATTCACATGCAGTGGAAGAGAAAGAGCCATTCCACTTCCTGGGAGTTGTATTAATAATACAAGCTAATAAGTGAAGTTACTGTTACTCTCACCGAAATAAACCCTTTGGTTTAGACACACGTTACTTGTGTGGTCACTTTTACTTTCATTTCTTCAGAAATGCCTCATTTCTGAAGAAATGGAACACGTGTCTTGCACTAGTGCACACCACTTTAATACATATACACACAACTGAAGATGCAATAGTTTACATGACTGAAAACACACATCTGCAGTTTATAATACAGGTACAGTTAATATTTAATAACTACAGACCCTAACCCTAACACACTGATATCAGCTCAGCAGCCACAAGAAAGTTCTTTAGTCCACTTTAAACAGCAGAAGTAAATCAGAGGGAATCAGATACTCTTCAGATACTCAGAGTTGGAGCCATCTCTCTCAGACATGCTGGTGTTTGTGTCCACACAAACAGCTCCTTGCAGGTCACAACAACCCAGCTTCTAGAAATAATCAAATGAAGTCTTTCCTGCAGAGCTGATGATGATCCAGCTGCTTAATTCAAACACTGACACACTCTGGATCAGTCATGCACATGCACATGCACATGCACATGCACACAGAGTGAGCACTGAAAGGTTTTTAGACTTTCACACTACTCAGAGTCACAGTGAAGGCTACAACTGCTCCAGAACTCATTGACTGTTTTTTAGGCCGCGACTGTGTTTAAGTGGCACAAAATCCAAAAGTCCACAAAGTCAGTGCACGTGGACATGAATCTGTCCTGGCTGGATTTACCTGCAGTCAATAAGCCAACAGTAAAGAAGTGACAGGAAGCAACGCTGCCTCGGTTCAGAAATAATTATGTTGTTATGGTGTTATTGGGAAAGGTGAATGAGACTGGCTTTTAATTCAATGACAAGGTCAGTCAGGTGGACAGGTTGTGATCTCTATGTTTAGGTTGAACTGTGGGCTTTCAGTCTATTGACTGCAGGTAAATCCAGCCAGGACAGATTCATGTCCACGTGCACTGACTTTGTGGACTTTTGGATTTTGTGCCACTTAAACACAGTCGCGGCCTAAAAAACAGTCAATGAGTTCTGGAGCAGTTGTAGCCTTCACTGTGACTCTGAGTAGTGTGAAAGTCTAAAAACCTTTCAGTGCTCACTCTGTGTGCATGTGCATGTGCATGACTGATCCAGGATGTGTCAGTGTTTGAATTAAGCAGCTGGATCATCATCAGCTCTGCAGCAAAGACTTCATTTGATTATTTCTAGAAGCTGGGTTGTTGTGACCTGCAAGGAGCTGTTTGTGTGGACACAAACACCAGCATGTCTGAGAGAGATGGCTCCAACTCTGAGTATCTGAAGAGTATCTGATTCCCTCTGATTTACTTCTGCTGTTTAAAGAGGACTAAAGTACTTTCTTGTGGCTGCTGAGCTGATATCAGTGTGTTAGGGTTAGGGTCTGTAGTTATTAAATATTAACTGTACCTGTATTATAAACTGCAGATGTTAGGTCTTATTATTGAATAAGCAATACCAAAGAGACGGAGACAATACTTTGTTCAGCTGTGCAAAGGGGAGATACTTCGCAGAGGATGTGCTCTACTGAGTTCTCCAACGAATCTCTCTGCGCAGCCTGTTTTTATTCAGCTTCAACATAAGGAGTGGTTACATTGGTCATATGATATGTATTCTGCTCAGCAACAAGATAACTATACAATAAGAATGACATTTTGTGACAGGATGCACCTGTGCGTGGTTAACACCTTTGCTTTGTCTTAGAGGGGACCAAGCGTCTCAGAGCTGAGTTCCTGGAACACAAGTCTGAAAACAGGAACTCAGCTCTAACCACAGAATGTTCCAGCTCAAACTTGTTATGAGCCTGCAAATGTCATACAGCAAGCAATTAAGACAAAAAGAATAACATGCAAAATGATAAGATTGACCTTGTTCACTCCAACTGCAGATGTGTGTTTTCAGTCATGTAAACTATTGCATCTTCAGTTGTGTGTATATGTATTAAAGTGGTGTGCACTTGTGCAAGACACGTGTTTCATTTCTTCAGAAATGAGGCATTTCTGAAGAAATGAAAGTAAAAGTGACCACACTCATCAAAAGTAACGTGTGTCTAAACAAAAGGGTTTATTTCAGTGAGAGTAACACTAACTTCACTTATTCGTATTATTAATACAACTCCCAGGAAGTGGAATGGCTCTTTCTCTTCCACTGCTGGTATTAATAATAAATTCTGGAATAATACAATACAATAAGAACAATATAACACTAATTACACAATTACACAAGCTGGCCAGATGGAATCCTGGATTTTGTTTCTATTTGTCTCTGTTATGTTAGAAAAAGCTAAGTTAAATGTTTCAAGGATCAATGTTTGTTCATTTCACTTATTGACTTCTCATGTCATCATTAATGTCTCCATCTGTCAAACCCAACAATGATAACAGCTGGAGTTTCTCTTTCATGTGATTATGTTGACAAAGTACAATAATGATTTTTTTTTTCAAGTAAGGTCTGTTGAAATCCATTTATTATAGAGAATTATTACAGAAAATAGTTTAAAATTTGACACCATCTTGTCCTTTTTAATGAAACTTTTCAATCTATTTATATGTTTTCCACTTTAACCACAGTTCAGTTTAATGCTGCAACCTTGAACGTTACTTTTTTCTGCTAATGAGCAGTTAAGTTTTGCTTTCCTGTAAATGAGTCGCCCATGTGAAAGTGAAAGTGTTTTTTTTTCTTGAGGTTAAAATGATAAACAGGATGGCTATAAAAGGGTTGTATTTTTCTTTCATTCTTCACTTACAGCTGAGGAGAGACGCTGAAAACTTCATGTGAACTTCTTGGTCAGAAACAACACATCTTCAAAGTGAAAGATATTTTATCAGGTAGATGAGTTTTTCTTTATTTAGGTTTATCGGTAAATGTTTTCCTTTATCTGTTATCATTTTTATCAGGGTGTTTTTGTCACATGTTCCAGAAAACTTGTATCAGTATTGTTTTCATTAAGTCTTATTTACAAAATTATATTATTTGTGTCGCTGGAAGTTGAACCTAAACGATGTTTGTGTGAAAAATATCATGAATATTTTACTGTTTAACACCGTTTTAAATCAGATTTGCTTTTTTAAATTTAATGTCTGCAGAGGTTGCAGAGCTGAAGACTGAACTGTGATCCAGAACAGCTTAGAGGAGTTTCTACAAACGTGGACGGTTGATGTTCTCGACTGTCGTGTCTGGACCTGATCAATACCTGGTCTGCTGACATGGATCCTGAGGTCCCTGCTGATCCGGGTCCGTCTGGACTCAGGGTGTCCCCCGTCCATGCCGTCCTCTCTTCATCTCCCTCACCTGCTTCCAAACCTCCACCAGGTAGGACCTCCTCCAGACCCTCCTCTGCTGCTGACTCTGTCTCCCTGCGTGCAGCAGCAGACCAGCTGGTTTGTCACTCAGCTCATTATGACTGGTCATAAACTCTTTTCAAAGCTTGTTGTTTATCAAGACAACCCAAATGTAGATGTTCAGATTTTAACAGATGGGGACTCAGTCATTAGATCTGTAGAAATACCAGATACAGTTACTTTGACTCTTTCCCTCCCAGAAGAAAAGATTTTATTGAGCTACATGCTGGTGTCGACATTCTGGTCATGATGACGCTCAAGATTTGAATCAAAGTAGCTGGACTTCTTTTTCTTTGTTATTGAAACCGTTCCACCTTCCATCCAGAAGGTTTTGTTAATTCAGTTGATCCTTCCATCAGGGAGAACATCTGCAGCAGCCAGGGACGTGTCCCCACCAATATTCTGAATTTATTGTTATTATCTGGAAATGCTGGATAATTATATTCCTATATCCAATCCCCCTTTAATTTCCAAAGTCCTTAAAACATCAATATAGAATTGAACAGTTTGAAGAGTTCAGGATTCAGATCATGATTCACCATGGCAACAATAAGGAAAGAAAGAAGTAAAGCAGAGATCCTCCTACTGTTCTTGAATGAAGCTTTTACTGCAGTCACATGACTTTCAGAGAAACATGAGATGGCTGCAGCGTGAGAGAAAGACAGATGATGTTGGAGAAACTGCAGAGCCAGTGAACGTGTCATTTAAATATTTAGTAGCAAAAAAAGGTTAAAAAAATATGAAGCATTTGAAGATTGTATAATGACAGTAGTGGTGTAGAAAAATTATAAAAACATATTTCAGACAGATGACCTGAGTGTAACAGAGTTGGTTGTTCTCACTTTAATAACTTAGTGCTGTAAACAGTTTGTGTTTGTGAATATTGTATGGAACCATGAGTAAAGTCCAAGTCCAAGTACAGTTCCTTGCTGAAGTATTCGGCCCCCTAGAACTTTTCAACCTTTTGCCACATTTCAGGCTTTAAACATAAAGATATAAAATTTAAAAAATTTTTGTCAAGAATCAACAAGTGGAACACAATTGTGAATTGGAACGAAATTTTTTAGATATTTTAAACTATTTTGACAAATAAAAAACTGAATTTTATATCTTTATGTTTGAAGCCTGAAATGTGGGAAAAGATTGAAAAGTTCAAGGGGGCTGAATACTTTGGCAAAGCTCTGTATTAACGGCCCAAGAACACATAAAATGTGCAAATGGTCTGATAGAATCATGTTAACTTTCCAATAAAGAGTTTGAAGATTTTGTCTCCAACTTTAGTTTAATGTTGGAGTTTGAGCTTCACTGAACTGGAATTAAGATGAGGTGTGGTGGAGGATCATGACATAAACCTGGACAAACCAAGGAGAAATTACATTGGTTTAGAAGTACTGAACAAAGATAAAGTACTGTTTAGACTGCGTAGTGTTGTCAGATGTGTTTCTGTGATTGGTTCCTAATGTGGACTTGATCTCTCTTGATCATTGACCTTTAAGTTTCAAATGATTGCTATGTGAAAATGTTCAATACATTTATTCTAACAGAAACATATTTAAGGTTAAAACATGATGTGGATTAATGTAAACTTCTGTGATGTACATTTAACTTCATCAAAGTAAATTCAGCTCCAATGCTGACAAATGTTAACATTTAGCTGTTGCATCTTTTAATCACACAACTAATTTTTAAACATGCATGATCTGATCTTTCTGCAACATAATTCATCAGGTTGAAGTCAATAACACAGACTTTCACACAGATTTTATGAAAATGATCAATAACATTATTCTATTGAACAAACGTGGATCTTTAAAGCTACATTGTACCACCTGTAGCTTTCCTGCTTTAACAATCTCCTCTTCCCAGCAGTTTCTGCTGCCAAACACCAAGCATTATAACATAAATTTGTCCCCATAATGGTCAGTCTTGATGCTGCTGCAGTAATTAATTATAAAAAGGTTTGAACTTAAATGGTTTTTGTGGGAGTTGATTTTCTGTGGAGGTGGACTGAGGTGACGGACCCCCAAACAGCGCTGCTCACTCCTGGTTACTCTTGTAGGTCGTAACTAGTTATTTTAAGAACATGAGGAGAAAAAACTTTTCATTCAGTTTACTGATATAAATTTATCAGTTTGCTCTCCTTAAAAATCAAGTTTCCTTGAGATAGTGGAAATCTGTTCCACACCTCTCTGAATCACTGGCACCCACATTTACAGACCTACTAGTGTTACTGTTTTTGTCCTTGTCCTTCCACTGTTATTAGCATGCGGTCACATGATTCATGGGTCTGCAGAGAGCTTTGAAGCACATTTTTACTCAAACTGCACAGCACCATGATACAAACAGGTGGAACTAGCAGTGCTGAGAAGTTGCCTGGAACTCACCCACCAGTTAGCTGGTTTAGCTTGACTGGTTTAGCTTCTGCTAACCCAGGATGATCACACAAGCACAAGAAAACATATTATCTTTAAAATATGATCATGATCTCTTTTGGTTTTATTTACAATTCAAAAATTAAATATGATTCTAAGTAACTAAGACAATGACAGCAATGACTGTCACAGCCACTGGCAGAGCAGATCAGCTATATAACAGACAAGATCAAATGACATCCCAAAATCTGTTTGGTCAGCTTTATTGGTTAATATAATTTTATCTGATGTAGTACAAAATTAATTCACTCCCCATACAGTTGTCATGGAAGTCAAATTTAACTGAATTTAACAAAACCGTTTTTTGAATCAGGCTGTAGATGTTTAATTCTGCTGCAAAGGTGGTCACTTGAACATGGGGGTCAGTGGGGATTTGGTCTGTTTTGCAGCCAGCACCTAGTGGTCAGTCGAGAAACTGCAACAAAACATACTTTATGGTTGAGTTTGAATGACACTTGATGGTGCTGTGCAGAAAAAAAAGCTTCTTTTTTTCTCTCACCCTTTCTCCTCTGCCCTTTGTCTTATTGGTCGGGGACCCACAGCAGGTTTTCTCCATGCTCCTCACTCACCAGCACTTGTCACTTTGCCTGTCAGACTGCATGACAGACTCATTTTAAAGTTGTATTTGGTGTATTTGTTGACAACTCTGGACTAGAGAGACGGACCAGGTCACCACCTGGAGTCTTCTTCTACAGATCTGTGCTTTTATACTGGATGCAGTATGAGTTTTATCAATATCTTACTGAAGAATGCAGCCCTTTCCCTGCTTAAATGCTCTTATCCTTTTTAGTCCAGAGGATGATGCCGCCTGGGCTGGCTCATGGGTCTTACTGTTGGGGGTCTGGGTGCTTGAGTTACATTATGCTTTGCAATACTGGAAAATTTTTAAGGGTAATTATGGAATATTGGAAAATGGGTAGATGAAATATGTTTTTTTTTTTTTACTTTTTCCTACCCCTTGTCAGACATGTTAAACCAGATATGTGTGAGTGTGTGTGTGTGTGTGTGTGTGTGTGTGCGTGCATGCATGCATGGGTATGTTTTGTTTATTTTTCTTTTTTTTTTTAAAGGGTACATTTATTATTTAGATTTTTTTTACAGACGTTCTCTATATTCCAAAAGTATGGGTATGCACATGTGTATATGTTCATTGGTTGATGTATTTATTTATCTATTTTCAGATACATACAGTAGATTGATGCTAGTGTTGCTGTTGTCATGCTTTAAAAGATTATTTTGACATGTCTGGAATGAATCAATACAATGAAATCAAATAATTTAGGATAAAAACCAATCCAGTGATCAACAAGGGTAAAACAAAAAACAACAAACAAAAATAAAACAGTCCTCTTTCTCAGTACTTTCACTTTTCCTGCTCTCTCCAGTACCATTATATTCTGTCAGATGATGCTAGTGGTCTGTTACAGGAACAGACCTTTAACCTATGTCATAAAATGCAGTAGGATGGTCACTTTTTAAAGTTAATTTTAGTTTAAACTGCTAAAAATACTAATTGAAAACAACTTTAAGTTGCTACTTCATGATCTGACCTTGTTTCATGGAAAAGTCCAGAACGGCCGTCTGGTCTACCAGGGGGAGAAGTGTTTTTCCATTTTGGCACTATTTATCTTTGTCTTCTATTTTATGGTGCGTGATGGTGTAATGTCTGTGGAATAGGCTACCAATGTTGTTTGAAGGATGATTGGTTGAATGATACCCTCACTAATCACAGCAGCACTGCATGAGCAAGCTAGTGGTTAAATGGGAGGACTCTAATCTCGTGGTTTGAGGGTTCAATCTCCAGTGTTGTAATATGTTGTTGTGTCCCTTTTTTAGTCATTGCTTTCTCTCTATCCAATAAAGGCCACTAGAAAATTATTTTAAAAGATGCTGATATGACATATAAAACATAACCTGCTAACTACTGTTGACCAGATGGTGAATAATCTACTCTGTTGGGTTCATAAATGTGTAAATCTGATTCTGATGGAGTCAGTGTCTCACCAGCCATGAATCTCATCACGTCACTGGTTATGAGGCATTATTTATGTTTACATATCAGAAAATGTTTGTTTCAAACAGAAAAGGGATGTTTTAAATAAATGTTTTGTTTACATTGTCTTCTTTTACTATCTGAGTATTTTTGCAGTATCAACAAGAGGCTGGTAAGGTGTCCTCTTTTTGGCTTTGTGAGTCACCCTAGCATAATATTAAAACTATAAAATGTGTCAAGCAGGTTAATTCTGACACAGGATAGACCTAAAAGGCTAAAAATGTAATGAGATTGATGAAAACCAAATCTGTTTTATTCTTCTTGTCTCTAGCCTCAGTATCAAATTATATGTTTATCCAAAGCCCCCCGCCCCTCCAGTTTTTGTGGGCCTACCTACGGGGGGAAAGTCCAGGGCTGTTTTTTAGTCCCAGTCCATCCCTGCTTGACGACCATCTGCTTCTGTAGGTTCAGTGTCCAGCCCAACTAAACTGAACCAAAATACAACTTCTAACCCCAATTCCTCTCAATTTTTTTTTTTAACTTTAATTAACATTACTTATTACTTTTTAAATAACAGCAAATAATCTTACCTCCCAGTAAATACATTAAAAATAGAAAGTCACAGCATGTTCAGTTTTAGAGTCAGAACAAAGGTAAATTAAACAAATTTGCCCAAATCTTAGAACTGAGTCAGTTTATTTGTCAGAAGGAAACGTAATACAGTTTTAACTTATTACTGAAAGCAACAAATTGATTAGATAGGTTTTCCTACAGATTTTTAATCTGGGAAAAAAAAAAAAAAACTTTTTTTGACCTTAAATTCACATTGTTAATTAGAAAGTAGGTTATTACAGCAGACAACACTGATTAATTGATTGATTCATCCATTTATCTTAGGTAACCTTTTTAGGCTCTTTTTCTTGACTGGATTTACCTTCTACCTTCATTATAGGAACACAAATATTACATTTTCAGACAACCAGCAGCTGTAGGTAATCTTCATCTGGATATACCTGTACTTTAAACTCATAAAAGTTCTGTTTGTTTCTGCTGCAGTTTTGGGGCATGAGGTAGTAATTTTTATGACCATTGTGTTTATATTCACAGAGACCAACCTGAAGAGCCTGTTGAAGGATCTGGGATTAATGTCGTACTACAGAGAGAAGCTAACACTCAGCAAGACACTTGAGATCAATGAGAAGACCATTACTGATGAACCTGTCAAGTGTAAATCTGATCTTCCATGGTATTTTCTAAAGAAACTGATGATGGTTAATGTGAAAGCTAGAAATATGAAGAATGAATCAGTGTGTGAGTCAAACTGTGAAGATTCATCAGGGTCTGAGTCAGATTCTGATAATCATGACAGTCCAAACACAGATGACACACTGAACCCTCTTGACATAATCACTGCTCTTTTTCTGTGTTCTGATGCTTTTCTACAGCAAGAAATGGCTCTAAAAATGTCTATGTGTCAGTTCTCTGTACCTCTGCTGCTTCCCAGTTGTGACACTCAACAGTGCACACTCATGCTGTGGGCCTTGAGAGACATTGTTAAGAAGTACAGACCTCTAGCTCTTTCAGACTCCAAGGGCTTCATTGAAGAAAGAATAGTTAATTCTGAAATTCCAATGATCTCTTTTGTGAGACTGGGTGACTGCTCCTTGTCCAAGTCAGAGATCCTCAATAAGATTCTCGGCAATTCTCAACAGGACCAGGGCAGCTTTGTTCACCGCAACATGGAGGGTGGTGACAGTCCAAGAAAAATATCTGATGGACTAACTGAAATTACCTGGTACCTTCCTTGTGGAAACAAAAACATTGATATTTTCAGTCAACCAATGGCTGTAGCTAATCTCCATGGGGACATCTCTTCATTTGAAACACAATTCTCCTTTTTGTGTCAGACATCTGCAGCAGTTTTTGTGTTCTTTGACCATTTGGGGCCTGACTGCAAAATTCTCACCAACCAAAACCATCAAGCACAGATCTTCTTGGTGGGCAACAGTGAGAGCAAAAACTACGACAAAGATTCTCGAAAAACTGTAGCAACTGCAATGAACTTGCCTAAAAACAGCTCAATTATTAAGAAAAAACAGACAAATTTTTCAGACTTTGTCAAATGTTTGAGAAGAAAAGTCAGTGAAGTAGTTGAGAAGACACAGATGAAGATGTCAATAGAGAACATGGCTGAAGTTGCTCATGTACTGGGAATACTTGTTGATGAAAACTCTCCAGAGTGCCAGGCTGGAAAGAAAAATGCAGATGCCATCACTGCAGAAATTAAAGACCTCCTGAAATACAAAGAAGAACAGCTTCCCTTGCAAGGACAAATATGGAAGGAACTGACTCGCTTAGAGAAAGAAGAATGTCGCCTTAAAGATGTTGGGTCTGAAAACACAGAAAACTACAAAAGTGACCTTCGAGAGCAGAAGGAGGAACTGCGGAAAAAGCAGAACAAATATGGTTTGTCACAAGCTATGAAATGCTTCATCAATGCGATATCCAGTCCAGGAATAGAAAGGTGTTATTTCCTGAAATGGATGAGAATGAACCTTGATAATGTGTCTCAATTAAAACTCTCTAAACTCAGAGAGGAGTATAGAGAAATATGCAAAGATTCTGCAAACAAAGAGGAGGTCAAAGAAATTGACAGACAAATCTCCAACAGCTCACTGGGGACTGAACATTTCTTCCGTGAAATGGGTCAGATGTATGAAGCTTCTCTGTCACTTCCAGAAATGGACCCATCACGTCAACAACTGCAGCATCTACCCAAACTCTGTGCACAGTTGTTGCTTGATGGATTTCCTCTTGAACTTGTAGATGGAGATGCATCCAACATTCCTCTTACCTGGGTTAGTGATGTTCTAACTCAGCTCAATGAGTTTGTGTCTCCAAAGAACAAGATACTGGTCGTTACAGTTCTTGGAGTTCAGAGCACAGGAAAGTCCACTCTCCTGAACACCATGTTTGGAGTGCAGTTTGCAGTCAGCAGTGGTCGATGCACTCGAGGTGCCTTCATGCTGCTCATCAGAGTCAATGAGGACATCAAAGAAGTATTTGGCTGTGACTTCATGATGATCATTGACACTGAGGGCTTAAAGTCACCAGAACTCGCTCAGCTGGACAATAGCTATGAGCATGACAATGAGCTGGCAACACTTGTCGTTGGTCTGAGTAACATCACCATTATCAATATTGCAATGGAGAATTCAACTGAAATGAAAGACATCCTACAAATAGCAGTCCATGCTTTCCTCAGGATGAAGGAGGTGGGCAAAAAACCAAAATGTCAATTTGTTCACCAGAATGTTTCTGATGTTTCAGCCCATGAGAAGAACCTACGAGACAAAAAACTGCTGTTGGATCAGTTGAATGAGATGACTGAAGCAGCAGCTAAAATGGAAAAGAGAGAAGAGAACAAGAGCTTCACTGATGTGATGGAGTACAGTCCAGATACTGGAAACTGCTACGTTCCTGGACTCTGGAATGGAAACCCACCAATGGCACCAGTCAATACAGGATACAGTGAGGTTGTTTATGAGCTCAAGAAGAACATCATCCAACAACTGGGAGAGCGTGTGTCATCTGCTAATGATGTGTTGGAGTTCAAAGAGTGGATGACCAGTCTGTGGAATGCTGTAAAGCATGAAAACTTCATCTTCAGCTTCAGAAACAGTCTTGTAGCTGACGCATACATGAAGCTCTGCACAGAGTTCAACAAGTGGGAGTGGGAGTTCAAGAAAGAAATGTACAACTGGGTTACCAATGCAGAAACAAAGATTTCCAACTTTGGTACAGTTGCTGCACAGTCTCAAACATCTGACATGGGAGGATTCCTTACTCAGTTGAAAAGTGAAGCAATCACAGAGCTGTCTAAATGGGAGGAAAAGCTCCTTAAAAATCTGAAAGAGTACTTTGAGAAGACAGATGGTCATGTCTACCTGGTTGAAGGATACAGAGAAGACTTTAAAAACAGCGCAAAGAGCCTTCGACGAGAAATGGAAAACTCTGTTATTAATCAGCTCACAGCTGCAGCTGACATCAGACAGGGAATGAAAGAACTTGACAAAATCAAGGAGAATCACACAAAAGAAATTGAAAAGGCAGTGTGTGACTTAATTACTGAATGTCGAAACAAAAAAGTCCAGATGACAGACAAGGAGCTGGATAAAGAATTTGAAAAGGTGTGGGAAAAGACACTGGAGAAGATGTCTTTCTCTCCACAACAGCCTACAGATGTCTTCACAAGTGTGTCTTATTATCTGAGAGATAATCTTTCACATAAGGCGGGTCATGCATGTGAACTGCAGAGTGAAAAAAGCCTCCAAGATTGTGGTTGGAGCCGTTCAAATGCAGACCTGAAGGAATGCGTGAAAAAATGTATCACGGAGTAAGAAGATGGTTGAACCTACAGGATCTTGTAAAAGCCAGACAAAATATGGCTGACAACATCATAGCTGCTTGCCAAGACTTCATAGCAGAAAACATTAAGAGAAAAACCAATTACCACAGTACTTTCATCCAGGAGATCCTTCACATTATTGATGAAAGGCTGAAGAATGCTGATGTTGACACAGACATTGAGTTTGAGGTTTCTCTGAAGCAGCACATCTGTGCAGATGCAGCCAGACGCTTTCAGAAAATGCATGAAGACTTCATTCAAGCAAATGACCCTCAACAATGTCTGCTTAAAAACAAGGAAAACTTTTGTACAGATTTCAAAGATGTTTTCAACAAAAGAGACCAGTGCCAGAAGGCTGAAGAATTCACAGAACGATGTCTGAAACCTGCTGTTGAGAACTTTGTCTACCGTTCCCTGGGTCCTGATATCATTGATGAAATGATGAAAACTATTAACTTCAGCACAAGAACCTCCTTCCAGGGGTATATTCTGCTGGATTTACTTTCAAAGAAAGACTTTAACAGCTATCATGACTATATTTGCAAATATGAGTATTATGTAAAAACATGGATACTTGAAAAAGTAAAGGAGCACTTCTCAGATGTGTCTACTAATGAACAAAAACATCTCCAGTCATGTATCAGCAGCATAAATGATGCCATAGAAAAGGCCAAATCAGAAAGCAGTGGTGACCTGAAGACATGTGTTCAACGTATCTGCAAAGACCTTTGTGGTAAACTGGTCATTTCCCAGGATGCTCTTGGTGCCTGTATGATCCTGAACAACGCTGACCAGGAACAGTTTGCTAAGTGGCTAACAGAGTCTGTGGAGAAGATGGAAGAAAGTCTTCGAGTGAAGTTTAAAAATACATCCTTTGAAACTAAACTAAAACATCTTAATGTGAATCCTCAGACTGAGCTTTTCAACAAAGTGATTGGTTGTGGGAAACAGTGTCCATTCTGTAAAGTTCCCTGTGAGGCAGGAGGATCAGACCACAAGATTCACTTTGCTTCACTGCATCGACCAGACGGTCTGAGTGGATACAGCTGGGGCAGTACAAAAAAGCTTTCTACTGACATTTGCTCATCTTCTGTGATCAGTGACTGCCGTTTTCGCTGCAGAGAAACAAACTATGAATATCATCCTTTCAAGTCTTACAGGAATATTTTCCCAGACTGGCATATTCCTCCTGATGGGAGCCTGGAGGCATCAGACTTCTGGAAATATGTGATGACAAAGTACAACAATGAATTTGCCATAAAATATGATAAAAAACCAGCTGACATTCCTGAAACTTGGAAGAAAATTACAAGACAGCAGGCAGAAACAAACCTTAAGAAGTCATTACTGGGGAGGCCCAGTCAACTGCATCACTGGGCCCCCCAAGTGACGCAGTTGTCAGAGCTGGCGGCCCATATACAGAGGCTACAGTCCTCGTGCAGCTGTTCGTGAGTTCGATTCCCGGCTCAGCAGCCCTTTACTGCATGTCTTCCCTGTTCTCTGTGCTCCCCTTCCTGTCTCTCTACTATCAATAAAGGCCACTAGAGCCAAAAAAATCTTAAAAAAAAAAAAATAATAAGTTATTTAACATAGGGTGAAACTGATGATCTTCAACTTCACTTATTTTAATCCTAAAGGGAACCTTCTGCTTCTGTGGATGTTGTTTCTTTTTACAAGTTATAAAAAGCATTTACAGAATGTATGCATCTACAAGTCAAAGACTTTACATCAAACACGATCAATAGTGATCTACTGGATTAGTTTGGTTTCCTTTTGTTTTGTGTTTTTTTTTTTTTTTACTTTTTACATTTTTTGTTATTTGGTACAATCATTTTTTGTCTGTACATCATTACTGAAAAAGTATTTTGCTGATCAGAGTACAGATGGTTTTGTGATTTGTTGGTGGAAGATATTACCACGTATATGTGATTTAATTTCTGTCCATCAGTCAGGAAACTGATTTCAGTGACATCAGGGATGAGGAAACACTTGTAGTTGAGAATCTGATCTGTCTGCCGTGTCTCAGTCACTCGTATTCTGATCATCACTGCTTTTCTATTTAATCACATAATGTTTTTTTTTTGATATAATGAGTTCATTTTTTTTATTGAGTATTTCTAACACCGTACTTCTGCTTGTTGCTTATATTTTGTTGAATGAATACTAACACAATATAAACTGTCTGTTGTTGAGATAGATTTTAGATAATTTTAAGAGCTGTTAAAGATCAGATTATTTTAATTTTCTGTTGTCCTGATAATCATCCTTAGATATCACAGTGACTGTGTTTTATTGTTTTACTTGATTGTCTGATTTATCAACGTTCAACAATGACTTTGCTCCAGTATTTCATGTCAAGTTTTTTTCTGTATATCATGTAAAGTTGACATGACTGTATCTGGAGGAATATAGAAATTAATGTTCAAATCAAGCCTTCAGCAGTAAAGTCAGACTGTTAATATCTCTCTCAGCAACATCTGATGTTTGAAGTGAAACTTTACCCTCTGAGATTTCCTGTCTATTCATTTTATCAAATATGAAACAAAGTCTAAGGAGTCATTAGGTGACTATAAGGGATTGTTAGAATACAGATAATGAATCATTTATTTCAGGAAAGAAATAATCAGTAAATAAACTGCAGTTACTCAACGTAACGTGTTAATAAAGGATGTTGTTCTTAGTCAAAGTGTTTTTTGTCCCCATCAAACCTGACATTGTGTTGTTGGTCCACATCCATCCTGTCTGCTTCATTCTTGAAATGTGTGTCAACGTTCATGGGATCACTCAGTATTACTGCAAGTTACACTTCATCTTCTCTCCATTATGCGTCTCACAGAAGTGTTTGTAACTTCAGCCTTTATCACAGATTATAAAACTTTAACCCTCAAACTAAACCACACATGTTGATGTGACTCAGACCATCAAATGAGCAGTTAGGTTTTGTTTATATGAGCCCTACTCATTAACGTTACCATGGAATGAAACTTAATGACTGAGTTGATGAGGATAAAAGGAGCCAGAAGGTTCAATCAGCCACTGGGATGTGAGAAGAGTCAAAATTACAGAGGAGATCATGAGTTTCAATCAAAGTACTCTATTACAATGTTTCACTGGGGTCGTACCGAGCAATAAACTGTTCATACTGGAGCCAGTTGGTTTAAAAAAAGAAAACAACATCAATGGGGCCCAGCATCATCCCAGTGGAGCTGAGGGTCCATGAAGGATAGTTAACTTCAGATTTAATCAAAGATTATAGATCTTTAAGATGAAGATTTAACTTGTCTTCTCTATAGTGACCTATAAAGGGTTAAGGTCACTATTCTTTGTTCAGGCACAAT
>JAGFBZ010001598.1:0-57032 GCA_018398805.1 Hirundichthys speculiger | reverse complement strand
ACCAAAGATAAATGAAAAATTCAATATGCATAAGATGTCCGTTTTAAACCCAAAAGCAAGTCCATAAAGTCCATAAAGAAATTACACTCTGACCATTTTACATTCTATAGGCATTAAGAGGGCAAATAGCTGCTAAGTGTTGCTCCTCAAACGTGCTTGAATAATTGATCATCAGCAAGAGTGAGCACTTCTATAAAAGCAGAGTTTTGGGCAATTTGCTGGTCGGGTGCATTCAGGCATGTGCTAACACAGTGCGAAGGAGGAAAGACATCAGCAATGATCTTAGAGAAGCAGCTGTTGCTGCTCATTAGTCTGGAATCATTGTACAGTGTAAAAGATAAGTGCTAAAGATATCCAGTCCTTACCAAGATTGGACATCCTGGGATGTTCACACCACAAGGTCAACGCCGCGCAACGCTCACCTCACTATGAACTCCTTCGCATACAAATTTATTAAACCAGGTCGAAACCAGGTAATGCAGCTGGACGACGATCCCACACACCAAAGATAATAGAAAAGTCCCGTGAATATGCAGATCTAAGAACGGTAACAACGTTTACTTGTGGCTGCAAACCTGCAGCATTATTTCAGAGAACTAGTTCAATTTCCTTCGCAAAGTTGTAACAGACTATTGACATCATACAGAGAAGGATTACTTCAAGATATTGCAGCTAAATGTGCTTTTGAAACATGGGGTTTACGTCTTATTTCCCCCCTTGCTACTTCTGCTTTTTGGCTTAATTTCTTCTAATGTACAATGGCGCATCGGATATGTTCACGTTGTGGTTTATCTGACGTTTTTCTTGCCTAATGTTAGAACCAAGTGAGGACCAGATGACTTTTTTTTCTATCAAGCAGCACATTAGCCCTTCGAATAGATGAAGGGTTCCCTTCTTTTCAGATGACTGTGCTTGTATGAAGACAGAAGCTGTTTTTGTTTTAACATTTTGGTTAATTTCAGGTTGAGAAAAAAAATCAGGCACAAAATACAGCCGTTAAAAGACCCACAAATTCTTCACAAAGCATCACTTTGTGACCAAATGGAACTGATGCCAGGCTATTTTTCTTTTCCTTCAGATATAGTTCAGTTCTAATTATCTGCACTTTCTAGTGATGTGCAGGATGGAAGAAGTTGATGCAGATTTTCAGTTATTCCAGTCGTGGTACTTAGATGAAACGCAGTTGAACTTGTCATGTTGGTTCTCGGAGATGTTTCACCTTTCATCAAAGCTGAAAACGTTCAGTTCTAATCAAGCACCGACAGCGTAAACCCCTCCAGGGTTGTAGCCAAACCAGTAGTCAGAGAAACTGCAGTTCCTCAACTGACCACTAGGTGCCAGCTCCAAGAGAGGTCAGCTCAAATCCCCACTGACCTCCATAAAAAATATTGTTTTGGTCTACCAAAAAAAAAAATTTTTAGATTTTACATCTATGGCAACTGTACAGAAGGTTAATTTTTTTGTGCTACTTCAGGCAAAATTAAAGCTTAAAAATGTACGACATCCAACCAATCAAATCGTCGGATGCCATTTGATCGACAGCTAGTCAGTGGCTATGCCTGCTGTCATCATTTTAGCTTCTTACCACTTAGCATTATATTGACTTCTGAGCTGTGAATAAAACCTACCAGAGCATATCATAGTCATATATAGTCATAGTCATATATTCAGAGTCATATTTTAAAGAGCATCTTTTGGTTGGGTGTTGTGTTTATTGCACCAACAGGCTGCTTCGACTGGTCTGGAGGGTCTGAGGATCAAGGTTAGCTAAGCTGCTAAGCCACCTGAGCATCGGCTACAGGCAGCGGTCGTTTCTGAGGTCGCCATCCAAATGACATTTGAAACGGGAAGTCCAGCTGCAGAACCAGGAACCACAGCGGATGATTTCAGGGCTTCCAAGTGAAAGTATGCTAGGACATGAAATCGCCCCGCGGCTCACGGGCAGAGCTCTGCTAGTCCTCATTTCACCTCTGGCAGCACTCGCTTTGGATGTCGTTCTGGTTCAGACACCTGGAATGACAGATTTCAGATTTGTGCCAAAATAAATGTAAATAATATCAATGAATCATTCTGGGTTAACATGAGCTAAACCAGTCGAGCTAACACAGCTAACTGTTCCGCCGCTCGTTCCGCGTGGCAGAAGGAAAAAGAGGCTTCAAAATCACTCTGTGGAAAATCTTTGAGCGATGTCAGTTTATTCATCCAATAACAGAAATTATTAGCAGGAGCAGCAGAACTTCAAACTGTTGCTGGGACAATCATGCTCGGTCAGTCATTTGAGTCACTGTCCCGCTGTCCAGAGGCTTTGGTCAAATGTATCGAGGAACGAGCAGTCCTGCCCCAGTGGTTTTTGGAGAGTAGACATCCGACACCACATCCTCTGGAGGAGGACACTGAATCTTCCAGAACTAAGAAAACAAGTCCAGGTGTCTTTTACTTCAGGGAGACATAGCATGACTGTTTTTTGTTTTTTTTTCTTTGTAAAAGTTGACACAATTTATTAAGGTATTGGTTCAAAAAAACAGCACAAAAAAACTCTAAACAAACATCCTTGTCAATCATATCCTTGTTCTGTTTCTAGCAGGTGGCATCAGGGCGAAATCAGCCAGTTGACTTGACTGTAACTTCTTTCTTCCATGATGTCTACCCCTCTTGAAACTGGTATAAAGGTTTTGTGCTACCTACTTTTGAGATGGAGAGGCTGGTTGGCGTTCTCCAAGTTTTCAGACTTAGGCCAAGGGATGAGTGACTGAGTAGGTACTGACTTTAGACACTTAAATAAATGGTCTCAACAACAAAAAAAAGTAATTTTTTAAATAATACATACCCTTTTATGCCTTTGAAATGGCCGAGATGGAAGTAGCGTGACACAAAACAGAGCTTCCAGTTTCCAGTTGGAAAAACTAAAGCTTTCTTCCACATTTGTGAATTTTCTATACCAAGCATCCTGTTTATGGTTGCAACTGGTCTGGAGGTGATCCCAGCTGCCATCAGGTGAGAGGTGGGACCAGTCCTGGACAGGTGGGGCCAATCCTGGATAGGTTGGGCCAATCCTGGACAGGTCAACAGTCTCTCAAATGACCTCTGAGACAAATGAGATCAACAACGACGCAGGCTCACGACTTACCATGTCCATTCACAGATTGAAATAAAAAGCAGGAGTACCCGTAGAAAACCCGTGAAGAAACAGGAAGAACATGTAAACTCCTGAGAAAAGCCTCAGCCCAGATTCAAATCAGAAATCCTCATTGCGAGGCTACTTTATACCTCCTTTTTCCTCAAACCACAATGTCCTCTGATTATAAGATGACCACTATTTTTCTAATTTCATTTTGGGAAAATAAAAATAGGATGAAGACAATGAGGTTATTCATAAAACAACCTTTTATTATACAATTACTATAGAAAAAAATCACAGAGATAACATTCTGCTGTATTGTTAAACATTTTAATGATTTCATATTTTTTAGGAAGTATGGTACCATACTTAAGGTACAGGTACGTGTCAGGTTTCCATGTTATTTAAGATCAAGCTATAGTACTATTCAATAAACTTTATTCTCTTAAAACCTGAGACTATGACTCAGTGAATCAGCAACAGCCATGTAGTTCAATAACTGCATTAATGATGTCAATAACTGCAGAACCATCAAAGATGAGTTCAATTTCAAGAACAACATTAATAATTCAGTCTGTAAAAAACTAAATTCTGGACTGCAACAAAACTTTCCAAACCCTTTGATCAACTCGGTCGCGTGGTTTCTCCATTTTACATCAGATCTGCTCCATGGTTCACTGTGATGCTCCGTTCTTACTGGTTACTTCAGTACCGGCTCCATCTAGTGGCGCAGACGTGTAATGACAATAGAAAAATCTTGTCCCCGATTATAAAACGACCCCAATTTTTGAGAATATGATTTCTAGAATAAAATATCGTCCTATATTCGGCCCAATATCGTATGTCGTCTTTCGGGATGTACTGTTGAGTTGTCTTATGGTAGAAAACTGTGTTCAGCTCCAATTATCCAAAAGTGAATCATATGATTCTCCAAGTTTGTTTTTTACACTTGAAAAATGGATCTTTGCTCAGGCTGCTGACCCGGACAAGAGAAAGCTGGTGGATGGATGGATCTGAGAAGAAAACGTGGAATATAAATTCCATTAGAACTCAAAAATTTAAGATGTATTATTTGTGGTCGTCTTCGCACCACGTTGTCCCACTGGTGCCGTTTCTGCAGGCATTTAGCGGGTAGAAAGATAAATGATTACCTTTTAAAAATAGTCCATAAAAATGATGCATCAAACTGTCCACATCCAAACTTACTTGCACATTTGTAATAAAAAAAAAAGGGACTTTATTATAGCTCTCTTTATAGAGGCGGAAATCAGACGTTAGAGGAGAAAACGAAGAAGCAGCTGCACCCTGAGTGCTGATGAATTATGGGCCGCTGACATTTCATTTGAATCCTCCTCACTCTCCGTCTCCCCATCCATCCTGACGAAGAGCAGCTCGCCTCGGCCCTTTGATGGTAACTTATGAATGTGTGCATATAACATTCTCTTACACAATCAGCATCAAAGCTCCACGCCCACGCCGAGGCCCATCACACAGCGCATGCATGCATGCACAAAGCCATCCACACGCAGGGGTCTGAAGACGCAAAAAATCATGCGCACGCCCTCCACAGAAAGGGGCAGGGACATAAGTAATTCAGCACAGCGAAACACTTTCACGGTCTAATTAGCCCCAGTGTTGCAGTAAACACGGCCCGATGACCCCGCAGTTCTGGTTACTTATTAAGTATGGATGGAGCCAGCCTCTCTCATCGCGGGAGGGGCTCACCAGAACCGTCCAGAACTGTCCAGAACCTCAAGATGAGCCGGCTCAACAAGCACGGATGCGATTAGAATAAAAAAAAAAAACAAGGATTGTTATATTCATCCCTGAACACACTGAACCATGCTTCTGTGCACGCTAACAGGTTCAAGGAAAACTCTGGAGGGATGCTGCATCACAGGCTGGATGCTCGCTTGTCGCCGCTGCTGCCTTTGACGCGGTGATGGGGATTTTCCTGTCTCCCTCTCTCCGTTGCAGCAGCAAACGTGGCCAGCGAGCTGTGATCAAACTGCTCTCCTCTCTCTCTCTTCATCAGCTGGAAGGCTTCAGCGGCAGGGTGCCCCAGATTAACAACACACCTCCCTCCTCCCAGCCAGTGCAGATGCTGCCTCCTCTCTACCGCGGAGCTGCACTGACATCTTCTGTCCGGAGGAGAGGCATCGCAACTGAAAGACCCAAGAGGGCGGCACTGCTTAGCATTTTGGTTTCTAAGATGTCAAGGCCTTGATATAATAGAGCCCTGTCCAAATAAATTACACCGACTTTAATAGCTTGATTCTACTGAGAGGAAAAATTCAACCAATAACCCCCTCTGACTGGTTCCTTCGAATTTCAGATGACGCTGCCAGATCTGATCAATAACCGTGTAGGACAGTGATTCCCAAAGTGTGGGCCGTCGCGGTACTGCAGATGGGCCATGAGAGATCATTAAAATCCTCGATCCTCGATTTTAAAATATATTTTTAATTACTGTAAAATATTAATGACAATTCAAAAACATTAATAAGTAACAAAGCAAACCAATTAAATGTTATACTACCGTCATCTTAACTTAATATGACAAGTGTCACCTTATTTGTTGACCTCTTACATTAATGTCAGAATATAGCTTCTAGTCCTGGATGGTGATTGATTAAAGGCTTGGGGGGGGGGGGGGGATTTGTCACATTTCAAATTGGGCCTTGGTATTCTGAAGTTTGGGAATGGCTGGTGTCGGATAAATCAAAGGCTGCTGAGGCTCTCCATGAGGCGCTTGCAACAGTACAGACGGGTCAAGAAAGTGGCACTTCAGCGCAGATTCTGGATCGATAGCAGGACGTGGGGTTTAATCTAGCGAGTGGCCTTCTGGCAGGAGAAAGTGACTGAGACGTTGAACAGCACAGCACATAACCTCAGCAATTTTCCTCCCAACAATTGATCAGAGTGTAGTGAGTCGACCCGACCCAGGGGTGGTTATGAGCTACGCAGGGACCAAATTTCCACTAAAGGTTTAGACTCAAAATCACCTGCCTGATGTCGTTGAGGTCGCCCTCCTGCCGTCTCTCTCTGGGTCATGGACGCAGAACCTCCGGGGCGTCCGGTGGCGTCTGACGCTGCAGCACCGGCAGCAGATTCGTTGTGGGATGGGCCCTCAGAGGATCGGACTCCCTCCAGTTTATCCTGCAGATGTTAAATTGGATTGGGATCTTGAGACTTTGGAGGCTGGGTCAAAGCCTGGAGCTCTTCGTCGCGTTCCTCCGTCCGTTTCCAGAGCAGTATTTTCACCGTAGTGACCGTCTCCGCGTGCTCGCTACGTGGCACAAGTGTTCGTGCATATTACACTTTTACGCAAATGACAAAAAGCTTTAACAACTTGCACGTTGGCTTGGCAAAATGTCAGGTTTTTATTTTTAGTCATGTGTAAAAGGAACCATGGTGCATATAAAGATTAAAAAAAGAAAAAGGAAAAATGAGACCAAAAAAAAAAAGACTTTATCAACAGTTTTCTTTAGGAGATGACATAAGGCTTTAACGTTGTGTTTTTTTCTCCATGATATATATTTCAAAGATATTTCCACAATACTGTTGGCAGGTAATAACTTGGATGTGCACAATACTAGAAATATAACACAAAGCAAGATCTGTCTCACTCACTCAAATGTAATTTTCATATAGAGAGAGGATGATTGGACAGATTTCACACAGAAAACTCTTCTTTGTATGATTAATCAATCAGGGTTGAACAAAGAATTACACATGAGGTGATATAGAAGACAACTGAGACGAAGGAGCAAAAACCCCACATATAAAAAAAGCTGAGAAATGGCACTACGCTTTACAGGTTTGAGGCTTTTCTGAGTTTACCTTTTAAAAAAATGCATTCAAAAACCTTTCTAAAGCCACTGTAAGTAACAATCCCACTGCTGACGACATGGAGGCATTTAGATCTGCTCCGCTGAGACAGCCGACACTGACAACACCGTGTTAATGGGAGGGGACGGTCCGGCACGTCTTGCAGTACCACTTTGGCCCACTAGAGGAGCGCATCATTGCGTCCTGCCCCAGGAGGACACCTGACGTTTTCACGCTGCCCCCCTGAGGTCGGAAGT
The DNA here is from genome assembly GCA_018398805.1 of Hirundichthys speculiger. Classification (NCBI taxonomy): domain Eukaryota; kingdom Metazoa; phylum Chordata; class Actinopteri; order Beloniformes; family Exocoetidae; genus Hirundichthys; species Hirundichthys speculiger. The sequence goes on along the minus strand of JAGFBZ010001598.1, from coordinate 49,826 downwards.
GCGATTGTTACATAAAGTGGCTTTAAACTACAACTCCTCACTAAACTAAAACCCTGGGTCTCGAACACTCATTTCAGACACAATCACACAGATGGGAGCGCGGTGACAGGAGACCCAAAAACAAACAAACAAAAAAAAATCATAAGACACCAAATGTTTCTATATACAGGAGCTCCCATTATTGATGCTTGAAACACAGACTGAAACTTAGATTTTGCTCAATGCTTTAAGTTGAAACTAAGGCTTAACCGAAATGTGATGCTGGAAAATTTCCACTAAATTATACAAATGGTGACGTTTGCTTCCAATTCTTACCTTTGGATTCAGCAGAGGGCAAAAAAGGGCCAGTCCACTGCTTTTTAGAGCAGCGAGGCCCTCAGACCAGGTTCAGCTCAAAAACTCCTCAGACCTGGTTTAAATGACCTCTGGGACAATATGAACTACATACAACAGATTTGGTTCGTTTAGTCCAGAAAACCTTTGTTCAATTTGTGAAAATTAAAAAAAAATATGCTGGGCAATTTCCTTTTTTTTTTTTTAATAATTTTTAGAACAGGTTTTATTGAAAAAAAAAAATTCCAAACTGGAGGGAATATGAGGGCGTGTTATTGCCTAAAATGCAGAAAATATGAAAAATACTTTATTTATCCCATAAAGGGAAAAATAAAGTATTTTTCATATTTTCTGCATTTGTCAAATAGCTATTGTTTGCAATTTTACAGATCATCTATGAATGAAATACTAGTACTTTGGTTTTTGATTGGGACCTTGTCTAAGGTGGTCAAAAAAAAAAAAACAAAAAAAAAAAAACAGGGAAACTGCCCTTTTTTCGCATTTTTACAAAAAGAATAAAGGTTTCACAGATCACAAACGTGTTATACATTCTTTACTTTCTAAAAGATAATTTAATCCATGTTGAACCAGCCTAAGTGTTGTTTTTGAAGTGGGCCTGGTATACGGTGGTCTCTTAGTTGTATAAAAGCAGTGGATTAGCTCTTCTGCTAAATTATCAATTGCCTTCAAAGTGGATTGTAACAAAAACCACCAAAGAAACGTTTTAATCCCATTATTCTCCCAATGTCCCCACAAACTCATAATTGGTTAAATCGTGGTTTTGCTCTATATTGACGCTTTCTAACCGAGTTGTTCTGGGCTCCCTGGGGATGTAAGAGGTATCAGCATGAAGAGTTCAAGTGTAACTGGCGTGCCCAGAGAGGCGTACGGTATCGGACGCGCTGCCGGCGTCCTCACCTTGGATCCGCGTTCCTCGTTCACACACTCACTGACCCGCTCCAGTCCTCCTGGTACCGACCCGCTACCGCGTAAGGCCTCACTGCGTTGACAGTTCAAAGACTTTCCGTTCCGCCCCATCAGCCGAAGCATCGTCTCATTTCAGAAAAGGCACACTACTGAGCTCTGCGCTTCACAGTTTGCTTTTGCTTGAGTTTCTTTTTTTTTTTTTTTTGAAAACCGTTCCATGTTTCTTTTTAGCAGCACTTTACATTAATCTCCGTTCCAGAGAAGTTGACACTTAGTGACCATGTTGATAATATGAACATACATATACATATGTACAGAGGGGTTAGTGTCCTCATACAGGAAGGGTCAGCTGATATCAGTCCGTTTTTTTATACAATGTGTTTTTGTGTATAACTGCAGTAGAGTGTAAAGGAATACCACATGGAGAAAGAGACGAGAAGAAACACAGATGTATACGGGCGTGAGTTGCGGTGTTTCTCTCGCTTTTTAAGAGTGTTTGATCGTGTATTTGCCTTTCTGCAGCTGAGAGATGTACAGCTTTGACTTGGAGCCGTCCAGTCGTTTGAACCACACCTCGTCGTTGTTGATGGTGGTGATCACAGCGCTGCAAGACACACGCACACAAACAAGACACGCAGAGGTTTCAGCACAAAAAGGTGAGCACCGCCCCTCACAGGTGACACGGGTGACACAGGTGACACGGGTGACTGCGTTCAAGTGAAGCCACAGTTACCGCTAAGGGTGAGTATTGGCAAAGACCTCACAGTACGATTTGTATCATGATACTTGGGTCGCAATATATTCTCACGATATCACGATATATTGCGATATTCTACCCAGTTAATATCAAAATTAAAAGTAGAGATGAAAAATCAAGTTGCTGTATATGTTCATCAGATGATATTGATCATTCAGAGGACAAATTGAGTCAAAGATATTTGCTTTAAAACAACCTATTTATTGTTTAATTATTAGTGTTTATGCACATTTAAGTAACTATTACAACATGCTGACGATATCGATATTCGGAGCTGAAAAATCGATGTTATATTGGGTGGCTGAAAAATCGCGATATATTGCTAAATCGATTTTTTTCCCACACCTCTAGTTACCGCCTCCTGAGCAGTCATCTTCAGCCGGTGTGCATTTACAAGGGAAATGGGAAACTTTGCTTAAGGTATTATAAAGCCATGTGTAGCACAGAAGAGACGGACAAGAAGGAAATTACAAAAAAGAATCACAGGAACCGAGGAGACTGTCTCCTTTAGCCGCTGACAGCAGCCTTGAACATGAGCAGCGTTTCTCAACATCGCTGTGCTGCAGCGTCGCCTGCTGGCATGTAAAGGTCACATTAAAAACAGCAGGTACAAATCCTGTTCATAAAGACCGGTCAGCATTTGGCTTCAGCGGCCGTGAACGTCGCCTCATGCGTTGCAGAAAGCAACATACCCACTCAAAACAGCGGGAATAAATCCAGTTTGTAGCAGCATTTGTAAAGACAGCTTCTATATAAAGACTGACAATATTAAGACAGAGGTTTTGGGGGAAAACGGCAGTCTGTGTCCATCAAACCGGAGTCCTTCACAGAAATTCACTAAATGAGTTTCAATGTTGGAAGAGACTAAATGACGCGTCTGTTTATGGAAAAGCAGCTCTGAACCGGCACCTGGTTCAAGTTGGCTGAAAACGGGCACCTGATGACTTTTAGGAAAAATTTAGCATTTCACGGACAGTTGACACATTTCCAATCGGAGTCTTCTGGAACATTCTGCGAGGGGAAAAACAGGCACTTCAACGTCATTTTTACATGTAGAAGCAGAACCTGCAGACTGAGGTTCCTACATGAAGCATTTCTGTCATTAACTCAGAAAATGAGTTACTGATGGGTGACGTGGACGACAAGCAGCCACAGGTGTGCAGAGCAACGCTGCCTGCAAACATGTGCACGACTTTGTTGCTCCGATTCTCTTTTCAGTGCACCATGTAGTTTTCTTTTTGGAAAGTTTACTGTGCAGACTGAGGACAACAGATGAATCTACACCTAAACTGCAGGTTCGGATTTTATTTTCATTACTATCAGTCAGTAAAACATGTTCATGACGCACAGTTGATCACTGGGTTTTTCAGGTCTCACGTGATTTTTTATTTCATTTTTTTTCTTGGATGTCTCAGCGACGGATCAAGACACTGGAGTTTCACTGGAGAAGTCAACCGTTCGCATCCGCTCACATGCACAACCAGCTGCGCTGTGAGCGTACATGTGATACCGGAGGTCTCTACACCAGCAGGGGCAGATACATACCCAAAGTCAAAAGTCAGATCCACAAACTAAACTGAATAACTTGTGGACGAGTGTAAAACAGCTCTTTAAATAACTGCCTTCAATGTCTGTTTGTAGAAAAGTGATTCAGTGTGAGCGCTCGGTGGAGAACGGCTCAGCCCCCTGGTAACAAATCAATATATGAATCTGAGCGATGCATACGCTGATTTATAAATATAACAATGAGACCGCTAGTATGCAACGCATTTCTATCTGCAGCGCTTTTGTAAACCAAGTGTATAAACTCCTGTCAACCATTTCTGCCATCGTGCAGAGTTGCTTATTGAAAAACGTGGAACTTTTGGCATCAAGTCTTCAAGTTTCAGTTGAGCAGATGGTTTGACATTAAAGCTCTCAGACACTTGGTTTATTTGCGGGCAAATGGCTGAAGTTTAAATTTGTCCGAGGGCCAGATTTGCTTGCTCAAATGGAAAATATCCACCAATTAAAAATAAGATTAGAAAAAAAAAAAAACCCATCTGTGAAGGTTTTAACTACTTTGTGTTTACATACATTTAAGAACTTTCAGGTTCCAGTTCCAGTTCCAGTCTGCAGTCTGTTCTTTAATATAATGACCAAGATTATTTTTCTCCTCCTGCTGCCAGCGGCTGCATTTAAATACTGTGTACCTTCTAGGAACGATATCATCCGGTGTTTGTATAGGCTATTTTTAATTAATGTATTTATTGATATTAGCACTTTTTTTTAATGCAACAAATTGCAGATTTTGCACACAGCTGCCAACTTTCTCTCTGTGTTTCTATTGTATGTAAAGTTGTAAATAAAGTTGTCTTGAATCTTGAATTTAATGACGTCCGCTAACGCGACGTTATCGTACGCCAACAGCCACCATTTGACTGACGAACCCCAAAATTATTTCACGGCCATTTCATTTCGGTTCAGCCAACAGGTCGGCTTTGTTCGTGAACTCCCGGCGTTTGAAGCAAAACATTTTCTCCTCATCGTAGCAAACACGGGGAAACGCAGTCCCGTGTCATTTCATCACTGTCCGTTTGGTTCTGTTCTCTTTTGCTGATCATTTTGCCTGGACTTTGACAAGGTTTTATTTTTTGGTGGCTGGATGAAAGTAACGCTCACCGAGAAAATTATCTATATTTGCTAATTGTTGACTCGTGCTCGGGATCTGAGCTGGAACGTGGTAAACAACGCGCCTCCGTTTGGCTGGCAAGTCCAGACTGAAAACTTCTGATGGATTGGCACTAGTGTTGTTCCGATTCCGATACCAGTATCGGAAATTGCTCCAATACTGCCAAAAAATGCTTGCATCGGTATCGGTGAGTACGGGAGTCCAGTAGGCATTTGCCGATTGTGCTAGTAAAAGTGGCATATTATGCTAGTGGCAGTGCTCGTTTTTTGCCCAAATTATGCACAAATTATGCTTGCTTTTCAAAATTATGCTTTTTTTTTTTTTTAATTATTCTGTGCACAAACTTCACAACTCACAAGACAAGTTTGAAAATGTATTTTTATTAACCCTGGCCTGACGTTGTGGGTCTGGTTGTTCAAAACCTGGGTAACTTTATCCGGTGGTTAGGCCTATACGGCGGATAAATCTGCTATCAGCGGATAGTCCAGCAGACAAAAATAGGTGGCAGGCGCCATTTTGAAACGAGCACTGGGAGAAAGACTAAGGAGTCTGGGACCGAGACAGACTTCCGGTTCCGTTTCATCGAATTCTCACAGTATAGTAACACAACTAAAATACTATTGCAAAATAGGAGTGGAACCAACTGTTAATAGTAATCTATCGTTTTTAGTAGCTGAAATCTTTGTTTTCTTGAATTATTCTAAAATTGTGCTATTAAGACAAGAAAATATACAGATTATGCTAGCAGTGCTACTTTTGGAAAAAGGGCAAAAATTATGCTCAATTATTCAGATTATGCCAAAAATTATGCTAGCACAATCGGCAAGAGCCTAGAGACCAGGCACCAACTGATGGAGTAATTTATACTTAATTATTTATTTACTGGTTACTTCCGTTACACTACCAGCAAAAAGAAATACTTTTCAATTTTGCAATACTGTTTTTCATAAATGGCTTTGCTGTGTTTATTCATGTTTTATAACAATGATAATTATATTACAGTCAGACACGATGCAACTTTTTTAAATATCATACTTGGATCGGTAGTCGGTATCGTACCAACAGCTCAAGAATCGGTATCAGTAGGGAAAAATGGTATGGGAACATCTCTAGTTGGCACAAAAAGAGTATCGAAGGGAGGCTGACAGTTTGGCTCTGTTTATTTTTCACTCGCCCAAGCAGGTAACTGATAGCTTCTGACAGGATGAGATGAGATCTAGAGGCTGAGGAGGCCATCACTTTTGACTCTCTTTAATGTACATAAGTGGATATATTAAGTGTGCAGAAGACAGATCTACGATCCCCCTGACAAATATTCTCATCGTTGTTCTCTGTGGAGATCCCTCCATGATCGCTTTCAATCGTACCCTCACGTAAATGCTAAGGGCTCACGTTTGCATTTAATATTGAGCTACAAATCACAGTATAAGCAATAAGTCGTCCTGTCAGGCGTACCTGCTCGGGTGCTCGTCCTTCCTGTTGATACAGATGGCCTGTCCCCTGCAGTACCACTGGTTGTCATAGAAAAGTCGACCGTCCTCGGAGCGCGCCACGTGGTGATGTCTGTCAGGCTTCACCGCAGGAACTGCAGGAGAGAAGAGTAACGGAGGGTGAGGAGACAGATCGCAGGGATGATGGAAAGTTAAAAGTCATACAACAAAAAATTAAGTTTAAAAAAAAAAAAGAGGGAAGGCGGTGCCCTTTCACTCTATGAGCTTTAGTGATTTTAAACAGTATTCAATCAACCCTCTTTGCTCAAGTGCGAGTCGATCGCTGCGCTCTTGCCAGATATCGACTGTAACCGAGGACGAGTAGAAACTCTTACCGTCCACCTTCACCCGGTGCGGCCCCAGAGATGCCATCGCCTGCGAGGTAGGAGGAAACAAACAACTTGGAAGGTCAAACCACAACTTCAGACACAGGCGACTTTCTTTGCGTGCGCTCGGATAAATACCTTCCTTATCGCAGTCCAGTCTTCAAGAATGTCCAGATCCTGCAGCATGTAAACGATATAAGGCCGTGATGGAGGCTAAGGAACGACACGAGAGTGAAGAGGTGGGAAAATAAAAATAAAATCTGTCTAAGCAGCGCATCATTGAGGTGCTTGTCACAGCTGAGATGACGATGGGAGGAACAAGACGAGGGCAGAGCAACGAGAAAGGATATCAGAAACAACGACAGGCTTCTTCTTCTTGACGGGACAGAACGGGTCTTTTTTCTTGTTTTTCCGTGCGTGCAGTCCATCATTCCACAACTCTGTGAGGTGGAGAAGACGGATTAGTCATTTATAGATGATCAGTGCAAACCTCTGAGATGATCATTTATTCACTGGTTATATTTTAAACCACTCTTTATACACTAGTAAAGCCATTAAACCTTACCGAACAAAAACTACTGTATTTTTCCACTTCGTGCCCTTATAAACTACAACAGGATCAGTAACAACTCACACATTTTACTGACAGCGTAATAAATGAAGGACCAGAGGGAAATGAACTGACAGTAGCTTGTTGGAGGTGTGAGCAGTACCTGAGGTAATGTCAATACTGTGTCTGTCCTCCTCCAGCCTTCTGATCTTCTCCTCCAGCTCACTCTGCACAGTGTCGAATAGCAGCAACTTCTCACTCTGGAGGACAGGAAGGAGAAGTTGCGTTAGTCGTTGTGGACTAAAAACTAGGGCTGGGCAACGATTAAAATTTGTAATCGCAATTAATCGCATGATTTCCCCGATTAATCACGATTAATCGCATTGTATACGCAAAATCAAATAATGTATTCAAAAGTAGTGTCAAATGCACTTTTATTAAAATGTTCTGCTGCTATATGAACTTAAGTGCCATAACATAACACATTTGACATCCGCACTTGTCAGTAACACATATTTAGTGTAAATCTCATGTTAAAAAATGTAAAATAAAATAAAGCTTATTGCCACTGCCAGGGCATTAAAGTAACCCTGTTTTTATGAAAAATAAAAAAAAGTCTACAAACAAAATCCAACGAAATGATTGTGGCTCAGCACAATCAGAACATTAAAACAGGTCATTTCTGAGGTAACAGCAGAAACTTTTAACGGGGAGTTCAACTTGGCAGTTGTTACAAATCTTGTTTCTGTTGAATCCTCCATCTGGGAGAACTTTAAAATGAAATGTTCATGTTAAAGTTCAGTAACTTTACCAATCCGTGTATCATTCATTCTTTCTATTTTCAATTGTCAATTAAAAATAAAAAAAATTAAAAAGTGACATTTTATCACGTTTTTTAATCTAACACAAAAAACTAAAAAAATGCCTGTTTTTTTTTTTTTTTTATATATATTTCAATTTTAGACTTGGATCAAAATTAGGAAATTAAAAAACGGGAAACAGAACTGAATTTGTTTTATAATCGAGGACTGGACTTTCTGTTGTCATTACACATCTGTGCCACTAGATGGAGCCGCACTGCAGTAACCAGCTAGAGAACAGCAGGACAGTGAACACATGGAGCAGATCTGATGGAACATGGAGGAATGACGAGAAAGTTTTGTTGCAGTCCAGAATTTTCTTTTTCAAACAGAATTGGTAATATTGCTACCTGAGTTGCTACCTGAACTGTAAAGTTCACGGATTTTTACCGTTCTCCATGTCTGTTTTAGCTTTATCGCATGTTTACCTGCCAATCATTTTCCGGTTCTGCAGCAGCCAGTAACAGACTTTTCAAAACAAAAGCATGTGAGCAACATGGGTTAACGTTGCATAAAATAAATGTCGGCGTTAATAAATTAATGAGTTAACGCGATAATAACGCGTAAACTTCCTCAACCCTACTAAAAACCCATCTCCAGAAGTAGAACAGAGATTTTTGACGCGTCACCTCCCAGTGTTGGCAAGCAGCTTGGATTTCACACTCGTATTTGTTCTTCACAGACTCCAGGCACAACTCCCTGTAGATGCCTGCAGAGAGTCAAACAAAAAGGGACAAAACAAAATCACTAAATACTTCGGTGAAGACCGCTCCAGAGGAATTCAAAACTCTTCTCCAACGTAATTCAACTCACCGGCCACTTTGGTCCGGATCTGCATGTTCTCCTGCAGGTTGGCCAGAGGTTCCAGGTACTCCTGGGCGCAGCCAGCCATCACCTCCTGCAGCTTGATTTCCACCTGGCTGAGGCGCTCCTTATACAACCTCCAAGGCAGGAAACACGGACGCAAAGGTAATAAATTTATGAGCTCAGACTGGAACGTTATTAACAATTCAAACCACCAAGAACTGAACGACTGTTTTCTGACGCAAAGCTAAAACAAACCAAAAACATTTTCAAGTGAAAACCACCTGAGCTACGAGCATGGGATTAACAATTCATCTAGGATTTAGAAAATAAATATCTGATGAGTTTATGTGCAAAGGTAGATGCTAAAAACATGAACCTGAGCAGTTTCACAGATGTTATAACAGGTATGTCCAGGCGCAAAAACTAAATGTGCCATTTGGTCACATTTTGGCATCATATGTACCACTTGACCTTTCTTGACCACTTGACCAGACTGGAAAACTAATTATATTTCACTGATGTATCACTATAGTTTTTCATTCTGTTCACACACAACAGTCTCTGACACGTTTTGAAGATTCACTTGCACCTCAGTATGTTTTCTCACTCAAATGAGACCAAATAAGAGAAAAGTTAAGTTCAACCCTTTGGCTGCGAGCTCGCTGAGTTTTTGTCACACGGTGATGAGGAGGACAGGTTTGAAACGGAAACACTAAACTGGACATGGGCTGTTTACAGGGTTTTTATACCCACAAAACTGGTGGGGGATTAAATTTCATTTCGTTTGGGTGTTTGATGGAGGCATTTAGCTGAATTTCTCTTTGTCTTTTTGGTATTCTACATGTACGGCTGGATGATACGGCCAACATTTATTTCACAGTATATTTCTGAATTTTGATTGATGTGAAAACACTGCCAACAATGTCCAGAAAAGATAACTGCATCCACAAACCATAAAATCCATAAAACCTCATTCCATAAAACTAAAGAATCTTTGAGATTAAAAAAAAAATGTTTAAAATACTTTTATTTTAGCCGTTGCTATTGACTCTTGTTTCAAGCCTCTGATTGATGACAATCCGGGGCCTGATTGGCATCTGACGGTCAGCACCAGGTGAGAATGGGCCCCGCTACCGCGGCCAGCTGGTGTCTGCTCCGAGAACGCCACGTTAGACCGATCTGGACAGGTCGGCTTCAAGCTGGTGTTCCACAAAACCAGGTTGTGGCACTATTTGGGATGAGCCCCCGTACCATCTGCAAACTCAATGCCAAATGACTCGAGCTCCACATAACGGGGGGATGTGAGAGACGGGCTGCGAGGTGGGCTGCCACGACCGCCCGTCGCCGCCAGGTCCGTTTACGCTGGCGTCGGCAAACGCGTGCACCGAAACCTGAACGTGTGGAGGAATATTAGGTTTAGTGATGAGTCCAGATTCTGCCTACGGCATTTGGATGGTCGGGTCAAAGTGTGGAGAAGGCGTGGAGAACCCTTTGGTGACCGCTGCACTGACAGAGTAACACTTTTTGGTGGAGATTGTGGGGGGCGGCATCTCCCTCACTGGGAAAAAAAGAGTCTTCTCATCATTGGAGGCAACCCAGAGAGATGTTGAGATGAAGTTCTGCAACCAGTGGCAATCCCATATGTCCAGTCTGGGACCAGACTCGCCCCCACAGAGCGGGGTTTACCAGAGACTAGGTCCAGAATTTGGGTGTGGAGAAGATGGGATGTCCTGACCACAACCCCGCTTGGGGGCGCTGCTGGTGCCAGAGGGACCAACGCAACTACGTTGGCTGACCAGTGACAAATGCTGGTTGGAGAGCGGGATGCCATCCCACAGCAGTGTGTGACCAGCACGAGGAGGAGGTGCCAGGCTGTCACGGTCGTGGGTGCGTCTCCCACACACTACTGAGGCTCCTGTTTGTTCAATGAGTCAGTTTAAATTATTAAATTGCCAATATGTCTCGTTTCTTCAGACTCCAATCATCCAATCCACCAAATAATAGTCAAAATATTTGGAAAGTCTTTCATGGGCCACATCATCCCAGAAGTGCATGCTCCTGACAAATGTGGCACTATTTAAAAAGGGAAATAATCAGGCTTTCCAACGGAATAAGAAATATTCTACTAAACACAAATTTCTTTACTTTTTGTGCCGAGTTTATGTAAGCCCATCTGTTTAAGAAATAGGTTCGATTCCTTGTGTTTGAAAGTGTTGAAGTATGCATCTGAGTCTGTTTTTGGGGTGTGGATGGTGGGGGGGTCTCGACCAGCAACCTGATTATTCTGAAGGGGGTCAGAACATAAAAAGGTTTAAAAACAGCTGTCCTGCAGAGCCAGAAAAGATGACAAGGGCTAGAAAATGTTTGCACAACAACATGTGACGGCTAAATCCAGCCGTGTTGAGTAACTTACTGCTCCTTCAGGTCTGTGAACTGCTTCTCCAGGGTGGTCATCTCATCCAGACACTCCATCCTCCTCCTCTCGCAGTCCTCATCATCCAACTCTGCTCAGATGAAGACAACAACAGCTTTGTCATCACATCTGCTAACAGCTGCCTTTCTATTAAAAATGCACGTCTCCCCTCCATTCTTCCCCCACAAATAAATCACGAACTGATTTTTAAAGAGAAAACACGCGCTCGCTTAAACCCATATGTGGCAGACAGGCGCTTTTGTCGTGAAGTGACATGAGCGCGCGCACGGCCTTCTTCTCCTACCTGAGCTGTCTCCATCTTCAGACACGGACGAGCTAACAGTGTCCTCCTCGTCTGTGGTGCTGCCGTCTTGCTCGGGGAAATCCACCTCCATGTCTTCGTGGTTATTTTCTTTCTTCTCCCGCGAGTGGACCGGCATCACGGAGGTCACAGGAGCCGAGTTAAACGGCGTAGCGCGGCCGTCGAAGCTCTGAATTCACCCCCAAGAAGAGAGGCAAACGCGGCTCAGACAGCTAGCCGCTTAGCCAGCCCGTAGCTACCAGCTGGACACAATAAAAATGGCTACCTTCGACCAATCAGGGGAGGCGTTACAGAGGCCGTCCAATCAAATCTTGGAATGAGCGCGGAAGTTTGTAGGGATTTGTAGTTTTTAAAACTAGCACGTAAAATAAATAAACAAAAACACTGCGGAATAACTGTTCTTCGGAGAATTCCATTCAGAAGTTTAATTTTGTAAAATAAATAAATAATAGAATACAAAACATGTCAACTCAGTGACATGGAACAGACTGAAAAAATAAAGAAATGAATGGTCAAGGACAAGGCTTCATCTTAGGGCTGTGTGATCTGACCTCAAATTAATATCACTATTAAAAGTTGAGCATATTTGCAGTAAAACCCATGTCGGTGGTCTATTAGGACAATAAATAAAACAATACAAAAATAATCCCTCATTAATCGTAATTGAGATAAAATGATCAATTGATCGTGATATTAATTTTTGGTCACGTTGCCCAGCCCTTCCCTGGACAGGTTGGCTGTCCATCACATATGGACAAACTATACACCCTCACACTAACAGGCAGTTCAGAAGAACTAATTAACCTGAAATACATGTTTCTGGACTATGGGAGTACCTGGAGAAAATCCATGCATATTATATAATATTAGTTATATCATATCATAATGGTCATTCCTTTCATAATTCAAAGAATAAAAATAATTTAATGAGACAAAATAATAATAAAAATAATACATGGACAGAATTACTTCAGTTATAGGTTCTGAATGTCAGTTCCGACTGATTTTCGATGAACTGCCCAGCCCTACTTCATCCTGGAAAACTGATATTTTTAATACGACTATACAGGAAAGTTGGAACCTGATTGATGAAGAATATTTTTCCTAATTGATGAAATCCATGCAGTCCAAGGGTAGGACTAGGGTTAGGATTTTTTCCTGAAGAGTGCTGGAAATCACTCCAGCAGATCCCATAACCCTGAAAAAGAAGAAACAGGTATAGAAAATGGATGGATACTTGATGATTTTTCATTTCCTGGCAGTTCAGAGGCTGGTTTTATTAAACAATAATTAGCAGTTCATTTTCATACTTTTCCCCAGGTTATTTATGAAAATTAAGACTGAACACTAGAGAGAAAATGGCTTTGAGATCTAGATTTATACCAGTAAACATACCACTGTGAAACTATGAACTGCATTCAGCTCAGGTCTGGCCTTTAAATCTACAGGAAACCATTCCAACGGGGGGGACGTCTGCACGGCTGAACATAAACACAGCGAGGAGAAAGAATGAAAGAATCACACGAGCTGACGGCTGATTCATGAATGACGGGGGGTTTTTCACAGCAAAGGTACCCTCTGTGCATCTTCAGGAAGACATTTCAGAGGTGTTTCGAGAGTCTCTGCTCCCTGAGTGAAGGATGCATGAAGAACCCCGAGGTTAAAGCTGTCTGGGCTTGATGCACTCTGCTCTCCTCACCCACAAAAGCAGCAGTGATTGATGGACTGAGGAGTGAGTGGAAGCTGGAGATGTTTCAGGTGATAGACAACTGGAAGTAAAACAAAATAAGTAAAATAAATGTACTTTTTTTTTTTTTTTTTACTGGAAAACAACTCCAGCAACGTCAATTCATTCATACTGTATTCATCTCTAAAGGGAAAACATTGTTTGTGAAGTATAAGTTAAATATGTAGGCTATACATTTTAGAGAATGGCATAAATGGTCTTTGGTGCCTCCTTAGTTTAGTTATGTTTATTTAACAGGGACGATACATACAACATTGTCACAAAAAAATGAAAAATGTGATGCATACAAGATGTCTAGCTTCAGCTAATTTGCAGTCTTTGTCCCTGGTCAGGCTAAAGAAAGATAAAAGATACTGAATATAAAATACAATAATACAAATACAGTGAATAATGCAGTGAACAGATAACATAAACAAATAGTACAGCTACAAAATTTAGATTAAAATTGCATAAGTTAAATACATTAAACATTAATAAAATACTGTACTGACAGTGACCTAAGAGAAGTTAATGTTCACATTTCTGCTGCTGTTTAAGCCAGTGTTTAGCTTTGGCACTAAACATCTTTAACCTTGCAACAGACCTGAAGAAGCCTATCCACTGTCAACCAGAGGAGGTTTCTGCTGCTGTTCCCTGGAAGTCAAAGTTGAATTCAGAGGAACCAGACTAACTCTTTGTATTGAAGAGAAAAAGACTCAAGATGGTTGGCCAGGTCACCTGAGAGAGACAGGAGCCACAATGAAGAGTCTCAGAGCAAAGATAAGCATGTTCATGAATATGGCATGGAGTCTTGAAAATCCACAAACTGAATTAATCTTTAATGTTAAAATTACTGAACCTAAATCAGAAGTGGCCAGGTATTACATGGAGGGAAGAAAACTTTTATTTCTGTGTAATTATGAAATACATGCTTTAATGCAAAATGGCAAATAATGCCAAGATACTAGTGCTGGGCGATATGGAAAAAATCATATATCACGATATGGACTATTTTATATCACAATAACGATATATATCACGATATACCATAATAAAGTATGTTTTCAGTTATTCTCTGAAAAATTTGACAAAAATTTCATTGCTTACTTTTCAGCTTTATTTTGAAAGGACATTTAGCTGAACTGTCACAAACATACATTTTAGTGCAGCAAAAACAGGTAGGTACAGAGGTACAGTAGCTTTCACATTTTTTTTAAAGTGCACAACAGTTTCTGAGAGGAAAAACACATTTTTGCACTGAAGTTCAGCTATAAAAAATAAACACAAATTATTTTTCAACTTTCTGAAATCTGTAACCTTGTAGTGCAAAGTTTGCAAACCAATATAAAGTGTCCAAAGTAAACATCAAGGTTGAAGAGAACTCTGTTTAAGGCATTAACCATGAATAAAAGTGCAAACATAAAAGGCTACTTTGTAGAAGTAGATATGATTCTATCAACTTTATCGTTGCAGGTTATTTAATTACATAGTTGCTGTAATAATTGATAAAATTAGGTTAGAAACGATAGAAACGATAGAAGAGAAATGGCACGATACACACTTTTCTATCGTCCCCACGATATGTATCGTCATATTGCCCAGCACTACAAGATACCATGATACTTTGGTCTCAAATATCATTCAAATGCTGTCTGAGTCACAGTTCTCATCTATACCCACTTAATTCTCTGCATGGTCACAGGGATCTGCAGGAGTCTATACCAGCTCACTTTAGGCAAAGGCAGGGATCCACCCTGGCCAGGTCACCAGTCCATCAAAGGGTCACGTAGACAAACAACCACTCACACTCACATTCACTCCTGCGGGCAATTTAGAACCACCAATTAACCTGACATGCATGTCTTTGGACTGTGGGAGGAAGCCGGAGTACCCGGAGGACACCGACACAAGCATGGGGAGAAGATTCAAACTTCACACATAAAAAGCCCCTGCTGAGGTTTGAACCAGGAACCTTCTTGCTGTGAGGCAACAGTGCTGACCACCAAGCCACCATGCTGCCCTTTGTACTTCTCATCCATCCCTTAATTTCTTCTTATCCAGATTACACGGACAGACCCTGGCATCCGTCTCCTTCTAGCTCCTCTGGGGGATATCGAGGTGTTTCCTGGTCTGCTGAGACACACAACCTCTCCAGGGTGTCCTGGGTCTGTCTCAGGGCTTCATCTCAGGTGGACATGCCAGAAACAATCTCCCGTGGGACTCATCCAGGCCCCTGCTGCCTATAATACATCGTACCGAGCCAGGCAGCCTTTGCTGCAAATGGTGAGCTCACAGGAGGGCAAACTCAGGTCGCTCGTTCCTTTGGGTAAAAGCAAGGCCACCAGGAAAATATATTTTACCCAAAACTTTAAGTGTATTCTATAAATGAAGGGCCTATATGCAAATCTGTCATCTTCAGTTCACATTTCAACCACATGAGGGCGGTAAAGACCTTTATTTAGTCACAAAGAATGTTTATCCCTCTAGAAAGCAGTGCCCATTTTCACAAATCAACATATAACATTAGTAGATTTAATATTAGATATGTAACCCTCTTTATCCAAAATAACTTGCAATTTGGTCCTTTTATAATTTCTCAGTGTCTGTCTGGAGTTCACTACTCTGAACGTGTTGCTCTGCAGTATAACCCAAACTCTGTGTGACAACTTTGACTGAAGCCCTTCGTCTGTTTCAAAGCTCATTAAGATGACGCGCCATCTGAATGAGCGAACAGAGGAAACTTGAGCTGCGTTTTGGGATTTCATGTGAAAAAAATTTCCCAAACTGAATCCTCTCCTTCCCGATAATCGCTGTGTTTATATCCTGTCCTTATAAGGCAGCTCTGGCTCCACACTTGCTCATCAGTCATGGCGTGAGCCACATCCACAGCATCCTCTGCTGGACACATTGGATGTCACGCAAAGTCTTAAAACTTTGCTTTACAAAAAAAAACATAGATTACAAACAGAGAGACCCCTAGACAGGAAGGACCCTTTCTTTCTTCACCAAAGTGTCTCTAAATCAATGTTTCCTTTCACAAATGCGCTCCTGGACCACTGCAGGACAGAAAAGGGATGCTGACTCAGGTTTAAAAATGAAAGGCAACGAGATATTTGTTGAACTGGTTAAAATTAGACTGAATCAAATATGGACCCCAGCTGTGACACAGACAAGTGTTGGTGTTCGTATGACACGAGCAGGAAGCCGGTGACTCTTAAACTGAAGAGAGACGACGCAGGGTGCCTGTTCAAACCTCACCAAATTTCTGAAATGCAAATAAAAATAGTGAAAGACTTCTCTCAGTTTGATTTGCGGTGTGTCTGGCTGGCACGCTGTTTCCGTTGCGTGTGGCGCGCAGCCAGCCACGTACGTTTTCACACGGCCTGTCAGGAAACTCTGCCGGTTTAACATGTATCTGGGGCAGAAAGTCTGAGCTGCGTTTGTGGTTTCTGCCAGGTTACTCATAATAGTTATTTTCTCTCAAAGTCTCGCAACGCTGATACAATGGACAGTCGACAAAGTTGCGCATTAAAAGTTAGAAAACAGGTTACAGCATGTGGTTTACCCTTTTTTTTCAGATTTTAGGTCTGTGTTCTGTGTGTCTTCTTACCTAGAAGACTTTCTACTGGCCTCAATATAACTACTTTGCGTCTGTGGTAACATGACAGTCAGCGCTGTGTTATCAGGGTAAATCTACAGCCTCAGACTATACATAACACAAGCTAAGGTACGACTG
The DNA here is from genome assembly GCA_018398805.1 of Hirundichthys speculiger. Lineage (NCBI taxonomy): Eukaryota > Metazoa > Chordata > Actinopteri > Beloniformes > Exocoetidae > Hirundichthys > Hirundichthys speculiger. The sequence goes on along the minus strand of JAGFBZ010001598.1, from coordinate 32,908 downwards.
CTTTCATGTCTTGGTTTTGAAGCTATTGTTATGTCATTGTGAGTTTGAAGTAAATTCAAGCCTTGTGAGGTCCTCTGTGAATGACTGCTGGCCCTACTCTTCTCGCTTCACACAAAATATTAACATCTATAACTTATCAGTAGGCAGCAGGGAAATCAATCAGATAAATAAAGCGTCTGTACAGTCCCTCCATTTACATTCCTCCTCTGCTCACTAATATGAGATCTGATGATTGAATTTTTAATGATTTTAAAGCCCATTTTGCTCACTAGATGCATGACACAACCCTCTTACAGCCTGGGAGCTGCGTTGCTTGTTCTCACTGTTTCATATCAAAGCTCAGCTTTTAGTTACACAGTTCGGTGGTTTGCATTCTTGTTGATGTTTGATGAAACCTTTCCATCAGTGTCTTTAGTACTACAATCCATTTCAATTCAATTTTATTTGTATAGCATCTTTTACAATGCCAATTGTCTCTAGGCGCTTTACAGAGACCCAGATCATGACCCCCGAGCAAATATCATTAACTAAAATTATAAAATAACCCCTAACCCTAACCCTGTTTTGCATATTGATATGTATATGTATGTATATAGATCGGTGTGTATACATTGGGTATACATTTTGTTTATTTTTTATTTTTTGGGGGGAATATGTCCATTTAATATTTAGATTTATTTACAAGAGGTTCTATATGTTTCTAAATTATGGTTATGCACATGTGTCAATGTATATTGATTTATGCATTATTATATATTTCATAAATATATTTATTTTCAGATACATAGATTCATGATGGTGTTAAAATTGTCTATGCTTTAAAAGATTGTTTTGACATGTCTGGAATGAATCAATAAAATGAAATGAATGAAATGAAACAAAATTAAATCCTAAACAAGGATAATGGCAAGTAAGAAAAGAGAAAAAAGGGGGCAAAACAGCACAACAAACTACAGGAAAGAAAATGGAGCACAGTTACAGTAACAAGGTGCTCCTAATTAACTATGGAATGAGCTGGAGGAGGAAGAAGGGAGGAGGAAAGGGAGGGAAGGGAGAAGAGCAGTGGAGACACCACTCAGCAGATCTACATCCTGTTTAATGTTGGAAGTCGGAGCAAGGAAGGATCTAATGCTTGAGTTCTCTTTGCTCTGAGACTAGTGCCGTGTCGTAACCGTGTTGTAACCAGGTTAACAACAATTCAATTACACTGCACTGTTTATCTTGACGGTTGGACTAGAAATGATAACGGTAACGTTGCAGTCACTGACTGTATTAGAACTGGACAAACCCTGTGATGCCACGGGCTTCTGAGGAGAGCTTTTGAAGCCTCTTTTTCCTCATACTGCCACGGCTGAGAGTCCATCAGGAACCTGCCGACTCCTAATTATACAAAGAGATTTGTTGCTTTATACAATATATATTTTTTGTTTCTGATGTGATACAAACAATTCACACCCCGTACAGCTGTCACGGATGCGAGATTGAGCAAATACATTTATTTCTGCTCTGCTCTGACATTTTAACATGAGGGTCAATGGAGCTTGACTTGCCTTTGAAGCCAACCCCCTAGTGGTCAGTCAAGGAACTGCAGTTTTTCCTACTATGAGTTTGGATTCAGCCTGGAAGTTGGAACGATGGGTTAATGTGTTAAGCCTGATTTATGTATCTGCATAGCAGCCACACACGTAGGCTACGTACAGCCCTTACGCCATCTTTGCTATTTATACTTGTGAGTTATTGTTCGCGTGTCTCTGTAATTCTACCACCAACCACTAGATGGCAGCGCTGGTTCTTTATCAGCAGCACTGTAGCTCCTCGTGCGGAGTTTCCTTTCGTTTACTTCTTTCATGTAGCTCGGACATAGCCACAGAGCAAATAAAGTATGTTTTTTTTTTTTAGTTGGTGCTGATAAACGGTGAACAATTTGACAGATATTGCAACAAACTATCGTTCTACCTGACTTGAAGACGAGGAAGAAGAGGCGGCGGGAAATACAAAGACAAAGAAGAACAATTCTACCAAGTCGATCAGTCACTTTTTTTTTTTTGTGGTCGGCATTGATGTGACGCGTGGTTACGTTTAAAGAGGTTCACATCGGGGTCCGGCTACGATGTAGCTGTGATGTCACTTTGATACAGAAGCATAAATCTGGCTTTTAGGTCAGAGTTAAGAGACGACGGGGTGCGCTAACCAGGTTAGTTAGTGTAAGTAATCACTAGCAATGGCCTCTTATGACAAACAGCAGGTAAGTAACATCAAAATGACCACAGAGTTGGAAAGTGTTGCTTGAATTAATGATTTAATGCGACACAAACAGATTAAAATACTAATGAACACATCTCCTCTCTCACCAGTGTTGATGTGTTGAGCAGTCATTTTGGACTTTGAGGTTCTCCAAGATGAACTAAAGAGTCAAACTTCTGTCTTGTATGGATGTTTGCACTGAAATTTCCTAATTAGAATTAAGAATGACTGACTTCAAATCAATATAAAACTAGAGCCAACAGGTTTAGAAAAGAGTGGAACTGCTAAGCTTTGCATAGACGAAGAAGCCGATGTAGAAGTTTGACTCGTGACAAGGTTTTTTTTTTTTTTTTTTTTTAAATCCTTTGAAAAGCACATAGAAAAAACCTCAATAACTGATGATAAACGTAATAAGTTCTTGTTTTAAAGAAGGTCACATGCTGGAAATTTTTCGTTGGTGGAATTTGTTCTTGGAAACTCCACTGTTTGCCTTAGAACCTGGTGACCGTGACACTTAAAACTTTGGTCAGGCGAGCTGCTCCCCCTGCTTCTTCTCTTTATGCTGAGCTGACACAATCAGCTGCCGGCTGCAGCTTCACATTCACAGCACAGGCATGAGAATAAACTCAAAACGCAGGTTGTACAAGCAGCTCACATGTCCGCATGGATGCGTTCGCTGTCATAAGCGGCCATACAGGTGCAGTAACTACATCTTCGTTAAGACGTCGCTGTTCTCCGTTAGCAGTGTCAACCAACCAGGCGGTGGCATCTCCTCGCCGCGTCAGTGCGTGCTAACAAACAGCAGGCCCGTGCCACAGAATCAGCTGAGTGACAACAGCGTCATTGATGTGGTCCTTCCCGCTCAACACGTACACGCCAGTTCGGCTCCACATCTACCCGCTTCGCCATTGCAGAGGCGCTATCGTTTTCGACGCCCATTTTTGCTTCTGTTTTTATAAACAGGATGCAGATGTGCAACAAGGGCCCATAAAAAGAGGCTGACTGACACCCTGACCTGCAGGCTTTCTGGGACTGCAACAGGGAAGCTTCAGATTTGGCATCTATCCCTCGCTCTTCTAAACTGTTGGAGCTAGAAATGACTATAGCTGACCTTGAGTGTGGAGCTTTAGTGCGATACTTAAAATGTGATACGACAAAAAACAACTAAGTACTTAAAGGAACAACCCAAGGTTCATTCATAGATGGTAAGGAGCATGGGCGAGACTAGCCCTTTTTAAGGGGTGCTTCAGCACCCCTAAATTGAAATTCAGGACCCCAAAAACCTGGAGTAAAAAATTTTGTTATTCTAAAATTTTAGTTTGCATTTGACAGGCTTAGATAATGTCCAAAACTTAATCCACAGTTTGTGGTTTAAGTTTATATTTTAAGAATGAAAATGAAAACGACCCCGGCCTAATGCTATTGTCCTCTTCTCACTAACGTTACTTCTCCTTTTCGTTGACCATTTACCAGTTAGTGCGTTAGCTCAGTTAGCATTTCAAATTTCATTGAAATTTTCAAAGATTTGCATGTTTTCCATTCAGTTTTTTTTTCCCAAAAGATTATGCTCTTCTCCCATAAATGTCATAATGATTATCCAAAATTATTTTTCAATAAATGTTTTTTGTTTTTGTGTGAAAAAAGGTGGGGTTGTGGGTGTGGTGGGGCTCATTGGGTGCTCAGCACCCCTAAAGCTCTGACCCTAGGATCGCCTCTGGTTAGGAGTGTAAGCTTTCATTAGGGGTAAAAACAACACAAATCAAAGCAGTTTTGAGCTAAATAGTTTCACAGCAAAATAGTTATTCATGTTAGCACTTGGAAGAATCAACCAACATCACAATCATTTGGTATTTTACGCCTCTGGCAAGACTCAAAAATGTAATTCCACTATTCCACTTCAGCAGCAAGCAAGCAAACAAGGGGAAATTCTTGTCTCCGACAGTGATTTCATGCTAAAGTACCATTCCTTTTATTAAATTCATACCGGAATACCCCTCCAGAGCATTCCAGCTCACCTTCACCCCGGTCCCTGCAGGAAAAACTGCAGTTAGTTTGAGTTTGTAAGTGCACAGAGATTTGGATGCCAAATGTTGCACAAACTATTGTTAGCAGATGCAGGAGGAGGTGAGTTCACAGCCTCGGCTTCAATAGAATTGGATCAGCGCTTCGACATCTATGACAAAAGAAGCAAGTGTCCACATGGAACGTGGAGGAGCTCATACAACCAGAAGGAGATGTTAAGAACGGCACGGCTGTGCAAACAGCCTTTTTTAATACGCCATATGTCAACATATGAAGTTAAAATGACCTTGGTTTGTCTGTAGGGACCCTATCCATCTTATCACTTTAGTGGAATGACATTTTTGAGTCTCGTCAGAGGCTTAGAACAGTAACTTATTTAGATTTGGACCAGGGTCGATTGCCTCAAATGCTGACACTGACTGCCATTTTGCGAATGCATATTCCTGATTCATCCCAAAACTCCTTCAGTTCATGTCATCTTGGTCCCTACTGACCAACTCCAGAATCTTCCTCTCAGCTTAGCCATGGAACTGGAGTCATGGAGTTTTTGACTCGTCCCCAAAGGTCACGCAGTACTGCTTATGGCTTTGCGCCATTTATAAACAGTAGTGCGTAAATGGCACTTTGCATTGGTGTTACTTAGAAGACGTGGTGGTGACGAAAGTGAAACTTACGAGATTGAATCAGTATTTAAATTACATAAATACATTTTTCTGATTTTGATTTGAATTGAAAGCAAGAGAACTGACGTGTTTTTTTGTTTTTGCCTACATAATTACAAACAGTATGTGATTTTAAAATTTTTTTTCTTCTTCATGGTTGACTCAAGCTATGAAATACTGTAAGATTTGTTTTAATTTCTTTTTTTTTTTTTTTTTAAATAAATGTTCATCATCATGGATTGCAGAAAAAGGCCAATATGCAATACTTTGATGATTTAGATCTAGTTATTATCTGCACATGCAGGGTGTGACAGTCACAAATCCGGCTGAGAAAACCTAAATTTGCATAATTATTAACATTTCTATTTACTCACCTTTACCACTTGTTGTTTCACTTTCACTGCCAGCTCTACAGAGATCTACAGAGCTGGCAGTGAATAATAACAAAAGGCCCAGCAAAGGAAATGCATAGAGACGACTGCAGAGCATTTCAGATGCAGCAGTGATTGAATTATCGACCAGTCGGCGCGTCGTTAGGGTTTAATGGGCGGCAGACATGACGCCAGGACATCAGATATCAAATCAATTCCTTTATCTGCTTATGTTTTTGTGTGACCCCGTGGGAATGCCTGGCGACGGAAATAGAGGTATTACCCCTTCTACTAAAAACACCTACGCTTCCCCGAAAAAATATGCATTTGCACATTCAGCATGAAACCAAGGCATCAAAGGGGAGGATATCAGAGTTTTGTCATCTAACCTTGAAAGTATCAGTCGACGCAGATGTCTTCCATAAGCTTTTCCGAAGCTTTGACGCAACAAAAGCCGAAGGAACCAAGAAGTCTCGCAGCAAAAGGCCGCCACATGTGTCACCGTATGTCACTGTCAGGCAGCCTGCTTGAACAGTTTTTTTTATAATTTATTTATTCGTTTTCATTCAATATACCATATCGGATTTGCACATTGAATGAAATCATTGGAAATGATCACAAGAACAAAGACACGTGCAGTTGCTTCACACCTGCTTATCATGACGCCATTTAAACAAAAATGAGCGGTAATAGGCTACATGACATAATAGCTGCTATTTTAATCAGACAAGGTGATGTTTCATGCAACATTACTGTCCTAAAGTACCTTTGACAGAGTAATAACCTGACTCACATCATCAAACATTGAAACATACCTCCCTATAATCTAATAAAAGCCGTGCTGAACAGCCACGTGTGAAACTGTCACTTTAAAACGATACGAAACGCTGGGTGTTCAAGTGCTGTGTCACAGCAACCACCCAAGAAATGCACCGGATTAGGTTGACTATTAGGTTTTACGGTAATATGGAGTAACATCCTCCCACTGAGGGGGAAGAGGAAGAGGAAGGAGCTTGTCATGACTGACATGTGTATGTTGGTGAAGCTGGAGCCATTTTTAGACCTCTGACCTAAGTGACAGTTGATCATGTACAGTAGATGACAGATAACAGGCACATGTTACTATGAAGTCACATTTATCTTGTCTTAATCTAACTGAATGTGTTTCAGAAGGGCCATAGGAAGAGGAACACCACCGTCATGTTTTTAGGCTTTTTCAATTTTCAATTCAGTTGAGCTTATTTAGAAAGCACCGGGTCACAACAAAGGTCATCTCGAGGCCTTTTTTCATAGAAAGCAAACAAGTTCAGTGCAGTCCAGTTAAATAGGATACAATTCAGGTCAAATATATTCACATTAAAAACCATTCATTCTGATACTTTTCTAATTCAGTTCATTCCAAACATGAAAACCTACGTTAAATGAATATGCAGAACACCAGGATCCACGGCAGCTGCCTCCAAATGGAGAACGAGTTGTTTCTGTACACTTTATAAATGTATACAGTCATAATACTGGATTATTTTTGTGTGCTTGGACATACAGTTTGAGCGTGTAAACTCAAATTTTATGCACTTCTGTACCATGTGACGTTTCCTGCTTGTTGAAATTTATTGTCATATTCTGCGTAGAGACATTGGGTCCGATCTTAACTTGGAAATATGCTGGACACAGTCGGGCAGGGGTGTCCAACTTCAGTCCTGGAGGGCCAGTGTCGTGGAGGGCCGGTGTCCTGGAGGTCCGGTGTCCTGGTGTCCAGTATAAAACTTCTCATGCGGATCACTCCGCTGTGGCGACCTTGAAGTTTTTATTGATTATTTACTTCAATTCTTCTTGTTTGTGGGTGGAAACCACCGCATCTTGAGAAGATTCACACCCACCCACACACCCACACACGAAAAAAGGAAATCTGAAGTGGTCAAAATGTTGGACATACTGAATTCAGAGACAAAGCTGTAAACGAAAGAATACAGATTTGAATTATTTTTTTATTCACTGTTTATTTAGATTGATCTGATTTATCAAATATATACAGGTTGGTCAAATTGTTCAGGTGTTTAAATTAGTTATCGAATTGTATATACATTTTTTTTTTTTTAAGATTGTGGGAAGAAACCGGAACATCCGGAGAAAAACCAAACTTTGAAGTGTTGCTATATGTGAATAAAAACCTCTGTAATTCCCTTTAGACTCCCAATTTTTCAACCAGCTTATCTGAAATCAACATGTCTTCTGTTGGAGTAACTCCATCATCCTGCGGTTGATGGAGTTGTTCAGGGACCTCACATTGGTTAGTATTCTCGGTAAGTTCTTATGTCTTCTTCCTTCTGCGTCTACGTTTCTTCGGTTTTTGTTTAGAAACCCCGTCTTGTTTGGAAGCCAGTTCTGTTTCGCTGATTGGTATCAGCTGAAAGACCTCACCTGGGTTTGACATTCCAACTTTTTCAACCAAGTGTTCATTAACCTCATGTTGGTTATTATTTGCACTGAGTTCTAAAGTCTTGTCAATTCTGTGTGGAGATTCCAGCAATGATACTTTCTCTATTAATTGTTCAGACATTTTGTCTGGTTCAGAGATTACTTCTTTTTCACTGGTCCCCACCAGCTCAGGGGTCAGGTTTTCTGGGGCCACATGGTTTCTGCTTGGAATAAAATTCTTTGATTTAGGGATTTCGTCAACATGGAGATTAGAGAGTTCCTGATGTTCAGAGACTTTTTCAGAAGCCAAATTCTCAGTTTGTGTGGAGACAACGATCAGTTCTGGGACTTTTTCTATTGCAGCGGATTCAGTTATCTTGACAGTTATCGAATCAGACTATAGTTGCGCTGTGAGCTCTGCAAACTCCAACTCTAGACCTTTTGTCAGTGCTTCGTTTGCTTTCAGTTCAGAGGTCAGCTCAAGATTCGCGGCAGTCTCTTCTTCTAGCTGCTTTTTCAACTTTTCTATTTCATCAAGAGCCAACTTTTGGGCCTCTGTATACATGGACTTAACCTCAATGTCTTCTTCAGGTGTTTCAAAGGACTGACGCAGTTCCTCAATATCGCCTGTGCACTGGTTAAGCTCCTTTTTATAGGCTAGAGTCATCTGGCGTTCAGCTTCCAAGATAATTTCTACCTGTTTAATCTTTTCCAGATACACACAGAAATCATTTTCTGCTGCAGCTATAAAGTGCCTTTTTTGATCGATAAAGAGATTCTTTTTCTCCAGTTTGTCCCTCAGTGAGTCTCTCTGATCATCCATGTCCTCTTGATCTCCTTGTCTCCATTCATTTTCAGAATCCTGGAAATTGAAATTCTTCCGCATGTTCTCTGAGTTTTGAGTGTTAAATTCCTGAAAGTGCACTCTCTCCATCTTGACATATCCCCTATGTGCAGTCCTTTGTGGAATAAAGACCTGGTGGTCATTTGAGTCATCATGTCCTGGAATGTCCTCATGATAATTCTTGTCACCTGACCAATGTCACATGACCAAACCAGATATGACGTAATAATAATAATGATAATAATAACAAGAAAACTGCATGTCAATTGAAAATGCAGGTGTGCGTGCAGAGAGATGAACATTTACCTGAACTTTTCTGAAAAGTTTCAAAATTTGAAGAATGCTGGTTTAAAATCAGTTTGAAAAACTGAAAAATCTTTAAAGTAGCAGAATTTACAAGAAGGTCTCCACAAAATATATTGTTAGGATTTCATAATTAGCTCAGGAGTTTCTCTTCAAACAGCTGAAACATGCAACCCACAGCCAAATTAGCAGAATGCTAAATGCAGCTAAGTTTTCTTTATTTTAAAAACTGCCTGATTTTCAGAATTCTAAATACATTAGCTGAATTATAATGATAGAAGCAGCATAACAACAGCTAATTTAGCAAAATACTACTTTAGATTTTTATTTATTATATATTCATTTATTAAATATCATGGATTATTCACTTAGTCTGTTGTCATGTCACATGACCAAACCAGATATGACTTAATACATTTTTATCAAATGACAAATTTTCTTTTTATAGATGCCTTTTTGAAGAACAGGTTTTGTAAGACCACATCCATTTACTATTCTCCCATAAGTACGAACATTTCTGTGGATTTTCTTTTTGATTAAGATTGTGGAAGATAAAATCACCAAAATTTCTGCAGTTCTATACAATCATTGTGTGTGTACACATTCATGTACACATTCATGTATTATGTCCTGGAGGGCCGGTGTCCTACACGTCTTTGATGTTTCCCTGCTTCAGCGAACTTGATTCACATGAATGGATGATCATCAACTTGTCATCCAGGTCTGCACAAGTCTGGTAACGACCCATTTATTTGAATCAGGTGCGCTGAAGCAGGGAAACATCAAAGACATGAAGGACAGAGGCCCTCCAGGACTGGAGTTGGAGACCCCTCCAATGGGGTCAATACCAAGTTGGACTTGTTTCTGCAACCAGCAGTCGCCCCCTGCTGGCTGCTGGTTCCACATTGGCCTCTTCTTTCAGATATGGAGGCTGCATATATTATTTTAAATAAAGTCTATTTGCTCACATTGATGAAAGCAGCTGTCAACCAAATACTGCACACATACAACAACCTTCATCACCTACAATCAATCATGTGGAATTAAAACAATCCAGCAGCAACATTGGGACTAAACTGTAGTTGACTTTGTTTTGACAGCAAAAGCTTCATCTGTGTCTCCTAAATTCATGTATTATACCAAGCATCTCTTAGTAAATTATCCAAACCTCTGGAATGTGGCACTAAGTTAAATTTACATAGTGAATAATACTGTGCCTTGAGTTCTCCACATAATACCCTCTATATGCTGCGACTCTGATGAGGTTTGCATCATGAGTCATGACGCACCGCTTTTGTTCAGAATAGCTTTAAATCACTGAAGAGATTCTCTGTGACCCATCAAACGAACACCACAAAGAACTGTGTGGCGTCTGTAGCGACTGTTTCCTGCATGCAGCCATTCATCGTCTAGTTAAACACTGTGGGCAGATGTGGGGACACGAGGGCGTTTTATACTGAGACCTGTTAGTGCGTCCCCTGGCAGGAAAGTCCTTCACTCGCTTCACAAATGTCAAAAGTGTAGCTTTAAGTGACAGCAGTCGATGCTCTTCAGAAATTACAAGTGTTTCAGTTTCGCAAGTTAGCCATGATGCAATTTCACTACTGTAATTATATTCTCAACCCACACAAATCAAGTATCCATGTTTTATCTCCCGTGGGGGAAAGAAGAGAAACTAAAGTATTAATTCTAGATAACCATCTGTTAAATTACGATGACATCTGTCAAACGTGTGATGATAATGGACAGTTATGAGCACTGCTCATTGTAGTTATTTGTTAAACACTATACTGCCTAATCAAGTGAAGCTTTGCTTCTTTAACCCTTTATTAATCCTAAGAGAAATGTAATTTATCCAGAAAAAATATTTATAGGAAAATTTAAATTAATTCAGTTTAATTGAGAAATATTGATATAGCACAGAATTTTCATTAATTTCCTCTGAAATTTGCAGGGAAATACATACACAAACTAGAAAAGCACTCGGAGAGTGCAGACCTCCGCCAAGCGCAACAATTCCCAAAAATAGCGATTTACAGATTGCGATAAAATCCCTCAGTCAAATTTCATGAGTTTTGGGCAATAATTAACGGAGATATTGAGAAACGAAATTTTTGGCCCCATTTACCGCAATGTTATAATAAATTTGAAAGTGATCCAGAATCCAGGATTTCTTCCAGATCACACCCAAAATGAAATCAGTTCTTCCTTTTCCTATTTCCGACAACCCCTGAAATTTTCATTAAAATCCGTCCATAACATTTTCAGTTATCTTGAACACAGACAAACAAACAGACAGATAAACGCCGACATAAACGCCTTGACGGAGGTAATTACTTTTCTTCCTATATTCTTTGTTCTAGATTTTTCTTTTTCTGTGATTACTTTGGTTTCTGTGAAAACCATTTATTTGAAAATCATCCAGACTTGTATAAATACATTTTGCAAATTTCAGCTCAAACAAGAAAATTGTACAATATTGTCAATATTCCACAATTCACACACAAAAAAAAAATCACAGAAAACACAACAGCTTCTGTTAAAGCCACTCTATGTAGTTATACCACTTCTGACCACATGGAGGCGTACAGATGGCCTGTGATAAGAAAAGAGCCACTGATATTACTGTTAGGGATGTCCCGATCACGTTTTTTGGGTCCCGATCCGATCTTTTAATTTTGATGATCGGCCGATTTCCGATTTTTTCCGATCCGATTTCACTTTTTTTTTAATTGGGCAAACAGAGTTTAATTTCCTATGAATTTTATTTCCTGTGTACATTAATAAATAGGCCTGCATCCAAGCTGAGATTAATAGCTTTTATCATTCCATAAAATAAACAATAACTTATTTAAACACTCTTTTTTCTTTCTTTTTTGTTTGGGAGAATTATTATAAAACACATTTTGTTACAGAACAGTGACTGTTCAACAGTCTCAGTACCAAAGAACAAAGCACTTCCATTTAAATAGCAGCAGGTGAACTTGGCTAGCAGTTTAAGGCAATGAAAACACTAGCAGAAGTCTTTGCAATCAATGAAATCACATCAGAATAAAAATAACATAAAATATTAACTTAACTTCTTTCAAGACCCGCTGCACATGTTCGCGCACCTTTGTGTCCTTTGTCGTTCATGTAATGACGGGAACGAGGCTCGAGGTAATTAATGAGCCGGTTAAATGCCTTGTAAATGTGCTGGTCGTCCTCAGTAATACATTCCGAGATTAGCTCGGTGATTTTTCTGTATTTCTCTGAGCGTTTCACAGCGTTTGCTGCCGAAACTGCTGCCGTCGGCAGAACAGTGACCGCAGCCGACGGCACCAAAGCTGCTGCGTGCTTTTTAAGTGTCTGATTAGATTGGTGGTGTTGTAAACTCTCTTCTTACTTACCCATCATGATATATCAGCCTTCCACACGTTTCAAGTCGCAGTTGAAGCGTCGGTCTTTGTAATTTTATAGTGCTGCCACACTGCTGATAGTTTTGCTAAAGTTTAGCCTGACGCCGCCGGTCTTAAAACTTTTAAGGTGGATACAAGACAGCGCTGCTGGGAAACCTCATTTCAGTGCAAATTATTAAATGTATATAGTTTAAAAAATATTTTTGTTTGTGTAATATGATTACTTTATTAATTTGTGTTAATCAGGATCACTTTTTAAGGAAAAAAATAATGAAAAAAAGATCGGCGTGTTATAATAAGGTTGATCGGCCGATCCGATCCACCTTAAATTTTTAAGCTCGAAGGCCGATCCGATCGCTGATCGGGATCGGGACATCCCTAATTGCTGTGTTTTGTAACATCACTCGATGTGCACTTTGTCGTGATATGTTGTCCCCTCATGTGGTCAGAGTTGGTATTGCTACACGAACCGTCTTCAAAGCCTTAAAAGCAGCACAAAGGAGCTTTTGGAACTTTTAGGCCAGTAGGTCCTTTTACAGGCGTTTGAGTTAAGTTGCTTTTACAACACTTTCCAAAATTTACTCTTCTTTGGTCTCTTGGTCGGTTGTTTTTTCTTCCGCCATTTCTATCTCAAGTCTCTTAAATCAAACTAACACTTAACAATTTTACAAGCTATTTCAAGAATACTATTTTCAACCAGTTAGAGACACTACTGTCCTTTGATTCATAAAGGACTATGGCTGTAGTTGCATAAAAAGTCAATTTGCAACATTCCCAGTCTTTGTTAAATCCTTTGACGAGTCAGAGGGTTTTAGAGGAGATTTGAACCACATACATGAACAGGTTCATTTTAAAAGTCATTTTATTGGACATAGTTCATCCTGTTGATACATATAATTCCATGGGAAGAAATATGTCTTTAAACAAGCAGATTACCCCGTGGTTCTCACGTGACCTTAAAATCTTCTGGTAAACTCGTAATTTCAGAAATCCAGTCAGCCAGCCAGCACTTAGAAGTGCTTTACTCCTGAAAGGCTCTCTGCAGATGCAGCAAAGCTGGGCTGCAGTGCTCCAGCTGGCCAGTAGGAGGCCGTAGTTTTTTTAAAGACTCTTCTAAACCTTCATAACGTTTGAACATCATTAGTGGCCCTGCCTTGATTTTCACTGCAGCTTTCAGCTAATTTAATGTATAGTTGTTGCTTTAGACTCACGATAGGAATCTAAAGTCATTTTAGTTGGTTTTGGCCAATAAAGTGGGAGAAAAGACAGCGAGAGCCAGATGATGCTTCAAATAAAGTTTAAAAAAAATCTATATTTCAAGGTAATAAAAATAAATAAAAGTGCTGTTTTACATTTAACTTATAGGTCATAAGTTTTTTCTTTGTTTCCTTAACTTCGCTCACGCATATCAGTAGGGACGTGAACTCTGTCTAGAAAACCCCAACGTCATAAAGTTTATGGCAGCAGGATTTATTGCAGGGATGTCGAGTTGAAACAGAAAAAAAACGGGAAATTTTCATGACTGCTGCTCCATCAGCTGACCCAGCTGCCATCACGCCAGCAGGGTGTGATGCCCCCCTGAGGCACGTCGCCGACTCAGAAGAGTCTCGCTGTGCCAGCATGAGCACAGAGGGCGACGTAGAGCACGTGACCCTGAAAGTAGCTGTAGCGCTCTCTCAGCACTTGGTGTCCATAGCAACCAGTTGCAAAAACAAGGCGAGTAGAGACAAGAGTACACGGCTCGACAAAGGGAAGGAAAAAAAAAAACCAAACTCAAAAGTGGAAGTCCCAGCATTTCTCATGTGGGGTGTAAATCTGACCATATAAACACATAAGCATGGTAACTGAAAGAAAAAAAAAAAAAACACACCGGACTGCAAGAACAGTTTGTCCCAAGATTGCTCATTATGATACTTGGCAGAGACGAAAGAATGTCTGGAATCCAGCTGTAGAGACAAGTGACGTTTATCTGATGTCACGCACCCTCTCAGGCATGCTGGGATGCAGCCTGCCTTCAGTTCAGTCCTGGGTGTTCACCTGTTTGACTCGTAAGGTGAAATCTTAACCAGATAACGCCCCACAAAGGTGTGAATGCTTCGCTGCTTTTGGATACCGTTGCCATGTTTGTCGCCCTGCCCACTTTTAACAATGCAAACAGGAGGGATCCTGGGATTTCTGCGTTAAATGTCAGGGAAGCACAGACAGGTAGCTCTGTCACGCACCCCGCCACCTCGTTGTGCAACGGTTTCCCTTCTTTACACTGAAACACCAGTGGGACATGAAGTAAACATTACAGCTGCAAAAACAAAAAGCGCTAAAAAAAGTCCTGCAAAAGTCTTTCTGAGCTGTACATTTTCAACCTGAATTACTGCAGTATTTTTTTTCTTTTTTGTCAATGCAGGATTTCACTTCTAGAAGAGTGTTACTCATGTGCAGTGACGGTAACTCCCCAACTTCCTATTGTGGAAAGTGCAATGTTGCATTCATGTGGGAGTCTCCATGTGGAAATTTTAAAATAGCCCTTCCAAATGCACAGTGTGAGAATTCAAATTGGTAGTAAATGTACGCTACAAGGGATGTGAAAACCCCAAAGGGCTTCAAAAGCTAATAACAGCACGGAAATGCCAAAGCATACGGTTCCTCAAATGACCACTGGAGGCTAGCTTCAAATGTGTGAAAATTCCCATTGAGACCTGTGTTAAAATGTTGAACTATAAAGCAGATATAAACATATTTACAAGGGGAGAATTTATGAACAGAATTATTAAAGAAGTTTATAGTTAATTGGGACGTCTAGTCTCAATAGCTATCTTAGCTGAGCTTGTGTTAACCTGTGATGACACCTAACTTTCATTACATGATGACATGCAGTAAATAAAATAAAAAATACTTTATTTATCCCATAAAGGTAAATTCAAAATCAAAGGTCGGGACTTGAACCTGGGTCAGGTGCAACCAACAGCTAACCATCCCATTTCTGGGTTTTTGGATTAACCGGGGTTTTACGGAGCGCGGTCCTAAAGGCTGATTTATTCCCCGTAGCCTACGTAGGATCCTAACATGCACCTCTCTCCAAATGCAGCTGCGCTTTGCGTTGACGTGGACCACAAGAAATGTGGATTGGTCTGCTCGGTAGATTTGTTATTCTACGTAATTTTCCACCGCTGCTTCTTCTTTGTTGTCTTCTAAGTCGGGTAGACTGATGTCTGTAGAAACGACTGATGCTCAACATTTATCACGTAAAATATACTTAATTTGCTTCGTTTCCATGTCTGAGCTACGTACAGCAAGTGAAGAAAAGAAAACTTGACACTGAGCTACAACGCCATCTAGTGGTTTGTGGTGTAACTACAGAGCGACATGAAAAATACTTTATTAATCCCAGAAGGGAAATTCAACAAAAAATAAACTTATTAAAAGATGGCTGTATTTAAAAAAAAAAATCCAAAAATTACCATAGCCAAGTAAGAGCTACTACAATTTGCTGCCACCTTGCGCCGCATTCTATTCATAAGCTAAGCTATTTACATAAGCTATGCCGTACGGGTAAAAATGTAAGAAAACGGTGTAGGGGTAGCCTACATGGGTAAATGCTACACAGAAGCATAAATCAGCCTTAAGTGAGCTCCAAAAAAACAGGCTTCAAAAGCCCTCTTCATAAAAACCTATGGGTGACATCACACAGGATTTGTCCAGTTCTTTTAATACAGTCTTAAGGAAATCCTGATACCTTCCTGTCAGCTCCCTGAAGATTGTAGCTTTTTTTTAATTTTTAAACACTACTCTAGCATATGAAAATGTAATTACTTGTGTATTTCTAAATCCAAGCTTTTAATTTGATTAGGGAGAGTAAATGCAATCATGATGAACACATTAAACCTGCACCGAACATATTGCAGAATTTGATTGTATAAGACTGTCCAAGTGCTTTAGTTACAGTGAATTATTTACTTAAGATGTACTTGCACACACATAGATGATTTTTCTTCTTTATTTTATTTAATTTTTTTAGACTTTGCAGTTTAAGTTTGACAAAGCCAATATATTTATATAAAATACTTCTAATGAATGATGACTGTATTGGTTAATGGTTTGGTAGTGGGCTATTCCAAACTGCCAGTGTACATTTTAAAATGTTGGAGGTTTGCACGCGCTGTGGCCAGAAGCAGTAGGAAAAGGTACATTTCTATATTTTGGTTTGCCACTTGGCTCGAAACCCATAATTTCCCCTGTGCATGAAGGGAATTCTTCAAGATCCATTCATGCCCCTCATTTGTCATTCACTGAAATCACCAGTGACATGTCCCCTAACCCACAGGTGAAAACAGTTGTCAAATAGGAAATTACACATTTTCATTCTGAGTGTCGATTTTTTTTAGGGGGGATTTTTTTTTTTTTTTTGGAAAAAACAAAACAAAACACACACACAGACACACATACACCGTGTGATTTCCCTTGCTTTTCTAAGATAAGTCAATGGAAATCCCCGCCAAGGCTCCGCCCCTCAGAGCGCACATAAGCGCGCCGACGCTTCCCTCAGCGGCACCACTCTTCCCTGACGCACGGACGCAGTCGGACCTACAGACAAGCACAGTCGCGAGCTCAAACATGGACGGACACAGAGTGCCCAGCCACGCTCCCATGGATTTTAACCTCGACAGGATGGAGGGCAAAAACGGGAAAGGCGCCCATTTACACGAGGACCGCTTTGACAGCGGCCTGGACTCGCTGAAGGACGACGAGCTCGTGAGCGAGTTTGAGGACATGACCGTGAGCGAGCGCGAGGAGCTCAGTGTGGAATACGAGCCCTGGAGGACGGCCGTGACCGACGACGGGGACACGTAAGTGGATTTTCTTTTTTCAAATGTCGGCAGTCATTTTTTGTTTATGTTTTTTTGCGCGAGTTGGAACAAAGGCGGTGCACCGGAGCGCAGCGCAACTTTATATTTTCTTTAAAAGAAAAGCTGCAAAAGAAGGCATTGAAATGTGGAAAGTTGCATTAAAAAAAATTGGAAAGGGCTTTAAACAAAACAAATAAAAAAAAAAAAGTGTGTGTGTGCATGTGTATGTATGTGTGTGTGTGTGTGCAGATAAGTGCGCACTGGAGTGTGTGTTTGTGCGCACGGAGCGCAGGCTGGGCGGTGCTAAAGTCCGCTCTGCGCATTCAGGAAAGTCCCTGGACCGCTGCCAGTAACAGATAAAGCATCAGATGTGTCAAGCCACAACTGGTGGAAATAACCCGACAAAACTCCATTCTTGCGAAACGCTCCACTGCTCAGCCTTTGTTCTCTCTTCAGCTATGAGCCGATTCCCCCGCGTGTGGATTCTTTATTTAAATGTTTATTTAAATTAAATGCACTGTTTTTAACCAACCTTTTTTTTTTTTTTGTTTATCCCCCTCCCCCTCCCCCCCTCACAGGCTTCTCCACCTGGCCATCATTCACGAAGCCACCGAACACGCCACCCAGATGATCAAACTGTCTCACAAGCACCCGTTCCTCAACATCCAGAACCACCAAAGACAGGTGACCATCAGCACGACGCTAAAATAAAAAAAAACCCGCCACGTCAGCACGGTGGAATGAGCAGATTATAACGGTGTTTTTTTTTTTTTTAAACGCAGACCGCCCTCCACCTGGCAGTGATCACGGAGCAGCCGTTGATAGTGGAGAGGCTCCTGAAGGCCGGCGCCGACCCGCTGCTGGTCGACAACAGCGGGAACACGGCGCTCCACATCGCCTGCAAGCGGGGCTCCCTCGCCTGCTTCGGCGTCATCACCCAGAACTGCCAGCGCCACCTGGCCTCCGTCGTGTCCTTCCCCAACTACAGCGGTGAGAGTTTAGCTCAAATAAACGAAGACGAACCTCTGAAGCCGCGGTTCGCCGAAATGGGTTGTTAACCGGGTTTTTTTCCTCTCAACAGGACACAACTGTCTCCACTTGGCATCCATCAACGGTTATATTTCTCTGGTGGAAAGCCTCGTTCGGCTGGGCGCAGACATCAACGCACAGGTAGGCGCCTTCAATAAAGAAGCTAGTTGTTTACTTTTCCCATAAAAAAAGGAAAAACAACGGGATCTAATCATTTATATTTTTTGTTTCCTGTAGGAACCATGCAGTGGACGGACGGCCCTCCACCTCGCGGTGGATCTCGAGAACCCCACGCTGGTCACTCGCCTCCTCGAGCTCGGCGCCAACGCCAACTGCTTAAACTACGGCGGTTTCGCGCCGTACCACCTCACGTACGGGCGCCAGAACGAGGAGATCCGCAGCCAGCTGTACGCGAGGACGGCGCAGGAGCTGAGGGAGCTCCCCGACAGCGAGTCGGACGACAGCGACATGGACGAGCTGGACCTGTTAGAGGAAGAGGTCAGTACCCGACTCGTTTAGAGTTCTTTACAATCATATCCTAAAAAAAAAAAAAAAATAAGTCCTTATAAATGTGTTTTTTTTCTCGTCTACAGCTGTATGATGACATAAAGTTCGGAAAGTAAAGCGCCTTCCTCTGCTGGTGGTGGAAACATCAAGCTGCTACTGGGTTTGCTGAGACACGGCTCCCGACGGGGAACAAATCAGCTCACGGGCCCCCCCCCCCCTTACCACTCCCTTACCCGTCCGAGGTCCGGGCCCAATGACGCTGACCCCGGGACTGCAAGCGAGAAAGAAGATGGCGGTCCGGTCGCTCCCGGCCACGTTCGGCCAAGATTGCAGAAAAACCCACGAGAGACCACGACCTCCATTATGGTCCTTCAGCAACTGCAGAAATATCTTATTGTATGTGTGTGTATATACGTGTGTAATATATTGTAAATACAGAGGATATTATTTTTGTACTTAGTGTGAATTTAAAACACTATTATCGAAGTGTTCAAAATAAAAAAAATAAGTTTATGAACGTAAACAGATCTGGCGTCTTTCTGCTTTGTGAGCCAAGAGTTGAATTTCCCTCCTTATGGGGATGACTGTTCTGTGGCCTTTCCACCGTCTAAAACCAGCGTCATTTCTCACTTGCGCAGAGTCATGAGGGAGTCATCACCCTGACTTGTAAACGACAGACCAAGAAAAAAAAAAAAAAAAAAAAAAAAAAGCAACTGCGCCACTCTTGGAACAGTATGGGATTTCCTTTGTTGGGCGAGGTCAGCAGGTCTCTGACTCACCGCGCTAAAAGTCCCTGGGCAGCATAAGAGGAACTTAATGTACTTAAATATTCCGTCCCGACTTTGATGAATAGCGCCGAGGAACTCGCGCTTCTGGGTAGATGTACCGAGAAGGAAATGTTTTATACAAATAAGGGGAAAATTTGCGAGACAGTTAGGATTTATTGCTGTGTCATAACCACCAGGAAACTTTGCTGCTGCTTGTCTGGTCAGTACAAGCCTTCCCTTTTAGACAAAGTCAGGAATTTCTTTTTCGGAGAGGAATTTCTCCCAAATAAACGGCAGCGTCGGGCCTTTTCCCCTAAATGGAGGAAACCTGGAGACAGAAGTCGACGCAGAAAAACCCAAGTTACTGTCGGAAACATTGGCTGTGCTGAACACCCGTACAAAATTACAGGCGGATTGTACAATAGCCCAGGGAGCACTTACAGACTGTATAAACTGTTAACTTTTATTTAAACAAAAAGTCCCTAACATTACTGATTTCACACGAGGAATCGCAACGTCTCACCATCTTTCTGCATCTAATTTGCCGTTAGCTGCAGAGTGATGTAATGAAACTGAGCGCTTAGTCAAAGACATGCCGTTTCTAATCACGCCGATGACAAAAATCTTCTGGGATCGGTGAGCCGGTTACGATCACTGACAGGAATTCTTCACCAAATCTCAAGTCTCTTGCAAGTATATTTCCGGTAAGTTGAGGTAATCTATTTCTGACACGGCCGCGTGTTGCTTAAAGATGGAGAGAAAACGAGGTCAAATCTGTTCCACATGATTCATTCACGCCGTAGTAAAATAACCTCCTAACACCTCGGTATGTTGTGATTTTAAAGCGCTGAGAGCCACAACAGGAAGCCCAGAGGCAGAGCGCAGGTTTATGTTCCCATAAACGGTTTCACCGGCTGCTAACCTGAGCGCCTCTGAGCAGACGTCAGTTTACAGGCCCACGACGAGCTAAAAAGCCTTCATGCGTTTTAACGCCAGAAACTCAACACGAGCTGGAAACGGCTGCGTACGGTTGGTGAAAATGAGAGCGATGCAAAATAAACACGAGAATGGATGTTTTTACTCCAAAAACTTTTTTTTTTAATTGTTGAATTAAACAGTGGAAGGGGTAAATGTACAGCAAACAAAGATAACACCAGCCTCCATCTGGCAACTGCATATCCCATCATGCTTTGAGTCCGTCCAGCAGGTGACGTGGCAGCTCGCTCAGTCCCGCTCTGCCAGAGACATAAGGTGGGCATCTACTTCAGTCTCTGTCAGGATCCTGCAGGAAAAAAGAAAATAAAAAAGATTAGCAGGAGTTTTGATTTGAAAATCTTAATTCCAACTGTGGCTCCAATGACTGACTGATTAGATGGTTGACAAAAAAATGAGGGGTAGCTTCAAGCGAAAATGCAAAACGACTGTTGTGGTTGAGGGGGCTACATCGAGCTGGCTGAACTAATTGCCACTAGGGATGCACATTTTGGGGTTTTTTTTTTCTGACCGTTAACCGACGCCCTTTAACGATTAATAACTGTTAACCAGTCCGGGAGGGTTAGCTAACGCGATGTTGCGCGCGTTGTCGTGGACGCATGCGGACACTTCCCCGTGTGTACTCTCGCGGCAATGTGTCGCTGTCAGCTTGCCGCAGAGATGCCGCCGTCACTTTTGATTTATACTAGCGCGGCCTCCGCTATGTTATTCCACGACACAACGCAAGAGCGACAATCACGAACTAGCCAAACTTACTAAACGTATTACTTGCGTTTTTCCACTTCCTCACCGTCTCGGCCGTATCCAGACCCACATTCATCCCAATCTCCCTCCATGAATTACTAGAATATGTGCTGTCTTTGTAGCGTGGAGAACAAGAATCGTACAGATGTGGGTACTTCCTCATTTTTTCGATGACGCGCTCTTTTCTACGCGGATGTAGAATTGACCAATCAGAGGCCTGCTGCACCTGTCGACACGCCCCCATGAGTTGATTGAATTACGTAGCTTAAAAACAAAATTGACCGTTAGTATTAATCGGTTAGAGTTACTGTTATCGGTTAACGGTTAACCATGTGGATCCCTAATTGCCACCAGCGCGGAAGTGCCCACCTGGTGAAAAGTCCAACTTTACAGCAGAAATAAACATACAACTTACAACCTGTTATGAAAAAAAAAAAAAGCGATCTCTGGCCAAAGGCTGAGCTGACAGCTGAAGATCTATTTGGTCGGGCGAAGAACGGATGGACGTAAGGTGTCGTCATTTCGCATCATAGGTCAGCAGGAGCTAAGCTAAACTAAAACAGCTAGCTTGTGGTAACTGAGGTAAGGTGGGCGTGTTCCAACCAGCTGCCAGACTCACGCAGTCCTCCCATTTTCAGATTAATCAGTTGGGTGAAGCCAGATTCTGCTATTAATGCAGACTGAAAAAGCTTTTAACCTTCAGAAACATACGGGTGACATCACAGAGGGTTTGTCCAGTTCCTTTCATACAACCCATGTTGTGTCCTCCTTTTGCCCGCTGAATAGCTGAAGCTATTATTATACATTGAATATGTTTGAACGATGGATTGAAGCAACATGAGTGCCGCTATGACGTAAGGAATTAAAAGAGCAATATTTCACTTTTTGCAAAGACTGTAGGTTACTTCATTGATAAAATATGGATTGCTAGGCATTTTATCAGTAAGCCAAATAATTCTTAGTGGAGGCCATGATAACATGGTGAAGAGCAAGCTTCACGATAACAAGACAGTGCCAAAAAAGCTTGACAAATCATCATCTTGTGCTTGTTGTTTTACCTGAACTTGGGGTCTTGTGTTGTGACGACGCCCACTTCGAGCTCAGAGGGCTTGAAGTCAATGGAGAGAACAGTTGACAAACAAGAGATCGCCGTCTGAGGGAAGACGGAAAGAAGATTTCACGGAATACAGCAACAACAGATTCACTGTATCTTTATTCTACCACTTAATAAACATTTTACAGTTCAATTGCCTTTATACTATAAGGAAACACGGTGGTTATAAAACGAGACGTCAGCTGGAAACCACCGGAGTAATTCCTTATCTGATATCAGCACAACGAGATCAGTTTTCTACCTCAATGGTTTGTTCAAAGGTCCAGTCCAGTTTCTTTTTCACTTTCTTCTCCAGGAAGCTGGTGGCTTCTGTCTGCTTCACTCCAGCAGCAGTGGCCTTGAAGCCACAGTAGTAGCCCGCCGGGTCACATTTGTACACCTGGGGACCGTACTCCTCGTCTACGCCGATCACGATCATACCTGGAGGCAGAACCACCGTCTGAACTCAGCTTTCACAGTAAAAGCCCCTCTGAACGGACGTGAATCGGGGGATGAACTCACAGCAGCCCAGTGGTCGCATCTCAGCGTTCTGCGTGTAGACTTGCGAGATGTCAGCAATTCTCTTGCACAACATGTCCACCGGGATCTCATAACCGTACTTGTACTGCCAGTTGGCCGCCTCGTATCGAGCTCGCTGGACCTGAGACCTACTGTCAGCTGAAGGGGAGAGACGGGGTTAAAAACAAGCTGATCCGTTTCAGAGCCGCTACAGCTGCAAGCAAATAGTTGAGGGAACATTTCCTGTTGTGGGCCAGCAGATTCCACAATTGTTTCGTTGGTAAAATATGAGAAAAATGAGAGGGAATTTTGAGATGATTCCGTTATTACTTTCTTTAAAGTCTGACTTTTACATACATGTGGTAAGTTTTTAATAGAATTGCCTTTAAATGGTTTAACTTTAAGTTAAACAGCCGGGTCCGGGTTGTGGGCCTTCTTGCTCACACCTTTACTTTTTGTTTTCAGAGCAACTCACAAATTTTTGTCAGGACTGAGATCAAGCTTCTCCAATACTTTATTCCAACTAGTTTGGAGCTTTGCTTGGAGTCACTGTTCATCTGGAAAACCCATCTATGGCCTTTTGACTGATGTCTTGAGATATTGCTGAAGAGTTGGGATAAAGCTTTGCCCTGATTATGATCAAACTGTTACATTTTAATCTCAACAGACCACTTGATAAATCTCTAAATATTAAGATTTTATCTGCATGTGCAAACTGTAATCTGGCCTTTGTAATGTTGCTTTTGGAGCAGTGGCTTTTTCTCACTGTGTGGTCCGTCATGTGTTCTGCTGTGGACCATGATACTCTGTTCCCAGGTTTCAAGCATCATTAGCAGGTCATTTGTTGTTGTTCTGGTGTTCATTTTTACAATATGTGCCTTCCTGATGGCTGTGTGTTCTCAAGCTATTAATACTTTGGTATTTTTGTTTTAACAGATATTCTCAATTCTCTCAATGTTCTGAAAAAGAACCCAGGCTGACGTAAAACAGGAAAAGTTTCCTCGACTTTATTATCAGCTATGAAGACAAAGATTGTCTTTTTCTAAACTGCACGTAAATTTCTAGTTATACAACTGCATGAATCTCCAAATTATTATTTAACTCTTGATAAGAAGTGTCAAGATCCTCTGGTTTTTATTTTTCTTCTCAGTGGCAACAGAAAATGCTGTTATAGATATCAAAAGAGATGCCAAACAATCCCACGGATCTCTAAGTTAAAAAACATCTCAAGAGTCTAAAGTAGGAGCTCTAAAATAATAATAATTTAAAAAAAAAAGAATAAGATGTTTCAATAATGTAAAGACTGGGAAGACAAGAAAGGAGCTGCTCATGATGCACCCTCTGAATCTGAAAATGTAAATAGATAAAAATCTGTAATCAATTAAAACCTTTACAATTACTTTACCAATTCAATTTTTCATTAAAGGTAGGGTAAGGAATTTCTGGGTGGCATCACATCTGGTGATATTTAAGACAAACATCAACAAACCACTGAGCGGTAGCTCCTCCCTCCCCCTCCATCCAACACCATGAACCACAAGCATGAAACCTCCTCCGTCTGTGATTGGCTGAAACAATGTTTGTTATGGTTTGGTGGGCAGGACGTTTCCAGTTTATGGAGCCAGGAGCAGTCAGACTGTTTTCTTTGTTCTGTTTTTGTTTTAAACAGTGTACTCATGAGAGGGGATGAGTAGCTCGGGGATGGTGAGGAGATATTCACCGATTATGACAAAAAGTGTTCGAGGTTAGAAATCATGTAGTCTCAACCTTTAACTTCTGGAGCCTTGTCTTAAAATGATTTTCCTTCACATTGCTTTGTCCAATGTAGATTTAAAGAATCCTTTTACATAGTGATGTAGTCTGGAGTTTATTTATTTCAACCAGCTACATTCACACAACTGTCCTCCACTGCAAACAAATCAAACAATCAGTTAATAATTTTTGGACTCCAGAAGTTCAAATATATTTCCATTTATTTACAATTTTGATCTACACACACATTTCTTCTGAAAAAAGAAAGAACTGCCCACCTTTATTAATTTATTCAAACTGACAACCTATAAAATGATAGTCTTATTCTTTTATAGTCTTAATCAACTAAAGGCTTCTTGGTCATTTATTTTGGTTTAATAGAATCAATCAATCATTGATTGATTGATAATAGAATCAGGTTTGTCACTGGGATTATAAACACTTGAATATACATGGAAGAGAAATGCTGTTCTCCATGGATCATGGTGCTTAGAACATAAAAAAAGAAGACACATTTAAGGACACTTATTAAAATACAAGAATTATAAAAAAGAGCAACATGACATAAAAGTGATGCTGCATTTACATATGTAGTGGTAACTTACACCCTAAAGAGCATGTATGAAAGAGGAGATTAGTTAACGATGACACAACTACATGAAAAAAACAACTTTTGATTAATTAAAGTCCTTGAAATCAAATTTCCAGGATTTTGGAAATGTGCTCAACTGCCATCACCCAAGAGTTTGATAAGACAATAACCCAGTTAGCCGTAGTTCGATATGGTTCATAAGAGTGTTGCATCTCATTTGACATATTTATTTCTATTAGAAAGTTAATTTTGTCACTTAGGCCAGGTGCACCAATCCACTTCTAGCAACTATGCTAAGCTAGGCTAGGCTACGCTAGGCTGGGCTCGGCTAGTCGTGGTTTTGTCAGAGTGGGTGATTCGGTGCAGAGAGAAGAGAGCGGTGTTTTCTCATATCAAACTCTGGAGCCAACAGCAAATGAGCTCATTCCCAAAATGTTGTTTTCCTTTTAAAACATTTTTAAAAACTCAGAAAATTAACTTTCTGGCACTATTCTTCTGCATTGCACCATTTTCTGACCCAAATATTATTCTTAATTCCTCATGCTTTTAATCAAGCAGATGCAAAAATATGGTTTTAGCGTAGAATAACTCAAATTCTACAAGCAGGGTGGCATTGGAAAGTTAACTTTCCAGGTTTGAATATACAAAGACGGTAGTTTAAGCCCTTGGTTACAGATTATGTCATTTTTTTTTTACCAACGTGTGTCTAAAGTGCTCTAAAGGTCAAGAAAAGCAGATGAACTGAAAGCTGGTCCTCTACGTAACCATAGCCTCTTTCTTACCCGTCATCCCAGACATTACGCATCCAATATTGTCTGTTATTCTGAAAAGGTGGGTCACTGTGGAAGCATCCAGAAGCTTGTCCTGTTAAAAGGAAGACATAATGAAAAAGAACAGTCAATGATGGATTCATTTAATAGTGTTATTGTATTCAGTGATGAATAAGATATATTCAAAACAAAGGACATAACATGCCCAACCAAAACATAATTATGGCATTAATCATGAAAAATACAGTTTATTTTCTGACAACTGTGTCAGAAAATAAATGCTAATTACCCACTTGGGCTCATTTATGCAGTTGTCCCAAGCAGGACCCAGATACCACACAGCCATTATTTTTCAGCCCAGTTACATCTTGGATGGGCCCCACATACAAATACTGGCTGGGTAGAAACTCAAGTACACTGAAAATTCAGTGCTGGAAGACTAACAATTTAAAATAAGATCAACTCACCGGTACTTTTTTTTGTGTTACAACAACTGCGCAGTCCTTCCCCCGAACTGCTACCGATGTGAGTCCACCTTGGTTTATAGCCTTGAAAGCATATTCTGCAAAAGAGCGGCGATAGATGTTATCTGACAGCAAAAATGAACGTCAGGAGATTTGTGCAGGAAAGAAAGGGAGCATTGAGTGATCTCAGACAGAGGAGTAAATATAAACTGTCTCAGCTGGAAAATTGAAGCAACAAGTAAAGAGCTGTTATCAGGTGTCATCTGACTGGCCAAAGGATACCAAATTATAGCCAGATTCAGGGGGCAAACAGAAGTTTTGCTGAAGTAAATCTTCCTCTTATTGGCTACTGATTAGATGCTCTAAACTGGTATCCCAGTAGACTCTATAACTCAAACCATTAATTGGTGGGACTGCTGTAAAAGCAGCAGTCTTACACCTTTTAACGTAGAAACGCAGTTCAAACACCAAAACTACCAGCTCACATGACATCATGACTTTTCTCAGATGGACGTTCTACCATTTCCAAGAAAGAAACGACAATTTATCAGCAAAAATTCACATAGAAATGAATGGCGGAGTTTTCCTGAGCCAGACTGTAACTGACAAGCTGTCAGAGTAGAGCAGCCTGAAAATTAAAAGGCAAAATTTTTCTTTAAACTGCTCTAGAGCCCAGAGTTTTCACACAACACACAATGCAAATCCCTAAGATGAGAGACCAAATTATTTCCACGACTTTTCCAAAATGTTTTGGCTTTATTCGATTATAACATAATCCAAAAATGTTTTGTATACGTCAAATTTAAGACAACATTTGCCACTTTGAAACAAATTTAATTCCACTCTATGTCACTTGACACAAATGACTAGGGATCGACCAATATGGATTTTTTAGGGAAGATGCTGATACAGATTTTTATTCCCATCACCCTTAGCCGTTGACCGATTATGGACTGCTGATTTTCTTGGGCCGATATTTGTGGCCAATACTGCTTTTGCCCCATTAATTTACATTAAAAAAAAATTACACAATGATATGTGTCAATGACGACACATGTACTGCAGGGTCTTCTGGCAACACAGAGCTGCCTGTGGATGCCTGCAGGTAAATCCTGCCAAAGAAAAATATATCGACGAACCCATGCGCAATCGGCCGATTCAAGTAAAAAAAACAAAACAAAACAAAACAAAACAAAAAAACCCAAAACAAAACAAACAAAAAAAGAAACGCAAATATCGGCCCGATATATCGGCTGGCCGATATATCAGCTGGCCGATATATCGGGCTGATATTTGCATTTCTTCTTTTTTCAAACATTACAAATGACTATTTATGAATTTATTTAACATTCATGCCAGTAAAACGCTGATGAGATTACAACCATATCCTGGACTTTCTTCACTCAAACCTTATATTTATCCAAGTGAAGCCACTGATTGTTAAAGTCACAGTTCCCGGCGTTGTGCTAATTTGTCCGTCCTCTCAGGTCTCGTCTTATCTCTACCGCTGTAGATACTCTGAACGCAGGAGAACATGGAGGCAGAGATTACGTCAGTAAATGTCCGTTTGCCTCTAATGTTCAGAGTGACAAAAAATTAACTTTCCTATATTGATCTTATATTAAGTATGTGTATATTATTATGAGGTCACTAGGGCTACACCACATGGTGCGAATTTCCATGACTTTTTCAAAACCTCATGGATGTTTATAAAATTCCAAAACGTTTCCAGGCCTAGAAATTCCCATTTTTGAATTTCCATGACTTTTCCAGGTTTTTTTCAAAATGCATAAACCCTGACTCTCATTGCCAGAAGTCTCCAAGTGATAAAAACTTGCTTTTCTTGCCTAAACTTCACAACATAAACTCAGATTTCAAAATTTACTCTCCTTTTTTAACTCGTGTATACGTCAATTTTCTGGGACTACAAAATAGATCAATAGAGCTCTATTACTGTGAATCACCCTGGCAACACCAGGTAAGCAGAAGAGCTCTTCCAGCTCTTCTTCATTGAATTAAGAACTTTTTTATTGCAATAACGTTGTTTTCTGCAGAAATGTAAGGCAGCTGCAGCGGTGAAAGAAGAACAGTTGGTGAAGGAAAGACAGTTGGAGTGGGAGAAACTGCAGCACCAGTGAATGTAATGCTTCCAAAAACATAAATTAAAAAAAAAAAAATTTTAAGCAACTGAAGATGAAGTATAAAAACATAATTCAGACAGGTAACTCAAACTTATCTGGTTCGTTTGTACTCATTTTGAGAACATTTCACCCTCCCAAAGGAAAGGAAAAACAAGCTTTGATGGGAATATGGCTATAATGAATATTTGATGGGAAACTCTCCGGGAAGTTTCCTTTACTCACAGAAGTTATTTTAAATCATTACTGCTGCCAGCTTCTAAATCATGTAGACCACCTGAAATCCTGTGAAATTATTTTCTGATGACCCTTATGTTTCTGGCTATTAAACAAAAATAATAATAAATAATAATAATAAAAGAAATACATAAATAAGGAGTAGAAACCATTTATGAGCCAGAACACTTTTCTCAGTTCTGCAGACTATTTCACTTCTAACAGGCGATGTTCAGCATCGCCTCTTAGAAAAAGACTGACATTTGCAAATAAATGACAGCTGACAAAAAAATCAGATGACCCAAGGTATTTCGTGTGAAGTTTGGGCAGGTAATTTTGGTGGAGCACAGAAGGATAAGATCATGAATATGAGGGGCGTTAGATGTTTATCTGACAGTATATGGGTTATATAACTGTGCAGAAAAACAGCCAACATCACGAGGTATCCTAAATATGAATAAAAGTCACTTCACTTTGTGAAACAGAAAAGTTAAGAGTTCAGGTTCAACATCCCCAAAGTGTGAACATAGCAATGCGCCCCTCTCATTCAAAACAATGGAATTCTCCCAGAATTCATAGCTGATCAGCAGCTTTTCTGTTCAGTTTTATGCTCTACACTGTTTACACTTTTATGAATTGAGCTCAAATTTTAAATAGAAATGCAAAAATACAGAAATGGGCAATAGCAGAAATCACACTGCAATTTCTCCAAGAATTGCTTGGTCTAGTTAATAGTGTGATATCACTTTAAGTCCTAAAAACAAATCCAATAGACGCTGCAAAGTTTAAAAACATGATTCAAATTCTGAATATAATGCAAAAGTTAGACAAATAACTCTCCAAGCTGACATGTTTGATCAAATTGCAAGTTAAGCCTCAACAATGAATCAGCTGGGTTCAGTGCGATGCTAACCATGCTAACTAGCCTGACAGCAGGCTAGCTATTTAGATTGAGTTTTTGTCCCGTTTGACAAGAGCGTAAACGCAACAGACGCATAATAACAACCGCCACGCCGCCGCCGAGTCTTTCGTGGTCATTTGCGGCTCTAGTTTCGTCTCGGCGGGGTGTCATTTACCAGCTAGAAGCCGGGCTAAGCGAACCATGACAGAGCATTTAGCCGGTTAGCCGCAAGAAAAGAATAAAGCAGCGAATCGAGGGATTCCAAACACTGACCGACTTGATAGAGCCTTCCTTCGGGAGAGAAGATGGTTATGTGTCGATCAAACCCCGCGCTGGAGCCTCGGGACATTTTTGCAAAGTTAGATCGGCCGAGAAGTTTCGCCTAGATGAAAATTGGAAGCAGATTTCACTCTAAGCACAATATTTCGACCCGGACGTTGAACTGAAAGGGCCACGATCTTCTTCCGGTGTGAGAGGGGCACTGTGTTTCCATGGTGACGCAGCATAATTGTATACTGTAACGCTGTAATACTGTACAACAATGAGACAGACGTTACAAAGCACACCCCTGTTGTGTGTTGTTGTGAAAATGAAACCATTATCATTTTTATTAATTCCGTTTTATGGTTAATTTTCTATACTTTCTTAACATTTTCTATACACGTTTCTTAACGTATAAATGCATTTAAAACGCCAAAACGACCTACTAATTTTCTTGTCGACTGCGATGACGTCTTTCAGACATGGATGAACTGTTTCCTAAACCAGCAAACAGAATTGTTAATTAACTAATTATCATAAAACATAGTCCTATCCCATCACGATGGGCGGCAGTTCACAACTTAAGCAGAGCTAGGGAGTTTGAAAACTCAAAATGATTTTTTTTTTCATTAACTTCCTATGGAGCAGCACGGTGGTTAGCACTGTTGCACCTCACAGCTAGAAGGTTCCTGGTTCGAACCTCGGCAGGGGCCTTTCTGTGTGGAGTTTGCAGTTTGCATGTTCTACCCGTGCTAGCGTGGGTTTCCTCCGAGTACTCCGGCTTCCTCCCACAGTCCAAAGACATGCATGTCAGGTTAATTGATAATTCCAAATTGCCCGTAGGGTGTGAATGTGAGTGTGAACGTTGTATGTCTGTATGTGTGACCCTGCGATGGACTGGTGACCTGTCCAGGGTGTACCCCTGCCCTGGGGCGCCGAAAAGGGGGGATAAAGGATACGGATCATAGGGGCCCATGATTGAGGGGGGCCCAGAGAGGCCCCTAATGGTGATTAAAAATAGCATTAACAAATTTCGCCGCTGTGTTGGGGGGCCCGGTAAAGATTCTTTTCATGGGGCCCAAAATCGCTAGCGGCGCCCCTGCCCCTGCCTTTCGCCCGTAGACGGCTGGGATAGGCTCCAGCAGATCCCCGTGACCCTTCAGAGGATGAAACGGGTATAGATAATGGATGGATGGATGGAACTTCCTATGGAGCCCACAGTTTTTATTTAAGACGACAAATCTAATTTTTCATCAAAATGGAGGAGAATCTGTCTTCTCTCTCAATAGTAACTGTCTAAGCCAGGGGTGTCAACTTCGTTTCATCCCAGGCCACATCTGCATCATGGTTACCATGGACCACCATAACCATGGACTACTCTACATGCTTCTCCTGGGTCAGATCAAGCAAGAAAAACAAATGTTGGTGACCACAGCTTCGCAGATGACGCTCAGGTAGATCTGAGTGTCATCTGCATAGCTGTGGTCACCAATATTTGTTGTCTTGGAGTTATTCACCAAATGACCCCGGTCTATTAGACTCACTCTGTCAGTGCCTGGAGCATGTGAATAGCTGGGTGCAATCAAGCTTTTTTCATTTAAAGAAGACAAGGCTGAAATAATTATATCTGGTAACAAAATTGAAAGAGCAAAAGTTGCTCAAGACTAAAACCCAGGTTAGGAATCTTAGAGTTTTAATTGACTCAGACCTGAGCTTCAGAGGTCACATCAAGGCTGGAAGCTAACAGCTTTTTATCACCTCAAACAAATATTAAGAGACTGAGATCTGATGTTCAGAGATTTATAGATGCTCATCCATGCCTTCACGTCCATCAGATTTGACGACAGTAACGCTGCTCTGTTTCGTTTTCCCAAAAAGACGATAAGAGAGCTTCAACTCACTCAGAGACCAGGAGAACTAAGAACTAAGAATTTCTCCTGTTCTGAGATCCTTACAGTGGCTACCAGTTACCTACAGAATAGACTGAATAGTGTGGCGGTAACTTTACAAATTAATAAAGTATGGGGCCAAAATACATATAAGATCTCCTTGTAGAATATAAACAAAGGAGACCTCTGAGATCTTTATGGGGCAGACAGCTGATAGCATTTGGTTTGGACCAAACAGGGTGAAAATTCATTTCGCTGCTATGATGGAAAAAACTTCCTGTTGATATTAAATGTCCTCTAACCACATTTAAGATTAATCTGAAAACAATGCTGTTTTCTCATGCTTTTGTTTAGTATAATTTTATGCTGCTCCTGTTACTGCACTGTTTTTACTCATCTACTCTTAGCTTGGTTCAATTCCTTTTTTTGTCTAGATTTATTTTTTTGTGATTTTATAATGCATTTTATTTGCTTTCTTATGCTTTTTTAAATTGAATTACTTTGTTTTATATTCTTTTCATCTTAATGCCTTTGCAAAGCACTTTGAGTTGCCTTTGTGTATGAAATGTGCAATACAAATAAACTTGCATGGGCTTGCTGTCTCAGCTGGCTGTGTCAGATTTCCTGCTCAAACTCAGTCTACGATGGCGTTTTTTGACATTAGGAATCTCTTTCTGGTCAGGACAAACCTGTTTATATTCATTCAGCATGTGCTGATTTAAAAATGTAAATTCTGAAAGACTCTTGGAGTTTTGGAACTTTGAATTCTTGGTCCTTTTGTTGCTTTTCATGGTGGCTAAGTTCATTTTACCTAGTTAGCCTCTCGTTGGGTGTAAGAGCAGGAGGTGTTATGCTTGTGGGTGTGATCATAATTGCAGCTTATTGTCCTAAAATAAAAAATAAGTTGTTGTAAAACAGCAAATATTGTCCGTGTCAGGAGTATATATCAAGACTCAAAAAAAAAAAAAAAAAAAATTTCATCAACTCAAATTCTGCAAGAATCATGATTTTTTTTTTCTTGTGAAATCTAGACTTGAGTATAACACTATATAGACATATATATGCACCCATCCCTTGTTTGCATGCATTTTAAAGCACTAAAACTTGTTGTGATCCACTTTATGTCCAAAGCTTTAAATTCTTGTTTGGCCATTTGTTTTTGAACTTGAA
>JAGFBZ010001596.1:0-44939 GCA_018398805.1 Hirundichthys speculiger | reverse complement strand
CTACAGAGGAAGCATTGGAAGATGAGGAGTGCACTGTGGATGCCTCAGAAGTTCTAGAGGAGAGGTATATAAATACTCTCAAGCTTTCGAATTTGTCTAAATATAAGAAATAATTTTGGTGGTGCTGCAAAAACAGCTGATTCCTGCCAAGAGTTTCTTGTAAGTTTGTTATAGTTTGAAAAATAGTTGTCAATAATGTATGAAACTAACATGCAAGATGTTACCTTGATGTGGATATTAGCTTATTGATTACCATAAGTACCTATCCAGAGGTGTCATTGTGGTCAATCAGATGACCCACTTACATTACTAACAATCATCATCATTAGCAGTGAATAATGTTCAATTGCCATGCTTTTTGTGTCTGTCCATTATATTTTCTGTATTATTTTGTAGGAGCTGTGGCTTGGGCTCCTACACCATGTCACAAATGAACACACAGGTGGGTACAGGGAGGCTGCCAGCATGCAGACTTGGAATCAGGGGGAACTCAAGAGTGGCTTGAGCGAGGCTCCATGGCACACGAGGCCCTGAAGAGTATTGTGTGAAACAAGCGATGGCTCAACAAAGTTCACAAATACCTGAACTTCAGGTAATTTAATGAGTGTGTACACATACTGTACCTAGAAAGTGATTTTCAAAAAAATCAAAAAATGTCTCTATGTCCCACCCCCACAGGTCCACTGCTGATCTGGAGTCCTTCCAAAACCATATTTTAATGTATGCCAGCAAGTGCTCAGCATTTAGCCCTCCTGTCTTTGAGGCCAGGATGCTCCTCGCAGCGATGGATTACAACTACCACAAGGACCGCCCAGAGTTGTGCAAGTCTGATGGAAGCAAGCAGTAAGTGACATGCTCATTTCTACATGTTGGATGTTGGGAACCATTTTACCCGATTACACCATTGAAACTCTATATAAAACACTGTACTGTAAAACAATCTATTTTCTCTGCTTTTATTTTAGGTACAGGAGGCTGTACAAGAAAAATGCCCAAAGGTATATGCTGTACACCAAGAAGACATCGAAGACCTATGGCTACATCCCAGAACTGCAAACAAAGATTCTGCAAAAGAGGCTAGGTGGCAAGGGAACGCCCAGGCGGAGGAGTCTTCGGCCCGATAACCCCAGAAAGTACGGCCCTCTTCCCCCTGTGCCGGCACCAACCAAGGAGGAACTCCTGCACACCCAAGTCAGGAGAGGTCTTGGTAGGTAGAATACCAGTTTATTTCTTTTGCATCTGCGGCTACATACCACACACCAAGTTAGATGTAATGCATATTACATTTAATTTTAAATAATCTAATTTCTGTTTTTTATTTTGCTCTCCTCAGTGTCAGCATTCCAGAGTGAAGACCAGTGAAACCCGTTTTCCAGAGCCTCTCAGCCCTTGTCATTTCCATTTTCTGCCACAAGCTGCTTTTAAACCATTTCATAAAGTTTCCACAGTACAGAGCAGTTAATTGTTCAATAGTTATTTATACTATTTATACTGTTTATCCCTCGTTTCTTTTATTTATTTATTTTTTACTGTTCCTCTATATCGTAAATAGGAAAGCATTGTTATTATAAATAAACTTTTTTATTGAACAAGGAAGAAGGCTCTTTACAAACTTGGAACAAAACAAACAATTTGTAAAAACAAAGTATATACAACAAGTAACTTCAAGTAAACTGGAGTCGGTAAAGTTTGTTCAAATTGTGGGTAGAAGCCAGTGTACTGGCCTTGAGGGTCAGGGTATTTGTCCCTTATACTCAAAAAGCAGCAGCTGGGGATAACACGACGGTTACCCTGGCCCAGTGATCCATGCTGCCAAAAGGTGTACTGGCGATAAGCAGCATATCTAAACTGCCTATTATCATCACCTGGCTCTGTAACTTCTGCTACCAACAACACATCATTCCTGTAGTCTCTGTGTATACGCAAATAGCCATCTTCCAAGCAGTAAAGCTCGAAATGAGGCAATTTCCTTATGCAGTGCTCAGGCCCCTGGCCACAGCATTTCCCTTCTGCATCTGTGGCCATCTCCCTGCAGTTCCCACAGGTACACCATGGAAGAGCAGCTGCAGGTGGGAGAGTGGTGCTGTCCAATGGAGGCAGAGCATCAAAAACCAATCCAGGGTTCCAGGAGAAGATCCGGTTGCTAGTGCTCGTAGCCCCATTTCACTCATGTTTTGAATGAGTTTCCTAAGTAAACAAACCACAAAATAGCATTTGGCATTTACATTTGATTAAAACTACATAAGATGCTGACATAGATACAGATGATGATATTACAAATCATAAATTTTACTGCCCACTTTTCATCAGCCTCAAGAGAGTGTACCTCAAAAGTGAGGTCTAAATCAGGCTGAGACAAGTGAGAGCAGTACAAGCAAAGATCATCTGGTACAGGTGCTAGGCTACCTTGACATAAACGTGTGTTCTAAAGCATATTCTATCTTTTAGCCTGTGCAATAATTTAGTGTTAGTTTGGAAGTATCAGGCGTAATTCCACGGCAACATCCTCAATACCAAAAGCGCATAATTTGGTCCACATACATAGAACTTTTGGACATGTTTTTGATTTAAATTCTACACGTCATGTAATTTTTCATATAGCCTGATGTATTTTAGGAAAATTACCCTCGACTTTACATGTGGTATTGTCGACGTTACAACAAGTTACCATCGATATGAACCTATAGTGTTTCCAACCAAACAATAAATTACTGCATAGCCCAAAATTAGAATTTGCATGGACTTCTCAAATGCGTTCATAAAAAGCTTTACGCAACACTAGCCTAATAAAGACATTTTTAACAGGGTAACTAACTGAAAAACTTATGCTCCGACTGAAATGTGGTAACATTTACGATTCTATTTGGCTAATCGCCATTAGTAAATTTTGCAGTACATTATTACTTCGCAAAAGATGTTTCATAAAGCAATAAATATAATTAACAGAAAATAAACTTACTGTGTAGGACTCATCGCTTGCCATGGCAGCCTACGTTCCTGCTGCATTCTGCAGCCGACCTGGCAACCTCTGGTCGGGGAGGAGGGGGAGGGTACACGCCGCTCAACAGTATTTTGAAAGTGACTGCAGTACCAGTTTTGGCCATAATCTTACAAACGGCTCCTTTAATATTAAAAAAAACAAAACAAAAAAACTCTCCTATAAAATTGAAGTAAGAGCAATTGTTCTAAAACCATTAAGCATGTTTGGGGCACTTACTTTAGGAACTGGGATTATAGTGGCATCCTTCCATAGTCGTGGTACTGTTTGTTACCTTAGCGAGACATTATAAATGTACTGAAAGACAGGGCTGAGTTCTGATGCACATGTCTTTAACACATGCCCACACCTTTTGTCAGGTCCAGGGCTTTTGTTGACTTTCATTTTAGGTAAGTCTCTCGACTTTGTTTTGTTCAATTTTAAAATTAAATTTAAAGGAGCCGTTTGTAAGATTATGGCCAAAACTGGTACTGCAGTCACTTTCAAAATACTGTTGAGCGGCGTGTACCCTCCCCCTCCTCCCCGACCAGAGGTTGCCAGGTCGGCTGCAGAATGCAGCAGGAACGTAGGCTGCCATGGCAAGCGATGAGTCCTACACAGTAAGTTTATTTTCTGTTAATTATATTTATTGCTTTATGAAACATCTTTTGCGAAGTAATAATGTACTGCAAAATTTACTAATGGCGATTAGCCAAATAGAATCGTAAATGTTACCACATTTCAGTCGGAGCATAAGTTTTCAGTTAGTTACCCTGTTAAAAATGTCTTTATTAGGCTAGTGTTGCGATGTAAAGCTTTTTATGAACGCATTTGAGAAGTCCATGCAAATTCTAATTTTGGGCTATGCAGTAATTTATTGTTTGGTTGGAAACACTATAGGTTCATATCGATGGTAACTTGTTTGTAACGTCGACAATACCACATGTAAAGTCGAGGGTAATTTTCCTAAAATACATCAGGCTATATGAAAAATTACATGACGTGTAGAATTTAAATCAAAAACATGTCCAAAAGTTCTATGTATGTGGACCAAATTATGCGCTTTTGGTATTGAGGATGTTGCCGTGGAATTACGCCTGATACTTCCAAACTAACACTAAATTATTGCACAGGCTTAAAAGATAGAATATGCTTAGAACACACGTTTATGTCAAGGTAGCCTAGCACCTGTACCAGATGATCTTTGCTTGTACTGCTCTCACTTGTCTCAGCCTGATTTAGACCTCACTTTTGAGGTACACTCTCTTGAGGCTGATGAAAGCTGGGCAGTAAAATTATGATTTGTAATATCATCATCTGTATCTATGTCAGCATCTTATGTAGTTTTAATCAAATGTAAATGCCAAATGCTATTTTGTGGTTTTTTGTTTACTTAGGAACTCATTCAAAACATAAGTGAAATGGGGGGCTACGAGCACTAGCAACCCGGATCTTCTCCTGGAACCCTGGATTGGTTTTTGATGCTCTGCCTCCATTGGACAGCACCACTCTCCCACCTGCAGCTGCTCTTCCATGGTGTACCTGTGGGAACTGCAGGGAGATGGCCACAGATGCAGAAAGGAAATGCTGTGGCCAGGGGCCTGAGCACTGCATAAGCAAATTGCCTCATTTCGAGCTTTACTGCTTGGAAGATGGCTATTTGCGTATACACAGAGACTACAGGAATGATGTGTTGTTGGTAGCAGAAGTTACAGAGCCAGGTGATGATAATAGGCAGTTTAGATATGCTGCTTATCGCCAGTACACCTTTTGGCAGCATGGATCACTGGGCCAGGGTAACCGTCGTGTTATCCCCAGCTGCTGCTTTTTGAGTATAAGGGACAAATACCCTGACCCTCAAGGCCAGTACACTGGCTTTCTACCCACAATTTGAACAAACTTTACCGACTCCAGTTTACTTGAAGTTACTTGTTGTATATACTTTGTTTTTACAAATTGTTTGTTTTGTTCCAAGTTTGTAAAGAGCCTTCTTCCTTGTTCAATAAAAAAAGTTTATTTATAATAACAATGCTTTCCTATTTACGATATAGAGGAACAGTAAAAAATAAATAAATAAAAGAAACGAGGGATAAACAGTATAAATAGTATAAATAACTATTGAACAATTAACTGCTCTGTACTGTGGAAACTTTATGAAATGGTTTAAAAGCAGCTTGTGGCAGAAAATGGAAATGACAAGGGCTGAGAGGCTCTGGAAACGGGTTTCACTGGTCTTCACTCTGGAATGCTGACACTGAGGAGAGCAAAATAAAAACAGAAATTAGATTATTTTAAAATTAAATGTAATATGCATTACATCTAACTTGGTGTGTGGTATGTAGCCGCAGATGCAAAAGAAATAAACTGGTATTCTACCTACCAAGACCTCTCCTGACTTGGGTGTGCAGGAGTTCCTCCTTGGTTGGTGCCGGCACAGGGGGAAGAGGGCCGTACTTTCTGGGGTTATCGGGCCGAAGACTCCTCCGCCTGGGCGTTCCCTTGCCACCTAGCCTCTTTTGCAGAATCTTTGTTTGCAGTTCTGGGATGTAGCCATAGGTCTTCGATGTCTTCTTGGTGTACAGCATATACCTTTGGGCATTTTTCTTGTACAGCCTCCTGTACCTAAAATAAAAGCAGAGAAAATAGATTGTTTTACAGTACAGTGTTTTATATAGAGTTTCAATGGTGTAATCGGGTAAAATGGTTCCCAACATCCAACATGTAGAAATGAGCATGTCACTTACTGCTTGCTTCCATCAGACTTGCACAACTCTGGGCGGTCCTTGTGGTAGTTGTAATCCATCGCTGCGAGGAGCATCCTGGCCTCAAAGACAGGAGGGCTAAATGCTGAGCACTTGCTGGCATACATTAAAATATGGTTTTGGAAGGACTCCAGATCAGCAGTGGACCTGTGGGGGTGGGACATAGAGACATTTTTTGATTTTTTTGAAAATCACTTTCTAGGTACAGTATGTGTACACACTCATTAAATTACCTGAAGTTCAGGTATTTGTGAACTTTGTTGAGCCATCGCTTGTTTCACACAATACTCTTCAGGGCCTCGTGTGCCATGGAGCCTCGCTCAAGCCACTCTTGAGTTCCCCCTGATTCCAAGTCTGCATGCTGGCAGCCTCCCTGTACCCACCTGTGTTCATTTGTGACATGGTGTAGGAGCCCAAGCCACAGCTCCTACAAATAATACAGAAATATAATGGACAGACACAAAAAAGCATGGCAATTGAACATTATTCACTGCTAATGATGATGATTGTTAGTAATGTAAGTGGGTCATCTGATTGACCACAATGACACCTCTGGATAGGTACTTATGGTAATCAATAAGCTAATATCCAACATCAAGGTAACATCTTGCATGTTAGTTTCATACATTATTGACAACTATTTTTCAAACTATAACAACTTACAAGAAACTCTTGGCAGGAATCAGCTGTTTTGCAGCACCACCAAAATTATTTCTTATATTTAGACAAATTCGAAAGCTTGAGAGTATTTATATACCTCTCCTCTAGAACTTCTGAGGCATCCACAGTGCACTCCTCATCTTCCAATGCTTCCTCTGTAGGTGGCAGGTCTTTCTCTATAAATAGTTTAGTTGTTTTAGACAAAAAATGCTTCCAAATATGAAATGAAAATGAAAACAACGTGGCACTGATCACTGACCGATTTGAAAGCGTTTCAGACGATGCATGTCCAATACTGGAAAGTGATGGTGCAGTCAGGTGGTGCTTCTTCCACTGTCTTTTACTTGGGGTTGAAGTGCTTGGGCCATAACAGCTGAAGACACAAGCGTTTTTGTCATAATTATGGAACACTCTACACATTTACCATAATATGCAACAACCAACACATTTACCACAGACTAGTGTCTAATCAAAGATAATGCGGGGAAAGTTACGTCTGCATTCGTCATCAATGGCTAACGTTTTTTATCAGTTCCATCAGAAAAGACTGACACTAATAACTAACGTTAGCAATGGTCAGATGGGTCAATTTGCAGCACGTGTAATACACAATATATGCGAAGAACAAATAAGAAATGGTTTTACCGTGGTAACGTTAGGCTACTGTCTCAATGAGGTTTCACATTACCATGGCCATGCTAATGTTTTCCACGGCACGATGACTGACGGGCTCCGCTTATTAGCCTAACGTTACATTGCTATTGTTAGCAATATCAGTCACCGTTTTTATATTCTAAATAATAATTATTTACCTTTTCAATTCGATGACCCACCTGCTCCATAACGTTATGCGCTAGCGTTACTGTGCACGAACATGCATAACTTTGTTTAACTAGTGAATACTCCGACGTAGTGAATACTGAAATTTCTTTGTTACCTTGTTCTGTTACCTTGCCCAAGTAAATTAGCGTTAGCCAAACATTTAGCTATGAATCTTACCTGTCCAGGAGAAAATCAGCAACGTTGGCGTCTGTCTTCAAATTCTTCTCCGCTTTCAGCCGCCTCCATCTATCAAAAGCACCTCCTATACAAATCCTTGTTTTATTTCGGACCTTGTCACGACGTAACTCGGATTCATAACGAGGTCTTTTTTGTTTTGGTAAACTAGCCATTTTCACATCCAACACGTTCGTAGCGGCTGCTGCGATAATGAGAGCGGAGCTGGCAACCCGGATGTAGAAACACTACTGACTTCCTGATTGGGAGATAGGTGGAGGGTGGCGCTTCAGGCCAAAACACGAAATGACAACAAAAACAAGACTTGCAGCCCTCAAGTCCTCTTTTTAAAAGGGAATATCCTGGCTTGAGTGCTGTTGTCAGTGACATAAGTATTTGAAATGAACATGATTTTTAAATGTCTTTTGACATATCAGGGTCATTTTATGATTCGTTTTATTAATCTTCTTACATACAGCTCCTTTAAGATTGGAAATTTTAAGGCTTTCAAAGGAGGTGCTAGACCCTCTACAGTAGGGTTTCTCAACAGGGGCGGTACCACCACCTGGGGGGCGTTCTGAACCCTTAGGGGGCCGCTGGAAACGTCAGGGCTGAGACTCTCAGCCTGAGAGGGGGGTGCTCAGGCACAAATGAGGGGCGCCACGCCTTGAGAACTCTATTTTAAACTTCCATGGTTTGCCAAGGTTTTTTTTAGTTTCAATAAAATGCTGTGCTCAGATTTCCTTTCAAAAAATAAAGCTGCTGTCTGAGACCAAAACCCCGAGTCTGCTGCTTTCATGACCCGGTTAAGATCATCATGGTGGCCCAGGGGGGCGTTTGTTCAAATAAGGTTGGGAACCACTGCTCTACAGTCTGCATGCAGGCCACACAGGAGAGTTGAGGATGCCACAGTCACTTTATTGAACTTAATCACCCGGATGGGCGCAGATCCCATGTCAGGCTTTTATTTGTGGATTTGATCTCAGCTTTCAACACCATCTGGCCCCATATTTTAATTAATCAGCTTTTAGATCATTTTAACTTAAGTAAGAATTTTGTGGGGTGGATTGTTAACTTTTTCTTTATAGAGTGAGGATCAAGGCAGTTTTCTCTGACTGTCTGCTCTTCCACTGGCTCACCACAAGGGTGTGCCCTTTTGCCTCTGCTTTTTTTTTTATTGTATACTAAAGTGTCAGGGGCCAGTATGAGAATGGATTTTATTTCAAATATGCATATGACTTTGTGACTGTAAGCCTACGGTGGGATAGGGAAAGTAATAGGACTTTTGTAAATAATTTGAGGTACTTGCAGCTCAGTGTGTCCAAACCTAAAGACATGGTTATTGATTTTAGAAGAAGTACCCACAGTCATGAGGTCATCTCAATAAAGCAGGGGTGCTCCAGCTCCAGTCCTCGAGGGCCGCTGTCCTGCAAATCTTAGATGTTTCTCTGCTTCATCCCGCCTGATTCAAATGAATGGGTCATTCACAGACTTGTGCAGACCTGGATGACAAGCTGATGCTGATCTATTCAACCGAATCAGGTGTGTTGTGTCAGGCAAACCTCTAAGACACGCAGGACATCGGCCCTCGAGGACCCAGTTTGGACACTCCTACAATAAAGGGTCAGACTCTGAAGTGGGTCACTGCCCACAAATATTTAGGAACAATCATTGACTCTGGTCTGAGCTTTAAAACTAACTGAAGCTGTCTAGATAAAGGGGCATCAGCATTTATATTGTCTTCAAAAACTAGTGATTTTTAGTGTTGATCAGTCACTTAGGTCCATGTTTTATTGCACTTTTATTGAGTCAGTCTTGTTTAGTCGTGTGATTCAGGAATGCGTCATTAACACGTAAGAATTCTCTGAATCAGACTGTCAGGGTTGAGTAAGCTGATTGGAAAACCACATCTTAATCTAGAATCACTTTACATCAAACAGTTACAGCGGCCAGGAGTCAATATGATGAAGGACATTCATAAAACAGCCTATTTCAGCTTCTACCATCTGGCCAGAGATTCTCTCTTCCAAATTGTAAAACAAAAAGGTACAAGAACAGCTTTGTTCCAGCAGCCATCAGTCTTATGAATAAGCACTGCTGAATGCAGTTGAATAACCTAAAAAGAATGGAATCCTAATTAATATTGCAAACATCTGTATGGTATAGTCTCCTTCAAAAGAGCTAAGTCTGTGCTTGGTTCTGGGGGAGGTCACACTAAATACTAACTTTTGCTTGTAGACTCATCTTCTTCTGAACTTTATCTGGTTTTTAATTTGTGCACATGCTATCTAGAGGTCAACTGATATGGATTTTTCAATGGCCGATGCCAACTATTAAGAAATGACCAGTAATTGGCCAGTCAGTTAATACGTCTGCCTGTAATATTATCACTCTATTTTCTATTTGCATTTCAGCTAAGAAACTATCAAATAAGCATGGATGGTCATTAAAACTGACAAAACAGCACTGCAGGGGATGTCTGAAGCCTGAATCCTTTGTACAGTTCCGTACTTCTCTTTGTGAGATTGCTGCTTTGTAATAAGTCAAATAAACTTCAGAAAATAAAAATTATATTTTTACCTCCTCCAAAATGGTCTTTCTCTAGTTGTCCTTTATATTTGGGGGGGGCATTGATTTCTAAATATGTACCTCCTTGTCAGCAGTTCTCCACTGCTGAAAACACAAACAGTTAATATTTACTCACAGATTTGTCTTTTCGAATAGACTAATATAAAAGAATAATTATAAGCTGTAGCTTTGAGCAAATATATCCTAATTAAACAGGAGCCTGTCAGCAGACAGAAAGACGGGAGTGTGGTGTGAAGTTGGTGCAATTTGAACTTATTCAGTTATCCACATGAAATGCATGGATGTTATCTGTTGAAATAATTTTGTATATCTAGTATTTAAATTTAATTCCTTATTGCTTTTAATATATTGCTATTAAGTGTTACTATTTGAGACAAATAAGGGAAAACATTGGTAAACGTCTATTCAGAGTATACTTCCGAAGTAACCTAGTTAATTTGTC
Source organism: Hirundichthys speculiger (assembly GCA_018398805.1). Classification (NCBI taxonomy): domain Eukaryota; kingdom Metazoa; phylum Chordata; class Actinopteri; order Beloniformes; family Exocoetidae; genus Hirundichthys; species Hirundichthys speculiger. Next base: position 34,513 of record JAGFBZ010001596.1, on the reverse strand, counting down.
TGTTGTACATACTAAATTCAATAACTTGAATGGCAAATGGTCTACCGAAAAGAAATGCTTTTAACCAGGGGTTAAATTGGGATTGGTTATGTGGGGGGGCTCTGCCTCGTACCGGCCCCTGCCCCCGCTGCCCTGCCCCAATATACTTTTTGGAAAATAACCCTCTAATTTGATAACCATATCATATTGCACAGAGATATACACCTTATCTGTGTGTTGTAGGCCTATGTGTGTCTTGTAGTGCCCCCGCCCCGCCCCGCCCCCCCCACACACACACACATTATGGCAGTTTGAATGTAGATTGTTTGGCCAATGTAACAGATTGTACAGGTTGTTGTACATTGGTTTGAATGATAAGTGGGGGGGTCTGGGGGTCCCCCAGAAGTTTTTTATTATCATACATGTTGTTTGCTGAATTCTGGTGCATTTTAATAAGTTGTTAGCTGACTTTACAGATGTAGGTTGAGCTAGATCATATTAAATCTTGTCACATGCCTACAGGCGAAAAATGTGAAAGAGAAATGTTCAGTGAGAAAATTTGAAGGCTTGCACAATCTTAAACCAAAACAGCTAACTTTAACTGACATCTCCCCCTTCCCCTGGCTAGTTTCTGTCCATAACTGGGAACTATGGAAACTGAACTCGCCAAATGCACAGACAGTTCGTTCAAGCACCTCTTTTCAGTGTCCCGTAGCTTGTCTGCCTGCCTCTACTCGCTCTACGCCATGTCAACTGAATTTATAGTAGACAGTCTCAACTACCACTGAGGAGAACGGAGCCCGTTGAGGAGACAAATAAGCTACCTGGACCTCGAAAACAAGCCCCAAACAAGCGACTAAGGACCAAAAAAATAAATGAATATAAAACATATTTTATAATGGTCAATGTCAGAGACAGATCGTCCCTAAAGGTGAAGTTCAGCAATGTCAACAAAAATAGTTTATGAAAAAGGCTGCTACTTTCTCTGCCGCGCGTTGCCAGATCTGCTGTGTGCCTGATGCATCATTGATGGAATATCATATGCAGGTAAAAGGGGAGACGGTGTACGGGGAAAATTATAAACAAGTCACAACGCTGAAATACAAGCCCCAAAACCCGCAAACCACGACTTCTGATTTTTTTTTTTAAAGCGAGCTCACAAAAAAAAAAGAAACCCCAAAGTCCCTTATAAAAAGCAGAATTGGAAACCCACGCAGTGCTCCGGAAACCAGAATCTCTGATCGCAGGTTCTGTTCTAAATAGCTTTGACAGGTCGTCTTGTTATCAGGAAAACTATGATCTATCTCATAAAAGTCATGGGTTTATTGATTAATAAAACAATATTTAATTATTCAGAACTGAAAATCGTGAAAAGGTTTTGTTGCTTTTGATGTGTGCGTGATCATATGCCATCCGCTCCGAGTTTATGTGCCAGGGTTCAGCCCCGGACAGCCCCGGCCCAATTTAACCCCTGGTTTTTGATGGACTGTTTGTCCCAACTTTTTAGCTGCTCATACAGTAGTTTGTTTTAATTGTGGATTAGGGCTGCACAGATAAATCACAATGTGTCTGGTTGGTTTGCTGTAACATGTTTACACAGTGATTTAAAATATCACACATGGATTTAAAATAAAAATGTGTGGTAATCAGTGTTTTTTGTAGTCATTTTCAGCTAAAATGTTTGTGTTTTTAAATATTAACTCCATAAGTGTTAAATAAAACATATTAAATGTTGACGGTAAAACTATGAAAGAGTTAACATTAAAATTAACTCAAAGCCGGAGTTGTATTTTACACTAAATGGGAGTAGTATTTTAACTCCCACAAGAGTTCAGTTTCAACTTAACAAGAGTTTAAAAAAAAAAATCAACTCCCAAAAAACAGTAACTTTAAAGGAGCCGTTTGTAAGATTATGGCCAAAACTGGTACTGCAGTCACTTTCAAAATACTGTTGAGCGGCGTGTACCCTCCCCCTCCTCCCCGACCAGAGGTTGCCAGGTCGGCTGCAGAATGCAGCAGGAACGTAGGCTGCCATGGCAAGCGATGAGTCCTACACAGTAAGTTTATTTTCTGTTAATTATATTTATTGCTTTATGAAACATCTTTTGCGAAGTAATAATGTACTGCAAAATTTACTAATGGCGATTAGCCAAATAGAATCGTAAATGTTACCACATTTCAGTCGGAGCATAAGTTTTCAGTTAGTTACCCTGTTAAAAATGTCTTTATTAGGCTAGTGTTGCGATGTAAAGCTTTTTATGAACGCATTTGAGAAGTCCATGCAAATTCTAATTTTGGGCTATGCAGTAATTTATTGTTTGGTTGGAAACACTATAGGTTCATATCGATGGTAACTTGTTGTAACGTCGACAATACCACATGTAAAGTCGAGGGTAATTTTCCTAAAATACATCAGGCTATATGAAAAATTACATGACGTGTAGAATTTAAATCAAAAACATGTCCAAAAGTTCTATGTATGTGGACCAAATTATGCGCTTTTGGTATTGAGGATGTTGCCGTGGAATTACGCCTGATACTTCCAAACTAACACTAAATTATTGCACAGGCTAAAAGATAGAATATGCTTAGAACACACGTTTATGTCAAGGTAGCCTAGCACCTGTACCAGATGATCTTTGCTTGTACTGCTCTCACTTGTCTCAGCCTGATTTAGACCTCACTTTTGAGGTACACTCTCTTGAGGCTGATGAAAGCTGGGCAGTAAAATTATGATTTGTAATATCATCATCTGTATCTATGTCAGCATCTTATGTAGTTTTAATCAAATGTAAATGCCAAATGCTATTTTGTGGTTTGTTTACTTAGGAACTCATTCAAAACATAAGTGAAATGGGGCTACGAGCACTAGCAACCCGGATCTTCTCCTGGAACCCTGGATTGGTTTTTGATGCTCTGCCTCCATTGGACAGCACCACTCTCCCACCTGCAGCTGCTCTTCCATGGTGTACCTGTGGGAACTGCAGGGAGATGGCCACAGATGCAGAAAGGAAATGCTGTGGCCAGGGGCCTGAGCACTGCATAAGCAAATTGCCTCATTTCGAGCTTTACTGCTTGGAAGATGGCTATTTGCGTATACACAGAGACTACAGGAATGATGTGTTGTTGGTAGCAGAAGTTACAGAGCCAGGTGATGATAATAGGCAGTTTAGATATGCTGCTTATCGCCAGTACACCTTTTGGCAGCATGGATCACTGGGCCAGGGTAACCGTCGTGTTATCCCCAGCTGCTGCTTTTTGAGTATAAGGGACAAATACCCTGACCCTCAAGGCCAGTACACTGGCTTTCTACCCACAATTTGAACAAACTTTACCGACTCCAGTTTACTTGAAGTTACTTGTTGTATATACTTTGTTTTTACAAATTGTTTGTTTTTGTTCCAAGTTTGTAAAGAGCCTTCTTCCTTGTTCAATAAAAAAAGTTTATTTATAATAACAATGCTTTCCTATTTACGATATAGAGGAACAGTAAAAAATAAATAAATAAAAGAAACGAGGGATAAACAGTATAAATAGTATAAATAACTATTGAACAATTAACTGCTCTGTACTGTGGAAACTTTATGAAATGGTTTAAAAGCAGCTTGTGGCAGAAAATGGAAATGACAAGGGCTGAGAGGCTCTGGAAACGGGTTTCACTGGTCTTCACTCTGGAATGCTGACACTGAGGAGAGCAAAATAAAAACAGAAATTAGATTATTTTAAAATTAAATGTAATATGCATTACATCTAACTTGGTGTGTGGTATGTAGCCGCAGATGCAAAAGAAATAAACTGGTATTCTACCTACCAAGACCTCTCCTGACTTGGGTGTGCAGGAGTTCCTCCTTGGTTGGTGCCGGCACAGGGGGAAGAGGGCCGTACTTTTCTGGGGTTATCGGGCCGAAGACTCCTCCGCCTGGGCGTTCCCTTGCCACCTAGCCTCTTTTGCAGAATCTTTGTTTGCAGTTCTGGGATGTAGCCATAGGTCTTCGATGTCTTCTTGGTGTACAGCATATACCTTTGGGCATTTTTCTTGTACAGCCTCCTGTACCTAAAATAAAAAAGCAGAGAAAATAGATTGTTTTACAGTACAGTGTTTTATATAGAGTTTCAATGGTGTAATCGGGTAAAATGGTTCCCAACATCCAACATGTAGAAATGAGCATGTCACTTACTGCTTGCTTCCATCAGACTTGCACAACTCTGGGCGGTCCTTGTGGTAGTTGTAATCCATCGCTGCGAGGAGCATCCTGGCCTCAAAGACAGGAGGGCTAAATGCTGAGCACTTGCTGGCATACATTAAAATATGGTTTTGGAAGGACTCCAGATCAGCAGTGGACCTGTGGGGGTGGGACATAGAGACATTTTTTGATTTTTTTGAAAATCACTTTCTAGGTACAGTATGTGTACACACTCATTAAATTACCTGAAGTTCAGGTATTTGTGAACTTTGTTGAGCCATCGCTTGTTTCACACAATACTCTTCAGGGCCTCGTGTGCCATGGAGCCTCGCTCAAGCCACTCTTGAGTTCCCCCTGATTCCAAGTCTGCATGCTGGCAGCCTCCCTGTACCCACCTGTGTTCATTTGTGACATGGTGTAGGAGCCCAAGCCACAGCTCCTACAAAATAATACAGAAATATAATGGACAGACACAAAAAGCATGGCAATTGAACATTATTCACTGCTAATGATGATGATTGTTAGTAATGTAAGTGGGTCATCTGATTGACCACAATGACACCTCTGGATAGGTACTTATGGTAATCAATAAGCTAATATCCAACATCAAGGTAACATCTTGCATGTTAGTTTCATACATTATTGACAACTATTTTTCAAACTATAAACAACTTACAAGAAAACTCTTGGCAGGAATCAGCTGTTTTTGCAGCACCACCAAAATTATTTCTTATATTTAGACAAATTCGAAAGCTTGAGAGTATTTTATATACCTCTCCTCTAGAACTTCTGAGGCATCCACAGTGCACTCCTCATCTTCCAATGCTTCCTCTGTAGGTGGCAGGTCTTCTCTATAAATAGTTTAGTTGTTTTAGACAAAAAATGCTTCCAAATATGAAATGAAAATGAAAACAACGTGGCACTGATCACTGACCGATTTGAAAGCGTTTCAGACGATGCATGTCCAATACTGGAAAGTGATGGTGCAGTCAGGTGGTGCTTCTTCCACTGTCTTTTACTTGGGGTTGAAGTGCTTGGGCCATAACAGCTGAAGACACAAGCGTTTTTGTCATAATTATGGAACACTCTACACATTTACCATAATATGCAACAACCAACACATTTACCACAGACTAGTGTCTAATCAAAGATAATGCGGGGAAAGTTACGTCTGCATTCGTCATCAATGGCTAACGTTTTTTATCAGTTCCATCAGAAAAGACTGACACTAATAACTAACGTTAGCAATGGTCAGATGGGTCAATTTGCAGCACGTGTAATACACAATATATGCGAAGAACAAATAAGAAATGGTTTTACCGTGGTAACGTTAGGCTACTGTCTCAATGAGGTTTCACATTACCATGGCCATGCTAATGTTTTCCACGGCACGATGACTGACGGGCTCCGCTTATTAGCCTAACGTTACATTGCTATTGTTAGCAATATCAGTCACCGTTTTTATATTCTAAATAATAATTATTTACCTTTTCAATTCGATGACCCACCTGCTCCATAACGTTATGCGCTAGCGTTACTGTGCACGAACATGCATAACTTTGTTTAACTAGTGAATACTCCGACGTAGTGAATACTGAAATTTCTTTGTTACCTTGTTCTGTTACCTTGCCCAAGTAAATTAGCGTTAGCCAAACATTTAGCTATGAATCTTACCTGTCCAGGAGAAAATCAGCAACGTTGGCGTCTGTCTTCAAATTCTTCTCCGCTTTCAGCCGCCTCCATCTATCAAAAGCACCTCCTATACAAATCCTTGTTTTATTTCGGACCTTGTCACGACGTAACTCGGATTCATAACGAGGTCTTTTTTGTTTTGGTAAACTAGCCATTTTCACATCCAACACGTTCGTAGCGGCTGCTGCGATAATGAGAGCGGAGCTGGCAACCCGGATGCCGAAACACTACTGACTTCCTGATTGGGAGATAGGTGGAGGGTGGCGCTTCAGGCCAAAACACGAAATGACAACAAAAACAAGACTTGCAGCCCTCAAGTCCTCTTTTTAAAAGGGAATATCCTGGCTTGAGTGCTGTTGTCAGTGACATAAGTATTTGAAATGAACATGATTTTTAAATGTCTTTTGACATATCAGGGTCATTTTATGATTCGTTTTATTAATCTTCTTACATACAGCTCCTTTAAAGTGACATTTTGATGTGAACAAAATTCTTTTGTGTGGCTTGAAGAGAGCTATGTTCCTGTACATTTTGTTTGTATCTCGATCTGGAAAATAAATATGGATGTCATTAAAACTAGTCGTCTGAGTAAATGAAGAATTCTGCCTTTTGCGACTGTCATCGCAGCTGTGAGGTTTCTCTCCGGTGTGGATCCGTATGTAGGCGTTCATGTTCCCCAGCTGTGTGAACCCTCTGCCACAGAAGCTGCACATGTAAGGCTTCTCTCCAGAGTGAGAGCTCATGTGCGTCTGCAGATAGGACCGCTGGATGAAGCATCTGCCACAAACACTGCGGCTATAAAGGTCTCTGTCTCATGAGTGTCTTTAAGTGGCGAGTCAGAATGGATTTGTAGAACCTGCCTACAGCTGTTTGCAATTTCTCATTTCTAACACTTGAGCAAGGTTCTCCCTTACGATCCTTGATTTCATGCATCTGCTTGTTCCTGACTGGCTCTAAAGCATCACAGCCTTCAAGTTGACGTGAACTGCCAGGCAAGGCACATCCCTCTTTATATTCAGCTATTTGGCTATGACATTGCCAATGTCTTCTATCTTCATCACTTCTTTCCACACACATTACACTGAACGCAGTCTCTTTGGAATCAGCTTCCTTCTGTTTTTCACACGCAGGAGTCACCCAGATTTCTGCCTCCTGTTCCTGTCAGTCATTTTCTGCTTATGATCTGTACCAAAACAAATAATTTCATACATACATACGTGTGTGTATGTATGTGCCCCTCATGTTTCACATAAAAAAAAAAATAGAAAAGGCTGAAAAATGCTCCCCTCCCACAATGTGGTTCCATTAAGTGAGACATGCTTTTCCAGAGACCGACCAGCAGATGACAGCAGAAACTAAAGTGAAACAGCCTCTGAGCCAAGCTGACATCATAACTGATTTTTTAAAATATTTTTTGAAAATAACTTTACAGTCCTAATATATGCATCATATGCATCATGAAGATGATTTTGGATTTAAGGAGAGCCAGAATTGAGTCCAACAGTATTTGCATCATGGGAGAAGAAGTGGAGGTGGTGGAGGAGTATAAATACCCTTGTGTTCACCTGGACCACATACTGGACTGGAGATGCAACACTGACACTGTTTATAAGATGGGACAGAGCAGACTTTACATCTTGAGGAAGCTTAGTGCCTTCAGTGTTTATATGTTGCATATCTTCTATAAGTCTGTTGTGGAGAGTGCAGTCTTATCTGCTGTCATCTGTTGGGGGAGCAGCATCAGAGCCAATGACATCAAGAAACTGAACAAACTGGTAAAGACGGCTGGCTTTGTTCTCGGGACTGTTACGGAGCCTCTAGAGCTCATTGTACAAAGGACAATACTTCATAAAAATGAAAAACATCATGGACAACGCTGCGCATCCTCCTCACGTCACTGATTCAGCAACAGTGTCTTCATTTACAAGCTTCGTCAGATCTGCTGCAGCACAGACTGCTACAGGAGGTCCTTCCTGGCCACAGCAATAACCATCTACAATGAATCATTGAAGAGACTTCAGTCATGACAGCGAGTGCAATGATTAAGTTCCCTTTGGGGATGAATAAAGTGTTTTTGAACTGAATTGAATAAAGGAGAATATTGACTCCAGTCAGAGCTTCTGCCACAAACAGGTGAGCTATCAGATCAGGATAGGTAATACAGAAATAACGTAAACAGTTTAAGTTTATTACAATAATAAAAACAACCACTGACAATATAATGTACTTTATATAAATATGTTTATATTTTTCAGCATTGGTTTATATGAGGATTTGTCTCATTTAATATTTTCATTGTTGTGTGTTACTGTGTGTTCCTGTCATGCTTTTAAATAATAACACCAGGAATTTCATGCATGGACTTTCTGTTTAGACATGAGGATTAAGGTCCTCTGTATCTGTAGAACAGATAAAACATACCAGTGGGAGGCCCACACACAGCAGGACAGACACCAGGACTGCTACTATGTAAACTTTTATGCCAGCTTGACACATCCCTGCACAGGAAATCAGTGGGAACAAGGGCACTTCCAACATCCGCTGAATTCAAAATACATTTTGATATCACATATGTGATACACATACTTTACCAATTATTTACCTATTTTACCTATCTTTATAAGACACAGATTTAGAAATCAAGAAGAAAAGTATTCCAAGCAGCTCTATGGAGAACAACTTACCTTTTTTTTTTCCATCTCTACAAGTTTTCCCTACAGGCATGGTGATGCATGTTTGTTTCAGTGCTCTGTATTGTACAGGTGATAGTGAGGTTTTTGGGATTATTATAAATTTACTAGGTCACTGTGAATATTGCTGCACAGTTTCTCCTTTCTTGTGCAGAGGCCGTTCAGGTAAGGTCCTCGACAGATGGAGCCAGATTGTTGTCATCACTTATCAACCGGAACACTGTGCAGCCTCCTGTAGCATCGTCTCCATCACCAGTGAGTTTTGCTGAGGCTGTATTTCTCTTATACATGAAGAACACCAGGGCATGTCTGAAACGTAGATGGGCGTTTCTTCACCTGGGGCATTAGTGAAGAGGGTACTGCTCCCAGATGGTCCAAAAAAAAACCCAACCAACAAAAAACAGGGAGCAGAGCACAGAGGCTGGAGAGGCCGGAAGGCCTGAACCAAAAAACCCAGACTGAAAAAAGTCACTAGGTCCCCAAGGCCATAAGGCAGACGTCCAGGGAGGTGGTCTCGGCACCGGACGGGAGCCAGGGACTAGCGAGGCGGGCAGCCGTGGCACAGGTGAGAAGTCCGGAGACTGTCTGTCTGTCTGTCTATCTATGACTTGCTTTAAGTATTGTGTTGATATTTCCTTAAATCAGTGAGATTTTATATTGGGTTTCTATTCTAAAGCACATCTAGATTGTGGAAATACATTTATTTAATGCAGTTAATGTATTATAACATGGTTTTAATTCATGTCTGATGGCTGATATTTTTCTCCTGATCCTTGTCCTCTCCTTCTTTCTTAGTTGTCTGTCAGACTCAGGCTGTGGGTCCATTTTATTATTATCAAGCTTTTTCTGTTTTTTTTTAATTATTATTATTTTTACACACATGTACTTTGACTACGCTTTTCTATTACCGTTTATTTGGAATCAGAAACACTATGTTTGTAATAATGCTGCAATTTTGCCCAATCTGGTAGCATCTTTCTAGGAGTTGATGTACCTTGGAAACTGAACATCAGAGTAAACAAGTTTTTGATCATCATGTGTTTGTTGGATAAAATACCCCGAACCTTAATATCCAAAAAATTGATAACTGATGAGAAAGTTTCTAGTTCTTCCCCCCAATTATTCTTCTTTTCTAACAGCACACATTGCAGATTGTATATATTTGCTTTTTCCATAATTTAATTGCACGTAATGACTGAATATTCTTCAAAAAGATGTATTTTATTTATTACTTCATTTTGAGATAATCTGACCATGTCACTTCATTCAGTCCTCCATCCAACCATTGCGCTGTGGTGTTTATATTTAATCTTTGAAACACGTTGCCGATGTTTTCCTGCCTCACCAGCACTGTTTTGCTAAAGGTCAAAGCCAAATTAAAGAATTAAAGAAAGAAAAAGGGACAGATATAAAGGCAGGGAAGAAATTGGCTCTTTGTAAACTCATTAGTGGAATGCATTCAACAGAGCACCCCCATACTTGACTAAACTGACCTTAATTAATGATTGATGATCAAGCTTTTAGAGGCATGTCTAATGCATTATGCATTAAATAGCATGATACAGCCTTGATGGTTCAAAGCCAGGTTATTAACAGGGGAAACTTCACAGGCCAAAGCGTACAGCAATTCATATTCAAATGTAAAAATAGCTGTCATTGTCTCTGCTTGAAAATGGTTTTAGTTTTTGTGTCAGTTAAGTGAAAGTGATAATATATTGAGCATGTAAACAGCTGAGAAACACAACAAAGTGACAATAGAAAAAGGCTGCATTATAAATGTTAATCTTTCCACATTGCAGTCACAGGATTTAATCACAACAGCCATAATGAAATTTACCAATAAATTATTCATGGCCCCAGACAATAGGCCTTAAAAAAACAAAAAAATAAAACAAATGTGTTCTATTGGATCTCACTGATGGATTAGATCTATGACAGGAGTGAACGTGTTAATTTGTTCAAACAAAAGGGAACAAGGAGCCTTCCTCACACACAAGTTAGTTCTGTGCTTGGTTGACTTGGATCTGGGCATTAAGTTTATTCAGATCTATAAATCAGACACAAGTCCTTAGATTTTTATTTTATTTTACTTTATGTAATCCATCATAATGATTTGGCCCAAGACAATATCCACATTAAGATTAATATGAATTTCATGCAGGATGCATATTCTCACATGCCATTAATTCATGTCATATATGAGTCATGTTTAAAAATCCAGGAGAAAATGTCCCTCAGATCGTCCACCTTCACCTTAACTGATTTATTTCATAATGCTGGGTAGTGCTCTGCTCCATCAAGGAGATGATGGACACAACTTCCAACTGCAATCGTCATTTGGAAAGAATTCAGCCAGAAAAGTAAACATGACAGTAATGTTTTTTGCTCAGTTTGCAGCAGGGACAGATTGGAAGAGAAAACTTTTTGCATCTGTGAGCCTTTTAAATCTGTGAGAGTTAAAATTCACTTTTGTTGTCTTCTTTGACAAGCTGCTATCCTGCTGCAAGCATGCAGAGCTGCAGCTGCAGCTGTAACCTGTTAAAATGGAGCTGACCCCATAAAGTTAGCAGAGACAGTTTGAAAGTAGGCACGAGTCATTGCAAAGTGAAGCAATCAGCATTTCACTTAAATTGTTCATTTGAAAGTTGAATTTTATTGATTTCACTGTCAGTCACTTTGAACAAAAAAAAAATCTGCTATTCAGTGTAACAAGAACATGCATGTTTAGAGATTATTCAAATATGTTTTGAAGACCGCAAACATGTTTAAAAGCATGAAAACATTTCAAAATGGACTTATCTAATTTAGCACTAAAGGTGTAAAATTCCAATGCAGATCTTTGTGCCTCCAGGAAACGATTTAGCTGTCAGTGTAGGTGTATACTGAGAGAAAAAAAAAGAGAAATGAGGGAATCAGTCCCCACCACCACAGTTTCTTTGAGAAATGTGGAATCAAAAAGCTTCTTGACAACAGTTTGTGCAGGCTTTATTGAGCTCCTGTAGTTGCTGTGATGTGACAATAAACATATATGGGTGGGGTGGGTAGTCGGTGAAGCTTCGAGCAAAGCAGGTGCAAAAATAGCACGAGGCAGCGAGGTTCGACTGTTGAGCAGGGATAGATGTGTGGCAGTGGAGGAGCTGATGAACCACGGCAACTCACCTGTGGTTGCTTGAAGTGGTGCCAGATGGAAAATGAGCGTTTCACTCCCACCACCCACCATGAACACAAGCACTCCTTGTTTGTTTGATTTTTCTAGCTACGTACACAACCACCTGATGCCACAGTCACCACCTGCTGTGTGGAGCTGTTTAACATGATGAATTTGACTGTCTCTACCTGATCCTGTTTACCTCAACAGTTGGAAGCCATTACTGCTTCTCAGTGTTATCAAAACTGTTCAAATTATTTTAAGAATAAACAGTCTAAGTGAGTGTGAGTGTGTGTGACTGACCGTGTGTGATCTGGGATAGGCACAACGATAAATGACAGCTCCAGCTGAGCTGAATGCTCTACAATATGATGCATAAATACATTAATACAGTCATCTGAAAACCCTTTAACTGTGACTTTTTCAGTTGTCCATGTTTTTTTTTTAATAAACATGTTTTACAATGGAACATATGACATTTCTGTGGAGCATGATATTTAAAATAACATAAAGGTTTACTTGTACTCAATGACTCTGACCTCCAAGCTATCAGAGCCCATGTGGAGCTTTTGTTAGTTGCCCTTTTGAATCTTTTTTGTACAGCTTTTTGTTAAACTCTCAATATCAGGTTGGAAATATTGAGCACACTGTGAACTAATTTCTATGAGAGAAAAGAGTGGCAATATTTCTAGCTTGTGAATATGTTTGCTCTTTGTTGGCAGATGTTAGGTCTAACGTCAGTTTTCACAGCCACTTTAGGACACCGAACAGCTTCAACAAACACGGTGGAAGGTGACAGAAGTTTAGAAATGAGAGAATGGTGTTACTAAGTTTGTTCATCAAATTCTTTATGAGCTTAGACTTGGACTCAGCACTTCTTGACAGATAACATCTGTATTGATGAAGGGTTGAAATGTTCTTATATCCTTCTCACGGCTACATTTAAGGTTAGCCATAAGACCTTCCTTATATAATTCAGTCATTAGTTATGCTGCTATAGACATGGGATGCTGTTTGGGACTCCCATGATGCACCAAACATCTTTACCCCATCTCTCTTATCTCAGTTTACTAGCATTAAAATGACATTGTTCATCTACAGTAGTCCTTCTCCTTCTGCAGGTACTGTCATGGTGTTGCTGCATCCTGTTGCAGCTGCTGCTCCTGATCTTCTCCTGTGTTCTTTCTGACTGGCAGCACAGTAGCAGAGTGGTCAGTACAGTTGATTCACAGCAAGAACGTTCAGCTGGATCTTGGTTCAGCTGGGCCTTTCTGTTTGGATATTCTCCCTGTCTGTGTCTAGTTTCCTCCCACAGTCCAAAAACATGCTGTTTAGGCTATTTGGTAATACATCCATCCATCCATCCATTAACTATGCCCGCTTAATCCTCTGCAGGGTCACAGGGATCTGCTGGAGTCTATCCCAGCTCTCTTCAGGTGAAAGGCAGGGGTACATCCTGGACAGGTCACCAGTCCTTCACAGGGCCACACATAGACAAACAACCACGCACACTCACAATCACTCCTAAGGGTAATCTAGAACCACTAATTAACCTGACATGCATGTCTTTGGACTGTGGGAGGAAGCTGGAGTAGCTGGAGGAAACCCACGCAAGCACAGGGAGAACATGCAAACTCCACAGAGAAAGACTCCTGCTGAGGTTTCGAACCAGGAACCTTCTTGCTGTGAGGCTTAGTAATACATAATCCAATTAAATTAATAAGAATACAGTGGTACCTCTACTTACAAACGTCTCTACATACGGAATTTTCAGGTTACGACACGCCTCAACGGGAAAATATTGCCTCTCTGAATTCTCTGAATCTCTGAATTTGTTGAAAAGAATCACCCAGAAAAAGTGTTCACTAGTCGGGCTATCGCTCACCATGTTGATGTTTGCTTTTCACATTTTCAAAGGATTGTTAAAATCCAACAAAAGCAAACGTCCTTGGATCGGTTCTTTACAAAATGTCAGGCAAAAACCACTGCTGAGAGAAAACATGAACCAAAGAAGGCAAAAGGTGACAATGATAGCAGTTAAAAGGTAAATGAACATAATTTTTATTTTTTACTTTATTCTTTGTTTTTTATTATCTACAACTCTCATTTTATGTTTATTGGGCAGTAATCTAACTGTAATATGTATTTGTTACATATTTTGCATTTTTATGATTTATAAAAAATTTATGTACAAATTTTGGGGGGCTTGGACTAAGGCAACTACTTCCAGAACCAATTAATTTCGTAAGTAAAGGTACCACTGTAATTCTAAGAATAATATAAGTAATTATGGGAATCATTTTGTCAAATAAATACATTTTTGTTTTACAATCTCACAGTCACTGGTTGGAGCATCTTGAGCTAAAAATGGACAATTACAATGATAACTCCTTTAGAAAGTGTTGTGAAATTCTTTAATATGCAAATGTTGAAACCTTGACTCGTAAAAGTAAACCACATTCCAAAGGAGATGTGAAATCTAATAAAAATGTAACTTATCTAATATCAGTTTTATAACTGTAATGCAGAAATCTAAAGCTTAAGAAATACAATACAAATATATTTCAAACTGCAGCAAACAATCCTGCTCAGAAGCTCATCTGTGGCACCTCGAAGGACACAGAGACAGACTCCTCTGCTGGAAGACTATGATAAATGACGGATGCTGAGTGTTCTGGTTTATTTTATTCATTAGTGTTGGTCATATCTGTTATAGTCCACTTTCTTTTATGACTTCATAGTTTAAAATTTACCAGTTAATCTGAAAATATCAGTATTTGTCTTAACTTTTATTTTCTGAAGAAGTGCAACTACTGTGTTGCTCAAACTGTGATGGTGAAACTGTCATCAACTGGAACCTGTGAAGACACGAGAAACAGTCCGAACAAATGATTACGATGAAATATTTGACGAACACAAAGACTGCTGAAAAGCATTTTTGTAGTGACAATAACATTTTGTGTAAAGGGATCATTCATTCATATTATGTGGATAATGAGTCAAACCGGATTAAAGCTGCAGTCAAAATGAGGTTTGTCTCATGTTGTGTGTTGTGGTTCCCTCCTAACGCTCAGAAACTGTACTCGTGGCTTTTGAGGTCCAGTATGTCCCTGTTTATTTTTTGTTGACATCTGTAATACGTTTCATCCAATCACAGTGACAACTAAAATTAGTTTCATTTTGTGGGGCGGCCATTGTAATGATGCGTCTAGAGGAGTGTGCTGGTGATGAAGAATCATTTTCTAATGTTTCCACTGACTCTGAGAGGAGTGTATTAGATGTGAAAGACATGTTCATGACTTTAAAGATAGAGGTCCCCATCTGCAGCTGCCCACACAAAGTGATCAGTGTAGTTTGTTATGTTATCCAGGGGTAAATGCCAGCACCAGACCAGACACCCGACTATCCACTAGACTAATAAAATGGCCAGAACCTACCCACACGTTACTGTCAGTATGTGTGTGTATCTGTGTGCGTGGGAAAAGAAGAGCTGAATGGGTATAGATTCAGTGATGGGTCATTATTTTTTGGCAGAAAACTACAGTTAAAAAATGACACACATGGAGTGAAACAGCATAGAGCATGTCTCTTTTATATTTATGGTTGCTGGCGAGCTTATAAACTGACAATAAGGTGTGAAAACAGTGATATGTACTGGCCAGAAATAAAATAAATCAAAGCAAGCTGTGCTTGTTTCTGCTTCATGGCTTCAGAGATTTCAAATGGAGGGTTATGTTTTTGTGACTGGTCACCTGAAACTTTGTCTGAGGGGCTGATAAAACACTGCTTACGTTAAGAATAAATAGTGCGCACCCTTGTGCATTTCTGCAACTTTAAGTGACAGGCTTTAAACTGATGATTTTGGTCAAAACCTCTCCTGTTAACTTTAGCTTTAACATTTCCTGCTTGCAGAAAAGACTGAAAAACAGCATGTTTTAACAACGTCTTTCCCCTCAGCATGTGTTAATGTGATGACCAGAACCTTTAAAACATCACATCCTCTGAGATATAAGAATATACTTTTTAGAATAGAAGACATTTCATAGACTATATGAAATCAGTGAGCAGACAGTGAGTCGGTCAATCTCATGATTTTATATCTTCATTTGTGAGTGGGGGAAGATGTATTCAGAAGTTTTCTGCTGTAAACGTATTAAAACATCCATCTATTATCAATGCAGGGTCATGGTGATCTGCTGGAGTCTATCCAGCAACAGGCGAAAGGCAGTGGTACACCCTGGACAGGTCGCCAGTCCATCGCAGGGCCACATGTAGACAAACTACCACGCACACTCACACTCACTCCTACGGTCATCCACCGGTGCTCCTAGTCTGCTGCTTGCTAGTTTGGATGTCTTTTATTGATACTAGTCTGGTTGTTGTGCTCCCAGCGTCACATACTTTATCTGATTGGTTGTATGCTGATTCAGCGGTGTCCTGCACCCTGGAAACCAAAGCTGAATCTACAGGAACCACATTAATTCTTTGTATTGAGGAAGAAAAGAGTTAAGATGGCCTAATTACCCAAAATATCAAAGCAAACGATCAACTTCTGATCCCATTACAAATTGCTATTAAATTTCTATTAAAAAAATTAACAACAAAAAAAATCCCACATTGCAAAACAAATCCTCATCATTTTCATTCAAGAATTAAAGAAATTTGATCTTATTTGAAAAGGTTTTATTTAATAAACGTTACTTAAATGGGTTTCAAAGATAATTTTTTATTATTCAAAATAAACTTAAACATCCCAGTTTAGCAGAACTAAGTAATAAAGTCACCCATATAACTTAAGTCATTTAAACTGAATGACATCTTCACTACTGACCAATCAAATTAAATACAGCCTCCAGTGTGTCGTGTAGTCTTCTTTTAAAATTAACAGCTATACAAACCAACCCATGCCTGAATAAGACAAACAAAAGTAGCTGAAACATTCAGTTACTGCACTCTGACACCAGAAATTTCTGTTTAAGCTTTTACGTTTTTGAAAATGTTATCCTGGAAGATAATGATGTTTGAAACTCTCAGCATTTTTTCAGGTTCACAATTCAGATATATGTTTTTGCACCATATTATACTTCTCCCACAAATATATAAACAACAATGACAATAATAATAATAATCTAATTTAATCAAAACCAAATGTTCTGTGATTTCTAGTGTATTTTAAGAAAATTTTAATTCTTTTTGTTTCAGCGCACAGATCTGTTGTTTTTGCAGTTCTGTTGGAGACGCTTTCCTTATAAAGAAATGTTATCCTGTCAGACTGAAAAATGTTCTTTTAGGGTCGCATTAGTTCCCTGATTTAATGCATCAGACACAGACTAATAGGAAGGACTCTGTTGTTGTACACGTACACTTTACGATGCCGTGATGAAATGTGACATCTCTGAGCTGTTTTGCAGTGGTGTCTCACGAGTGTAATTTTTGAATTACTGCTCAGTTTCATGTGTCAACTGTGATGTTTTTCACTTGCAGTCTTCTAAATTTAATATTTACAGAGAATCCATTAAAGGAAACTAAAGGGGTTGGAGGAAAATGAGCCTTTGTGTTTGTGTGTGTGTGTGCACATCGGTGTGTGTGTGTGTGACAGAGGGACTTTTTTTCAACGGATTTATTATGTTGGCCTTGAGGTGCAATACAGAAACACGAGACAAAACCAAACTAAAAAAGCAAAACAAAAAGGCAAGGATCTTCCAGAAAAATGCATAAAGCCATTACTTATCACAAAACAAAAGAAATAAAGCAACTTAAAAGAAAAAAAAAATGTCTGAACTGTTGTGTTCTGACTGCAGTAGCTGTTTTTCTTTTTCTCATTTTTGCTGTTATGTTGCACCTCAGGGTCGCCTTAGAGATACAGTAGAGTGATTTAGCAGAAAAAACAAAAGCTAATCCACTCTTAACTAAAATGACAATAAAAAGGATGCAACTGGGTCAATCTAAAATGACCATGAAATCAAATTAAATATTTGAGTGTGGTTATTTGGCATGCTTGTGGTATAAATCCCCTACAGGTCCGCATGTGGCTCTAAAGTTAAAGGTATGAGCTCTAAATGGGATTTTAAAATGCTTATGACAAACCGTGCGGTTGGGAACATACTAACAAGAGCCCGTTTTAAAATGTCCAACTCTGCAGCAGAAACGTATTTGCAGCCTGTTCAGAAACATGGTTTTGGTCTCCATTACTAGATTACTAAATCATGTCCATGTAACTGTACAGAGGGGGGGAATTTTACGTCCTGCATCAGATAAAATTATATAAAGCTATACGTATAATTAGGAGTGTAGTCTTTTGATTGCCAACCAGCAAAGCCCATGGCTAACAGTCATCACTTTAGCTACTTGACTTCTAAACACCTCGCAGTGCGTTCATATTTTAAAGAGAATATGTTTTGTGGTGCTGTTAATTGTGCAGGACCAATGCACATCAGTGGCCTGTTAGTCTGACGACAAAGTTGAGCTCAGCAGCTGGCGGCTTCTGCTGTCTATCCCTAAATTACAGCTGTCATTTCTGATGTCGCTATTACCTTTCCAAGTGGCCATCCGCTGGGACCTGCAGCTGACCTGCAGGCGACTGCAACAGGTCTACGCACAAGAGCAGCAGGTTCCAGCGGTGGTGGGGGTGGGGCTCTGCTAGTCCTCGTTTCATCTTTGACAGCACTCTTTTCAGGGATGGTTTCCATTGCAACACTTGAAATGAGGATGCTTGGACAGATTTCTTTAGAATGAATGTAATGGTGAGGACGTAAAGGAAGCAATATTGAAGCGATATGAGCATCATAGTTTATCATAAGCAGTGTTTATTCTGTCTGAATTAGCAGGTCTGCTCATTCTGCCCCTTGGTGCCGTGTGGTAAGAGAGAGAAAGAGGCTTTGACAGCATTCTTCAGAAAACCTGTGGGTGACATCACAGGGGTCCAGTTCTTCTCATACAGTCTATGATTTAAAAAAAAAAAAAAACAAACACTTTTTATTCAAAGAAATTTGTGAAAATTTACATTTACCATTTTAGCAGAGCTGATACAGAACAGTGGGCGGTGCTTCATCTGTCACTGGAGCCGATGAGCAGACGTAGTGTTTCTGGGGGATGGTGGTGGCTTCAATACTTTCTCTTTAACAGGAAATGTGAAAATGGTGCACTTACCAAAGAAAACAGAGCACACTTTCACGGGATTCTTGTCAGAGGATGGTGCAAACAGTAAAAGCCAACAAACTACTGATGAGGATTTGCATCTATAAGCTGGTGGGGTAAAAAAGTTCACTGCCTGAACAAACCGGCTCATTAAAAGTCCATTTTATTTCTTCTACAGCATGATCTGAATAAAGATCTTAATTTCTAGGAGGTTAACTGAACTCAAACTTTTAATCTTTGTGCTGAAAAGTCAGGTGAGAGATGGTCTCTGTGATCTCTTGACTCACTGCCAAGTCAAATTTTTTTATTCAAGTTTTATGGAATGGATTGAACGATGAAATAAAAATGTGTAATTCTATGTTAGTCTTCAAGAAGACTTTAAAATCTAATATCAAAAGTTATAATGAAATTTGATGATTTGAATTCATTTTAATGATTTGAATTCAATTTTTCTGTTTAAGTTATCATATGTTTTGTAATGATGTACTAGTACTGATGTTTTATTGTGAATTATTCAGTAAATCCTCTGATGGTATAGGATAGGCAAAAATAAGCCTTGGGCTTCAGCCTACTCCTTTTTCAGTTGCTATCTGATAAATTCTTTTGTAAAAACAGGATTTTATTTTTGTTTTAAAACTGAAATAAAGCATTTATTCATTAATTATCAGCTGTCTTCAACACCATATATAATATCAGAAGTGCTGGGAGGGAGACTGTGGGGATGCCTCTGTTATGGACGGGTTTGTCAAACACTTGCACTTGGGTTTTCTGTAACCACACCCTACCTTTACCTTTAACCTCACATTAGCATCTTGTTCAGTATGATGAGTTTTTGATTTGAGATCAGGGTTCACAACAGCAGTGTGCTGGAGGTCTTTTCAAGACCCCCAAATGTCACGACTGTCACCTTTATTAAAGTGAAGGAGGACAGGAAATGAGGCAGAGAGAGAACAGGGAAGACATGCAACTAAGGGTTGCACGGGCGACAAACCCGCAACTACTGCGTCGAGGACTGTAGCCTCTGTACATGGGCCACCTGCCCCAATCACTGCGCCACTGGGCAGCCCCAAACTTTAATCTTTTAAGCTGCTTGTTGGTTGTTTGCAACAGAGCAGCACGGCTTCTTATTTTAGACAGTTCACAGAAGCATCTCTCTTTGTTGTTGATGTATTTTCCTCCTTGATGGTGGCTGAAGTAAAATATTAATGGGCCTGAAAGTCCTAAGAGCAGTAGGAGTGAGAGAAAGTCAGAGGACAACAGATAAACAACAAAGCACTTTAGACCGTCCCTTCCCATCACACATCCTCCTCTTATGTGTAAAAGAAGCTGAAGAACGTGGAGGTGAAGTGCAGATCACATCTGAAATGGAGTTTAATAACAAGAAGTCAGTTTAAATCTCTCCATTCGTTCATATTTGAAAGTCTAATTGTTCGTAACACACTTTCATAATGTCCTTATTTAAGCTCTTTATAGCTTAAATTTGATTTGGTGATGTTTTCAGGCCCCAGATGCTGCATCTTTTATCATTGTCAGGATAATTTAATAACTTAAAATTCATGAGTTCAAACTTTTTTTTTTTTTTTTTAAAGAATATGGATAATTTTCTGATCAGCCTTTTCTGGAACTGTTTTGGAGCAACTTTAAGCTGCTTTTCAGAGCTGACCTGGATTGTCTATATATGATTGTTCAGACACAAAATTTGCAAAAACTGCAAGGAACCATTTATCACAATATGATATCAGTCATAATTTATTTAAGATTCCACCCCCAAATGTCTCTATAGAAACATGCATTCAATGCTATTGCCTCAAAGAAAAAAAAACACAACATAACTCAAATACCTTTAAATAACTTTATTTCCCCACACTCAACAACAGAATGTGCTCATAATATACTTGTTTGAATTCATGGTGCCCTGTCCAGTGAAATTTAAACGTAGGGCGCTGCTTCCAGAGAAGCCACCCACAAGCATGTCTGCATGTACAGCAAAACACAAGTCATTTCCATCACATGGTGCACTGTACACATGGAAGGTGAGCTGAGACTAAAAAAATGAACATAACCTTACGTTTGTGTGTGATGTTACTCCTTCAAAAGGAAAATACTATTGCTTTCTCTAAGAGTGAAATAGTTAACATGTTTTTTATGGAAACAGCTGTGGAATTTATTTGATGGAAAATATTTAAAATATGATGATACCAATGAAACAGACTGTAAATAATGCAGTATAAAACAAATATCAACTCAGCTCAGAAAATGTGTTTCAGCAATTTTTTATTAAATAGCTAAAATAGTCCCTTCAGGTCATTACAGTTAGTAATGTTAGCAACATGTAACCATTTGCATGCGAGTAAAAATTTTCAATTCTTTATTTCTAAGTGCATTTAAAAAAAAAAAAAAAACAAAAAAACCCTTCTTGCCACTGTTTGACTTACAATGAATGTTACAGTGAAGGTGTTACAATGAATGTCACACACTGATTCTGTGTTGCAATAATTGACTCCTCTGTCCACATTTTTTCCTGCAACACTCCCTCAGCTTCACAAGTAACAGTTAGATCAAAAATAAGCTGAAAAATGTTTTGTAAAAGACCATTTTCTGTAGCTGCAACTTGAGTCAAATGTATTTGACATGGATTTTTGTCCTACGTAAGCTCTGAAATGTAACTGTGCTGATGAGGAAAACCTTTTCTATTTGCAAACTGAACTACAAACCTTGGCTGATCTGAGATGAATTACTATTACATGTGTGCAAAGGTGGCATAGTCATTAGTTAGTGTTACGTAACACTTCACTACACTCGTTAGTAAAGAATGTACAGTAGTGTGAGGTCTCATGCAAAAGAAAGGCTCATATTTGAATGAAAAAAAAAAACCAAAAGAAAATAACAAAAACACAAAATTACTTTAAGATGAGGTATTTGGTCTCTGAATGAAAATGAAGACTAGGCCAAAGTCCTCTTCCACAGGTACACCTTCTAAATAAGAGTCTAAACCAAAGAACTAGGGGCCCTCAAACATGATGGTTTTTCAAAATAAAATGCACTTGAAATTGACTAAATTCACTGTATTCACTTCAACATCCTGGTCAACCAGTTTAAATGTGTAAACACAACCCCGTCAAAGAAATTATGCTATAGATATATTCTGTGAACATTTGGATTGAGGGAGACATTTACGAGCTGCTATTTATACACACAAAGCACAAAGACACGTGAAAATATACTGTTTATATGTATATATGTATACATATACAAAAAATACAAAATGTATTTGAAATTAAGAAATCCAGTTAAGGCTTTGCTGAAAATCTAAATACTATAAATTCAGAGAGTGAATCCTTTACCAAAGCCAATACTTTATTTCACAGTTTGCACGGTGGTAACCCTCATTTGCACCACAGTCTGACAGATTCTCCCACAGCCTATTCTCTGACTTTCCAGTAACTCTCCCGTCATTCCTCTAGCATTGGCTTTGCCTTACTGGAAGAATTACGCTTTATATGTTAGGCAAATCATGAATATTCAGCAAGCACTTCTGGTCTAAAGCAGATGGAGACAATGTTAAAATAAATGTAGGCACCTTTCAAAAAAGCTTGTTTAAAAAGGCAGTTTTTGTCCAAGTCCATATATAAATGAAACAAATAGGGTCCTGGCTTTCATTACTTTTCATTTCAGGGTGTTATGACGAGTGGCACATGAAGAGTTAAATAAGCAGAAGAAAACAGACAGACTTTATCCCTGAGACTGACTGAGGCACGATGCACCCAAAACCACAAATCTGTAGGAATTATTATTTTTTTCTTTTCATTTCTTCCATTTGCATGTTGTAAAACAGTAATTAATAACTACCTGCAAAAAGGATGCAGAAAAAAAAAAATCAAACTGAATAATCTCTGGCTGAGTGTTGGTTGGAGTCCACGTTTGTTCTTGTTGTTTTTAGTCGATTTCCGGCATACACTTGAACCATTTGGCCACACGGCCCTGGCTCTTAACATTTCTATCCCGTCTGTCCAGCAGCCCGTCCATGTAGTGCCCGTACTGAGTGATGGCATCTTCAACACGAGTGATGTACAGCCAGCTGACTATCACACCAAAGAACTAGACAGAGACACAGAGAGGCAGAAGCTAAATGGAAGTTAAAGTTCACTTTATTCACTCCTCTCACTTGAGTTCCTTGTATCTTGGCTGCTCCAATGGAAATGAGAAGCCCTTTGTTTTTTGATCAGCAGCTGATATTCTGCAGGTGTTAGCAGCTTTGTTTATTTTACAGATCGTGTTTGCATAGATAATGTGATTTCCTGTCTGAATAATAATAAAACAATATTGACTTTCTCCCACACAACAGAGAACCAACATAAACGCTCTCTGAATGTTTAATCTTATGTGAACAGTTTGACAAAACACCTGAACATCAACATATGAGTAAATACTAAATAATACATAAGCAAAGGCTGATTTATTTATATTTTGCATCTTTACTACTTTTGTTGATATCTTATCATGTCATGTTTCAGGTTAAAATAGGAATGTTTCATAATTTAGTAGCCCCTCCTTCCTTCTCCTGTTTAAAATTTTAATTTGAAAGATAAGTCAAAGTAGTCTTTTTGCCTGATGTGCATTGTCAGGTTATTAGCATTAAACAACTGAAGTAGCATCAGCTTTAGGTCTGTAACCGGTTTGATAAAACACTCAGGTGTCCTCCCTCAGAGCAGAAAAAAAAAACAAAACAAGAAAGCTGAGACATCTTTCACCGTCCAGAAACAGACAAATTCTTCTTAACCACCTGAAGAACAAGGGATGAAATATGGCAATAAACACTAACTGTCAACTGGGTAACAGCTCATTGACACCTGTACATGTTCGCTGCAGTCAAGCCCAATTAAAATTCATATATTCATAGTTTTCAGTGTGTCTAAATGTAAATGAATGCAAAAGGGCACAATGCAATACATTAAATAACTTCCATGTCTCTCATACTCAAACTCTCTAATGCATCTTGTAAAACTTGTAAACTTGTTCTGTACTGTCAAAATGCACCATATGTGAAAAGATGATTCATTTCTTAAATAGGTCGAAAATCTAGTCTGTTTTAAAGGGACATCAAACTTAAGCAGTGTTCAGGTTTCCTGCATTTTGTAAAAACGTTTCCTGTTTTTTACTGCAAATGCAGGAGAGTAGTCAGATCTGTCCAACACCTGAGAAAATTAACATTTTCTCCCATTTAGACATCTCAGTTACAGTATTTATTAATCCCCCAAGGGGATTCCTTGCCTTCAGTGATTCCTTGCAGATGGTTACTGCTGTGGGCAGGAAGGATCTCCTGCAGCCGTTTGTGTTGCAGCGGATCTGAAGAAGCCTCTGACTGAAGACACTCTTGTTGCTGAATCACTGTGTTGTTTAGAGGATGTTCATGATTGTCCATGATGTTTTTCAGTTTATCAACTATCCTGTTTTGCATTACCAGCTCAAGAGGCTCCAGAACAGAGCCAGTACTTTTTTTATAAGTTTGTTCAGTTTCTTTAAGTCACTGGCTCTGATTCTTCTAAATAAATAAATAAATCCTTTAAAAACTGATTAAAAAAAAAATTATTTCTCTGATTGGTTGTATGCCTATCCAGCGCTGTCTAGAGGCAATTTCTTCTTCCTCTGTTGGTACTGTGCCATCAGAAATTGATTGCAGCTGATGCCACCATGGTGGCAGAACCAGTTATTAGGTTTAGAGATCGATTTCTGTTTGGTGCAGGGCCGGGTTGGTTGTGACAGCTTTTTTCACCTAATAAATAAAGAATCTGATGAAGCCAACGCTCCAACCAGACTAATATAAAATAAGAAGTGCAGTGGAGTAGGAGCCCCTGTTGTTGGTTCTGCACATGTTGATCCGAGGTGTTATTAAAAATTCTGCAGTCATCTTGGCTGTTTTTAATGGTGGCTCTGAGATGCTCCTGTGTAAGTCACTGCTCAAAGACCAGCCCTGCCCCGTTACCACTGGCTCAGCACGCTCCTGGTCGGTAGAAATGACTGAGAATGAGAGGGGTACCAGGCCCATTTCACCCATTTCATTTTTTTTTTTTTTTTGTGAAGTGTTGGTATGTCTGACCAGGCTTCATTAAGATGAAAACTTTTCTGAATGAACCACAAACATTTACAATGACATGAATGCTCAGTTGCTTTGGCTTCTACAAAGCAAACATCAACCCACATTAGCTGCAATAAAAGGATGTCTTCTGCATACATATGTGACTGGATTTGTGTTTGTCCTTTTTTAAAGTTTGATCCTTTCTAAACTGTATATTACAGCTATGTGTAACATAGCTTACATCACCACAGTCTGATATTAGTACACTGTTATTTATAAGATCTCGTAACATCTCGTAACAATGCTCTGCTGGGAAACCTTGGGTACTGGCATTTATGTTGACGTTACTTACAGATCATCCATAATCATCCGTAGCCCACCGTGACAACAACAGTCCCTGATAGCAGAGGCCTCTCTGCTAAAAACTGCTAAGTCTGTGCACTAGTGGTTAGAAAGATCAGAAAATCACAACAAAAACCTCCAAACTTTTTAGGAGTGCACTCAAATATGTCCAACATCAAGAGAGCTCAACTTGCAACCCACTGAGAGAATCTGCAGCCAACTCATGTTGGAGGCTACATGTCCTCTACAAAGAAAACATGGCTTTGACTTCATTATCTCAACTAAAACACAACAAACCTGCTTGTGTGTTTTTTTTTCCTTTCATGAAGTAGCAGTGAGCTTGAACTTTGTTAAAAACCTCTTTCAAATGCATTTGACCGATCATCAGCAAGTGTAGTCACCTCTAAGACAGCAGACGTTTTGCCTGTTCACAGGAACTTTTCAATCCTCCCAGGAATGACCACACGTTTACTTCACGGTAAGACTGGACAATGCTCAGGAAAATTACTAAAATTCTACCTCAGTAACCTTGCCAAATGTTAAACTTGTCTTTTCCTAATTTTAGTGTAATTAAGTATGGCTTTACCCAGAGAAAGCTTCTCCTGTCTAAGGTTACAGACTAGACTAAACTGTTGAGTGACCCAAGAGAGACGTACATCAACAAGTGTATAAAAAACCTTTATGAACTGGGGCAACTTTGTAAAATTCTTCTGCAACATTATGTAAGAATGACAACAGAGAAAAACATTATTTCAAGATACTGCTGTTAAATACTTTTTTTTTTTTTTTTGATGACACCTAATGCTGACCTGGTAAGGACAGATAATTTTTATGACAGTGCCATGATCCATTCTTTTTTTTACATGACTGTACAAGAGGAACAGTTTGTTTTGAGCTTTATAAACATTAGACAGCATGTGAATAAATGTGTGTTTTTTGTTGTGCTTGCATCTAAAATACCTGAGGCAGTAGGATCCCCAACAGCAGTACGGCCATGATCTTATAGTTGTCCGTCAGCCAGATGAAGAATGCATCGGTGCAGCCTCTGATATGGATGGTGTCCAACAAATCCAGTCGCTGCAGCAGAGACAAAGCTCTTCTAGTTTTACAAATGTCAAAACTTCATAAATGTTAAAGGTGACATGCTCCCCTTTCTCACAAAGGCTTTTGGTCGCATTTGATTTTCTTAAATTCATCACTGCATGGTCTTCGTTCAAACTTGTCCTTGGTATCGTTAAGGTTTTGGAAGTTAGACTGGTACAGTAAACCTAACGGCTACAGACACAGCAGTCAATACTGGAAAACATCAGAGACGAAACTGCATGAGAGCACAGCCACCATCCACTGTTGGAAAACACTTTCAATTATTCTGCCCTGAGTGTCAAAGCATAAACGAATTAAATACACCTCAACAGATAATGAAGAGAGGAGCTTGACTGTGAAGTTTTTTTAAAACCGTCTTTTCTTAGTACAGTCACAACAGTATGTTTGTAAAGTCTTACCGACTTCTCCAGCACCTTGTACCCACACATGGTGTTGGCCACTTCATTAGGCTGCAGGGAAGAGAAGCAGACAGATCAACATAAACTGTTAGAAATAAAAAGTAGGAGGAAGAAAGTGAGAACTCCTGTTACCATCAGAGCTGAGAGTTTTAAGTACAAGTTTATCTTTAAAAGTATATACCTTTAGAAACCACGCTGTTGATGAGACCCACTCTTTAAAGGAGATGAAACTCTTTAAAGGTTTCTCTCAAACACAGAACTGATAGTTTAAGAGAAGTGTTTATGCAAAGTTGCACAAAAGACTTTGCAAGTCTGTGAATAAGAGCCCAATCCTGATGACTCAGAGCCTGTGGTTTTTCATGTTAACAATACTGATGTCAAGTATTCGTCGGCTCGACTGACCAATGTTCATTCTGATTTGTGTTCATCGTCTGATGCCACCTTGTTTAATTTCTGGAAGATTTGAGTTGTTCATTACAAGCCCTTTTCATCCATTACTCACCCTGGATGTGGTCCAAACTATTTAACTTTCAGGTAAAAAGGCTGTGGTCCTTGCTGTGGAAATACTCTCTGTAAAACCTACCTTTGTAGTCACGCAGCAGGTGTACGGGACTCCGCAGGCTAGAGGCCCAGGTGCAGAGCAGTTGTGATACATGTTGACTTCCCAGTCTTTAAACTCTTGACCTCCACAGCACTTAAACTGCCAGAGACAAGAAAGATAGCAGAAATTAAAAGGAGAAAGCAGGATAAAAACAGATTAAAAGCAAGAGAGTGAGGAGGATATATAAGGCAGATAAGCGACAAGAGCTGATGAAAACAGATGAAAAACTTAGTAAACAACATTGTTTCTGCAGTGTCGGCAAAGCGCCAGTAGCCTTTTAGGATGAAATGAGCCATAATTAACAACAATCTGCATGTAATTGGTTGTGAGTATGATTTTTGTTTTCATGTGCATCTCTCAGTGCACCGCACAGGTGGTGGGTTGGCTGGGCAACAGTATACAGTATACAACTAAAACACAAACAGTGATTCATTTCCCATATTGACATTAATATACTAACTCCACATGTTAAGAAAGTAATCTCATTCGAAGCGCTTTTAATCACAACATAGGTTGAATTATTATTGAAAACAACAAATTATTGATTACAACCCAACTTTATAACATAAAGCCAAGAGCAGTTCATCATTTTATAATCTATTCTTTCTATTTAAGATTATGATTGAAACGGTAAAACAAGCTCTTAAAAAAAGGTTGGAGTGTTTTTTCACTAAAATCAAAAACGACTGAAACAGTCTCTTTCCTCCCAGTGGGGGTCTGTGCTACCTTTCCCCTACAGTCACAACAGTATTTGAAGGCAGCAGAATGAAGTGGTTCACTTCTAAATCAATAAGGCTTGTAATCTCAAACAGCACAACCTCACACAACCTCAAAGACAAAAGAAAAAAAAAAAGCAAGTGACACCAACTGATTACTTTTTTATTGCCTTTTCTTTCGGCCATTATCTGAAAACCCTTGGGAAAAAACAAAACATTGTTGATTCACAGGGAAAATAAATGAGCTTTTATAAGGTAACTAAAGGAAGATAATTAGCTCCACCAAGAAGACGGCTGCTTGTTGGTGTGTTTGTTACTATTTATGATAAAAAAAAAAAAAGGCTGGTACTGTTTTCACTTTGTAAGTAAATTTATGTACACAAACCCTGAGTTTAATATAATGAGTTAAATATTTGTAACTTGAATACATAATAAATACAGAAACAGTTATTTAACAATATAATAAGGTGTAATTTAATTCATTTGGATTTACATTGCATTTTGTTACATTCATGGTGTCAATCTGGTCCTTCGATGGCAACCACGATGTTGATGTGGCCCTCAGTGAAAATGAGTTTGACACCCCTGTTTTAAAGGCTTGAAATTAAAAATCAAAACACATTATGACTGCATTTGTGTTATGACTGAATCTGGGTAGTCTAGTCATGATATAAGCAGACTTTACGGGTTATAGCATTTAGTGCGGTTCCAGCTGTGTGAGAGACATGAAAACATAGAAGAACAGTATTTTAAAAGGAAACACACAAGACACACCTGAGAGCAAATGCTTTTGATCTTTTACTAAAATAAATAAGTGCAAAATGCATTAGAGCAGACAGTGACAGCAAAACCTGAGGGGCCAGTATCAGACCAGCTTGCTTATTGGGACAAATATACTACAGGGAAGGGGAGCGTGGGGCACAATGAATAAATTAATTAAGAGAGAGAATTATGATAAAGAAATGAATAAACATGAGGAAACCCTGCCAGAAAGCATAATCAGTATGCTGATACACTTGCGGCTACTCGTATTCTCCCTCTCACTGTTGGAGTGACTCCACAGACTCGTTTTTCCAGTTCTGTGTAAAGATCCACAGAAAGGTGACAGCAGGGTAAAGCAATTGTACTTGTAGTTCCTGGCTAACACGTGATAAAGTTACCAGTTTAGTTGTGACAGTAAATTGCATATTTGGAAAGACCAATGCCATGTCAAGATCAATTTTATGCATCTTCACAAAATCCATCTAAAGGTGTAAAGAGACTCTGCTTTCAGGGACCTAAAGAGTGATGAAGGACAAGTATTCTTTAGGGGCCAATTACTTGGGAAAGAAAAAGGCTGAGCCAGCTGTCCCTCCTAAATTTTAGTAATTTATTGAAGGACTGGCTTTACTGATTGATGACCTGCTGTTTGCTTGTAGGCTGGCTGAATGAGTGAGTAACTGTGTTGGCAGCTGCCTCTGGTCAGAGCTTGGACCATGTTCACTGAATTTCATTATTACACCCATGAAGCTTGACTGTGTGATTACAGGTCAAATATTAGGCCAGGGCTGCCGTTGATCATAAAATTGGACAAACCATATTGTATCTTTAAGTTTAACAGAGTTATCAAAAAGGGTAATTTTCAAGTCTGTGATTTCCACATTTACTCCCAGCCATCTATTTAATGTTCAAGGGGCAATGCTTTCAAGCAGTCTATTCCTCCCACTGCTTACAAACAATGGATTCAATTACAGTTCAGTTAGCGCTTTAGTAGCTTTATTTGGTGCACTTTTGACACCAACACAATGGGCCTCATTCATTAATTTTTTGTAAATCTGTGTGCAGATTTGCACATAATCATCTCTAAACCCACTTACTAAAAACCTACTCTGGATTCATAAACATCACGTGCAGCTTGAATTTGACCATAATAACGAGTTCATGAATGCTAGTCAATTGCGCTGTTCATTAATAAGAATACATCCCTGCCCACGGACCGCCATATAAGCAGATGATTATTCCCATTTAAATGTGCACCCTCATACTGCATGTCTACCTGCGGACATGGTGCACATTAAAGAGAGAGAGAGAGAGAGAGAGAGAGAGAGAGAGAGAGAGAGAGAGAGAGAGAGAGAGAGAGAGAGAGAGAAAGAGAGAGAGAGAGAGAGAGAGAGAGAGAGAGAGAGAGAGGAGTTCATGCTACGCCTTATTTCCATTGAAGCATTTACGATGAGAAGCAAAAATGGTTTGATGTGAAGCTGAATGCAAAAACAGGAAACAAACAAAACACACACACAGACACAACAACAACAACAACAACAAAAACTTCAACTTCAACAGCACAGTTGACCTACTCCAGCTGGAGGTGGGACATCTGAAAGTAAATCCTCAGCTGCAGACAACCACATATATATTGTATATTGTGAACAAAACAGACTAAATAAGTTAATAATGTAAAGTCTGATAATGACAAGCCCTCCTTATTTACACAAACTCTACTCATGGCTGGAGAAGATTTTGTTCATAGCTACGACAAGTTTAGAACTACCAACAATTTCATGAATGCCGAAATGTGTAAATTTCACTTCTGCTTCATGAATGAGGCTCAGTTACTATCTAAATTATAAGATAATGTAGTTGTGAAGGAATGACTTATGAGTTACCATAGGAAAGAAGAGTATAAACAAATGTTTACAGTAGTTTTACTGAACTATAGCTATAATGGTGTTTGCAGTAGGTTCAGTGACTCCAGAAAACTAAACCAGTTTCTTAATGTCTTTTCTTGAAATAAGCAATTAGATTGCCTTCAAGCTGTCTGTATGCAGGAAATCAATACAGTAAGAGTATTTATAGACAAATTCCCCAAAAATATGAAGACTGTATAAAACAAATAAAAACAGAATCCAATGATTTGCAAATCTCATAAACCTGTATTTTCTTCCCAACAAAACATAAAGATGATAAAGATCAGATGTTGAAATTGAGACATATAACCATTCCATGAAAAATATGAGCTCATTTTGACTTTGATGGCAGTAACACAAACCCCCGAAGAAAGTTAGAATAGGAGCAACAAAAGGCTGGAAAAGTTATTGGCACAAATCTTTATGTTTACACACCATCTTAGCTTTCTTGGAATTGGGGTTGTATGAAACTGACTGCAATTAATTACAACTGAAAGATATTTCCTTTTTTTGTTTTTAATTTATAAGAATGGGGTAGCCTTTAAATGTCAGTGAGTTCTATAAGAACAAAATATGTTTTATGGATACAGTTAAATGCTTCTAACATATAACTTAGCATATCACATATCCATGCCACTATTAAAAAATTTGTCTTCCACTACAGTAAATTTGCAATAATAACCTGGAGACTCCATAATCTGGATTTTAGAGCTGGGATGGCAAAGGAATCTGCTTTGCTCTTCCAAAGTATTTTTAAAATTGAAAAGGTTTGAATGTACATCATCAGTGCAACAATGTGCAACTTGCAAGTGTTGAAACGCTGTGCATGATACATCAGGGGTCCTCATACACACAAACATCTATGACAGATGTATCAGACAGAGAGAGCGGTGGACGGCTGGGGAAATCAAATGCTTGTTTGTGCAACAAGATCTTTTTTTTCATTCTCTTTTTGGTGGGGGAAGTACTTAAAAAAAACAGTATCCATCAACTTGCCATTTGCTACACCTCTATGTGGTGTCTCATAGCAATCACAAAAAAGAAGAAAACAAAGGGATAATATTGCAAGAAAAAAAAAGTGGTTTCAACTCTGCAAATGCCAGATGCTGCTCCATTATCACCTCACTGACTAAATAATTTGCAGATGTGTTTGGCAACAGAGAACACCAACTTCAGTCTGCAGAAGACTGACCAATCTGTCTTTGTAGGACAGTCAAAAATAAAATATATTAGAGCCAATGTGCACAGACTTTCATTTGTTTTGTCATTTGTGTGAAAAGTAGGCAACAAATATTAAATTACTAATTAATGTTCCAACGGACAAGCCTTCCCAGCCTTATTCCTCATATAAAATAAAAGTTAAACATGTGAAATTGTTTTCTGTCCATATGTGGATGTTTTACTGAATGGATAAGCCATTATAAATATTACATTTATCTCTGTGGAGCAACAGATTTATTGTATTCATTAACTGTTAAACTTTTCTGGTGTCAAAGAACAGAGTATTCCAAATATTTCAATAAAATCAACTTAAATTTATGTAGATTAACAGTACATGGATGACTTTACTGAATTAAGCTCATATTGGTATTCTGCTGAATAGCACAGGTGTCTAACCAAATGCTGCACAATTCATGCTATTTAGCAGAAATCATGTTATTTGGTAGGAATCACTGTACCTTAACTTGTGATAAATGGCTGGCAGTGAATCCTCTGGGCCCTGCAGTTTTACAGGGTAGGGGCTCCACTGATCAAGCAATACAGGAGATTATTGATTAGGCGGGACTTTGGGGAGTTCAGAGGATGCATCATTGTCTTGGACTCTTACTTTGTGTTCTAGCTGTTTCAAAAGTTTTGTGTTGTGAACATTTGGTCAGCAGCAATGTTTGGGTGGGTGGTAAGTGTCAATGTAAGTATCCTCAAAAACAGCAAAAACCAAGTTCAATCAGCAGAAAACTGCATTGTAAGAAATACTGTTATGAATGTTTTTCAAAACACAGTTAAGAAATAATGGATGGAGACTGAATAGATTGTGAAAAAGACAAAAAAAAAGTGACGTTGAAAAGACAACTTTGTCAGGCGTCTAAACCAGGCGTCTAAAGTGAAAGGTGAAAAGGCGTCACCCCAAAGACGTTGAAAACACATCTACACGAAGACGTCCATCGACATCTTAATCTGGTTGAAAAGTGAAAGAAGATAAAAGCTGCGCAAAGAGATAAAGGCTGTCTTTGTTAGGACATTACAGTTGAAACCAGAGGTTTACATACACTGTGCAAAAACACACTTTTCATTTTTTGTCTCACTGTCTGAGGTCAAATCAGACTAAAACTCTCCTGTTTCAGATCAGTCAGGATCATAGTGAGAGGGAGAGAATTTAAGAGAATTTTTATATTATTTTCTCTGAGGTCAAAAGTTTGCATACGTTTCCTTAGTATCAAGTACCATTTCCTTTGAACTGCATGACTTGGGTCAAACTTTAGGTCCTTAGGTCAGCGTGACCTGTTTGTTTAAATAATGTTAAGATCTATGCGGCCAAATGTGGGCCAAGACAGGATGGTTAAACTTAGATGAGTTTTCAATGTCTTCTTTAGGGCTAAATAATGGCCATGGCGGGCCAACCTTATTTAGCCTTGAAAAATACGTCCATGGATGTCTGTTGTTTGTTGTAACACCTGCCTTCAACGCAACTCCAACATCATCTCTTAATATATCATTAAATATCCCGTTATTCCTCAGTACCAGGATTATTGTTAATACAATTAGAGAATATTACAATATGCTTGTATCAAGATTGATATTATTCAATTCTGCTTTTTTTTGGTTTTGATGTTGTGGCTGGTGGATGCATAGATTTTTGATTGCTGAACAGCAATAGTGCAACTGCCACAAATCAAGTATCAACATCTCACAGTGCTCTCATGATGATAATGGATCTATAAATTTCTGCGAAAATGAGCTCTTGTCAAGATAACGCAGCAGCAGCAGAGGATCCACAGCAACACACTCTGGCCAAACCATCAAACCACATGACTGATGGACTGTTCTGGCTTGTTTCAAGCCCATCTTCTACCTGATGGATGGACTGCTGTGTGTAGAACAAATCAGAGATGATGCAAGGGGTCAATAACACAGTGAGGAAGTGGCTGGTTTGTTTTTCTGAGATGCAAATTCTTTTTTTAATTAAAGTTATTTACTGTATCTCTAGTGCAAGGTTCCAACAGATCTTATTTAATAATATGACTGTCAGATGATAAAACATGAGCTTTGACGGAAGCTTTTTAATCTTTCAAGTTATGAGTCAAGTGAATTAATTCAGGCTAAATGTCTGTTATTAGAAAACAAAGGCACTGGCTATGGTTTGATGATTCATCCGTGTACAAACTTCTGACTTGTACTTCATGTTCTAGTTTTGCTCACACACTGTGTAGAATGGTATGAGGAAGGGCACGTTCAAAAGAAAATTGATTATACTGTGTAAACATCTACTTTTATACTATGACTGCACATAAAAGCCTGTGCTGATAAAATACAACCTTTAAACGAATCCCCTTATTTTACTTTGCTGTTAACATCTCTGGCCTGAGGTGAAATTAGTCTGTATGATCTCAAAGGTGTCCTGTGGGACCAGACACCAAGATATATACACTTGGTTTTCGAGCATCAAGATTCTGAGATTTTGGAAATTAAACTGCCACTAGAAAAAAATGTTAAATGAAGAGTGTCTACAGTCAACAACAGTTTTCAACTGCAGACAGTTCAATTTAACTCACTTTTTTTTGCCCA
>JAGFBZ010001595.1:0-63033 GCA_018398805.1 Hirundichthys speculiger | reverse complement strand
TTGTTTATATAAGCATTTTCCACTGAAAATGGATCGCACCATGTAGCATAAGTGACTAAATAAACTCCCATCATCTTATCTTGTATAGAAATAAGACGCAACAATCTTGAAAGGAAATGCATGCAAGGAGCTATATTCTCATTCATTAGAGGTTAGGTGAATCTGAGCTGAGAGTATATCTCTGTACACGTCACACTTTATACCATACTCGTCACATAAAACAACATCTGTTTGGTTTCACCATGTGGATGGGATACTGCAAATTCACTAAGAAACACCATGCGCAAGGTAAACATCCAAATCACCTCATGTAAATAAGAGCATTTTAGAGTTGTTTGGAAGGCCTTCTGGTGCGATCCACTTAGATCTGGGCTTAAAGGGGCTTTGATAGACGGGGTTATTGCGCAGAGAAGAGAAGGTGTTTATCTAACTCAGAGGTTGATGGCAGAAAACGAGCCAACTCCCAAAATGTCGGAATATCCCCGTAAACCTGATCTGCGTCGTACCAGGACACGAGCAGGCAGGTTCTTTTTCAGTACAACAGATTTTTGCAGAGACCACCCTTGTCGTTTGTGTACACTAATCTATTCCTTTAACGTATTCTTTGCTCAGATCATCTCTTTCCAGATAATCAGCTCCTGTTTTGTGCATCCCTATGCCTCGTTTCCCCACTTTTGTCGGTTAAAAAACTTAGCTTTAAGGCCAGTAGAGTGACAGGGAATAGAAGATGTGTTGCAGAAACACCATGTTCCCTTTTTGTTTCTTAGCTACTTTCATGTAAGAATGTGTTATGATCCAGCCTTTTCTTGCTTCTTAGCTTTAATTAACCAGCGCCAAACTTCCCAGGCTTCGACAGACGATTTCAACTGTCTGCACAGATCTCTCAGTGCTCTCGGTGACACGCCCAGGTCAGGGGTTGAGGCTGTGGGCTGTGCTGAATATCTCTCTAACAGCCTGTTTAATACCACAGAAACCTAAAACCTCCCAGCAGCTGTTAACGCAACACCCCTCCGTTTGCTCCAGTTGGAAACCATTCATCTCCACATCTTCACTGTTAGCGTAGCCTGAGAGTTGCCACGTGGCGACCTCTAGTGGTCGGAAACGTCCCACTGAAGTGCAGGGCTGCCAGCAAATGCATCCTGATTAAACAGCCTTTTATGGGTTTGGACTCCATTCAGGTGGATAGAAAGAGAAGCTGCGGACGGCGGGTACGACGTGGACATCAGTAACGTGACAGACGAGATCGGCGTCCTCGGCATCGCTGGGCCAAACTCCCGCAAGGTCCTCCAGAAGCTGACAGACGAGGACATGAGCGACGCCGGCTTCAAGTTCCTCCAGTGCAAGACCATCAAGCTGGCTGGTGTCCCTGTTCGGGCCATCAGGATCTCCTACACCGGTAGAGCAACCACTCTGCATTTGCTTTGATCGCTCTGTCTTTTCTGTTTTGATTTGCTCGTGTGTGTGTGTGTGTGTGTGTGTGTGTGTGTGTGTGTGTGTGCGCAAATGTGTATTGGTGCTGCTTTTCTTTCCAGAGTAGCAGTTCAGTTGTGCATTTGATGGTGCAAATATGAGGAATAAGTTAAAATGTACATTTCTCTTGAATAAGAATGTAAAAGGTCAGTGATGCAAACAGAAACTACAAACCCAGTTTCTACTAAAAATGGGGAGTTTCCTTAAACACACACAAAATAACTGACACAAGTACAAAGGAAATGATTTTCAGCCTTTGCGCTGATCATCTTCATTGTATTTAGGAAACTGAAACAAGCGTCTGCAGTGCAGGTTACTGTGAGAAGACTGAGTGAGTCTGAGGAAACCTCAGAGCTTTAAAGCCACTGTATGTAACAATACTACTTCTGACCACATGGGGGCAGAATATCACGAGAAGGTTAGATGTTAGAAGGCAGATCCCCTGCGACGTCATCCATAAGATTTCTAAAGAGTTAGCTTTTTTTCCAGACCTCTGGACGACGTCTTATCAGCAAAAGATGGCTCCACTTGACCCCAGTTAATCCAAAAATGGACAAATGTAGGACATTTGCCGATTGTGCTAGTAAAAGTGGCATATTATGCTAGTGGCAGTGCTCGTTTTTTGCCCAAATTATGCTAAAATTATGCTGGCTTTTCAAAATTATGCTACTTTTTAAAAAAATTATCCTGTGCACAAACTTCACAACTCACAAGACAAGTTTGAAAATGTATTTTATTAACCCTGGCCTGACGTTCTGGGCCCAGTTGTTCAAAACCTGGGTAACTTTATCCGATGGTTAGGCCTATACGGCGGATAAATCTGCTATCCAGCAGATAGTTATCCAGCGAACAAAAATAGGTTGCACAAAGGCTGGATAGTGTGGTGGATAACTATCCGCAGATAGCTTGCTAACCATCGCGTGTAGCAGAGCGTGACACAGTTTGCGCAAGGTTTTGCACTCAAATTTTCATCTCGTTTCATCGAATTTCCAGGGTATCTCAACACAACTAAAAGCAATCGCAAAATAGGTGTGGAACCAACTGTTAATAGTAATCTATCGTTTTTAGTGGCTGAGATCTTCGTTTTCTTGAATTATTCTAAAATTGTGCTATTAAGACAAGAAAATATACGGATTATGCTAGCAGTGCTACTTTTGGAAAAAGGGCAAAAATTATGCTCAATTCCTCAGATTATGCCAAAAATTATGCTAGCACAATCGGCAAGAGCCTAGACAAATGGCCAAATGAGCAGGCCGCCTGGAGCGCGCCCTCCTTATTTCAGTTACCGCTAGTTAGATATATGACGTTACCTTATATTCATTCTGATCGAATCTGTGCAGTCATCTTCATTAATGATTAGGAGTATTGGCAAGGACCTTGAAATATGATGTGTATCATGATACTTGGGTCACAATACAATATTATCACGATATATTGCAATATTCTACCCAGTTAATATCAAAATTAAAAGTAGAGATGAAAATCAAGTTGCTGTATATGTTCATCAGATGATATTGATCATTTAGAGGACAAATTGAATCAAAACTATTTGCTTCAAAACAACCTATTTATTGTTTATTATTAGTGTTTTTGCACATTTAAGTATTCACAATGCGTCTAATACATAAATACATGAATTTTCCTAAAATTTGCAAATATTAGGAGCTGAAAAATCGATATTATATTGGGCGGCCAAAAATCACGATATATTGCCAAATCGATTTTTTTTCACACTCTATTTATGATGTTGCTATTGAAACATCGTCTGAAAACAAGCCCTGGAAGAGCTGAAGGAAGGATTGTTGGGGATGCCGATCATGCACCACCGGGGTTCTCACATCGCCAGTTCGACCACAGCCTTGGGGTCCCTAGTGCTTTACCTGAGCTCAGACCTGGCGGAGGTCCAGACAAAGTCAGTCAATCCAAAAGCATACTGGCCAGCCCACATGGTTGCTCAGTGGGAGGAGCCAATGGGGTATAAGTTATCAGGGAGCGTCGCTCAGCTGCTGGCTGCTTCACTGAGCATTGCACTCCTACTCTTCAAGGCCATCCCAGAGCTGGTCGTGGCCTCGTATCCTCAGAATAAAAGCACTGCTGCGTCGTTGTCCACATCTCAGAAGTCGAGTCAAGTAAGCACATTGGCTCCAGCAGCAGCTCAGAACCGGCACCTGGTTCAAGCGGGTCAAAAAGGGATGACAGGAATGTCATCAGAAAGACAGAAAGACGGCCCATATGTGTTCTGAGTGTCCATATGTTCGTCTGTAATGTCCTTGAAAAGTGTCGCTTGGGACTCAGTCTGTAATCTGAACTTTCAGTTGTGTCTCCTGTTGAAAACGTGCAGCGCATCGTGAAAACAAGAATCAGATAGTGACCACCGCGGGCTGTTGAGCAGCGGGTATCTGGTATTCTGCAAGAATTAGTATCTTCAGTCACTCAAGGATCGATTCCATTTAAAAAAAAAAGGTGACATAACAAAATGTTAACCAATCCTCTTCCAACTTTCTGTTTCCTTCATCAAATTCCAGGTTTTACACCATTTGAACACAATCAAGCCGGTCCATGATGATGCTGAAAATCATTTCCTTTGTACATGTGCCAGTCAAGTTAAAAGTCACCGTCAATCTTGAGTTGTTCGCTTCAAACTAGGGATGCACATGGTTAACCGTTAACAGTAACTCTAACCGATTAATACTAACGGTCAATTTTGTTTTTAAGCTACGTAATTCAATCAACTCATGGGGGCGTGTCGACAGGTGCAACAGGCCTCTGATTGGTCAATTCTACATCCGCGTAGAAAAGAGCGCGTCATCGAAGAAATGAGGAAGTACCCACATCTGTACGATTCTGGTTCTCCACACTACAAAGACAGCACATATTCTAGTAATTCATGGAGGGAGATAGCGATGAATGTGGGTCTGGATACGGCCGAGACGGTGAGGAAGCGTAAAAACGCGAGATAAGTTTAGCTAGTTCGCGATTGTCGCTCTTGCGTTGTGGCGTGGAATAACATAGCGTAGACCGCGCTAGTATAAATCAAAAGTGACGGCAGCATCTCTGCGACAAGCTGATGGCGACACATTGCCGCGAGAGTATACACGGGGAAGTGTCCGCATGCGTCCACGACAACGTGTGCAACATCGCGGCAACCAACCCTCCCAAACTTATCGGTTAACAGTTATTAATCGTTAAAGGGCGTCGGTTAACGGTCATAAAAAAAATCCCAAATGTACATCCCTACTTCAAACTGTTAAACCCGTTGTGATCGTACCGCGTGCAGGTGAGCTGGGATGGGAGCTCTACATCGGCCAGAAGGACATGGCGACCGTGTACCAGGCCATGATGGAAGCAGGGAAAGACGAGGGCATCGACAACTTCGGCACGTACGCCATGGCCTCGCTCAGACTGGAGAAGGGCTTCAGAGGCTGGGGAGCTGAGGTAAACACACACAAACCAAAGACTGCCCAGGCGTCTTTATTAAAGCCAGTCTATGTAGTAATACCAGTTCTGACCACATGAGGGGGATACAGATCTGCTGTGCTGACAAAAGAGCCACTAACAACACCGTGGTCCAAGGTTTTCTGTATGCTGCATGATGATTTCAGGCTTCTGCATTTTCATTAAAGCGGTGGACTTGTTGATTTCCGCAGATGAACTGCGACACCAATCCCCTGGAGGCCGGACTGGACTATTTCATTAAGCTGAACAAGGTGACTGTGTTTCTTCTCATCGTACAGTCCCAGTTCTTCTGTCGCTGGACCCAAGTTCATGGCTTGAACGATTTGTGTTTGTGTTTCGAGCAGCCTGGCGACTTCATCGGCAAGGCGGCGCTTCGTGAGATCAAAGCCAAGGGCCTGAAGAGGAGGCTGTCCTACCTGTCTGTGGACACGGACGACATCGACCCCGAAGGCAACGAGACCATCTGGCACAACGGCAAGGTCGGTGACAGTGAAGCATTTTAACTAGACGATTTTTTTTTCCCTGCGTCCTCAATAGGGGTGAGTATTGGCAAGGACCTCTGATTACGATATGTATCATGATACTTGGGTCATGATACGATATTATCACGATATATTGCGATATTCTACCCAGTTAATATCAAAAATAAAAGTAGGGATGAAAAATCGAGTTGCTGTATATGTTCATCGGATGATATTGATCATTCAGAGGACAAATTGAGTCAAAACTATTTGCTTCAAAACAACCTATTTATTCTTTATTACAGTGGTACATCTACTTACGAAATTAATTGGTTCTGGAAGTAGTTTCGTAACCTGAAACTTTCATAAGTAGAGGCGCGTTTTCCATGTAAATGCCCTAATCCGTTCCAAGTCCCCCAAAATTCGAATATAATTTTTTAAATAAATTATAAATAATACATGAAATGACATGAAAACCTGTAAGAAATACATGTTGGAACTAGAAAAGCACTCGGAGAGCGCAGACCTTCACCAAGGGCAACAATTATCGAAAATTTGAAAGTGATCCAGAATTTCTTCCGGATCACACCCAAAATGAAATCAGTTCTTCCTTTTCACATTTCTGACAACTCCTGAAAATCTCATCAAAATCCATCCATAACTTTTTGAGTTATCTTGAACACAGACGGACACACAAACGCTGGCAAAAACATAACCTCCTTGGCGGAGGTAAGAATTTTTCGTTTACCTGGTTGCTGGGTTACGCTCATACAGACAAGGGGCCCTCTTAGCCAATGGGATGCCAGGAAGATGCTAAGCGGTAGCCAATGGGATGCCAGGAAGATGCTAAGCGATAGCCAGTGGGATGCCGGGAAGATGCTAAGCGCTAGCCAATGAGATGCCGGGAAGATGCTAAGCGATAGCCAGTGGGATGCCAGGAAGATGCTAAGCGGTAGCCAATGGGATGCCAGGAAGATGCTAAGCGGTAGCCAGTGGGATGCCGGGAAGATGCTAAGCGCTAGCCAATGAGATGCCGGGAAGATGCTAAGCGATAGCCAGTGGGATGCCAGGAAGATGCTAAGCGGTAGCCAATGGGATGCCAGGAAGATGCTAAGCGGTAGCCAATCGGATGCCGGGAAGATGCTAAGCGGTAGCCAATGGGATGCCAGGAAGATGCTAAGTGGTAGCCATTGGGATGCCGGGAAGATGCTAAGCGATAGCCAGTGGGATGCCAGGAAGATGCTAAGCGGTAGCCAATGGGATGCCAGGAAGATGCTAAGCGATAGCCAATGGGATGCCAGGAAGATGCTAAGCGATAGCCAATGGGATGCCAGGAAGATGCTAAGCGATAGCCAATGGGATGCCAGGAAGATGCTAAGTGATAGCCAGTGGGATGCCAGAAGATGCAAAGCGATAGCCAATGGGATGCCAGGAAGATGCTAAGCGATAGCCAATGGGATGCCAGGAAGATGCTAAGCGCTAGCCAGTGGGATGCCGGGAAGATGCTAAGCGATAGCCAGTGGGATGCCAGGAAGATGCTAAGCGGTAGCCAATGGGATGCCAGGAAGATGCTAAGCGGTAGCCAATCGGATGCCGGGAAGATGCTAAGCGGTAGCCAATGGGATGCCAGGAAGATGCTAAGTGGTAGCCATTGGGATGCCGGGAAGATGCTAAGCGATAGCCAGTGGGATGCCAGGAAGATGCTAAGCGGTAGCCAATGGGATGCCAGGAAGATGCTAAGCGGTAGCCAATCGGATGCCGGGAAGATGCTAAGCGGTAGCCAATGGGATGCCAGGAAGATGCTAAGTGGTAGCCATTGGGATGCCGGGAAGATGCTAAGCGATAGCCAGTGGGATGCCAGGAAGATGCTAAGCGATAGCCAATGGGATGCCAGGAAGATGCTAAGTGATAGCCAGTGGGATGCCAGAAGATGCAAAGCGGTAGCCAATGGGACGCCAGGAAGATGCTAAGCGATAGCCAATGGGATGCCAGGAAGATGCAAAGCGGTAGCCAATGGGATGCCAGGAAGATGCTAAGCGATAGCCAATGGGATGCCAGAAGATGCTAAGTGATAGCCAATGGCAGAGCAGCTCGGACGCACTGCTTTCAAACCGAGATACAGAGCCGACAGCTATGTTTACGTTCGGTAAACTCTGGGAGCTGCGAGTAGCAGCGCTACTGTAGTTTTGCCTTTCGTATCCTGAAATTTATTTTGTTACTAGAGGCAATATTTTCCCGTTGAGACCTGAAAATTTCGTATGTAGACACGTTCGTAAGTAGAGGAACCACTGTATTATTGTTTTTGAAAAAAATCGATATTAGGAGCTGAAAAATCGATATTATATTGGGCGGCCGAAAATCGCAATATATTGCCAAATCGATTTTTTTTTTTTTCACCCCTAGTCCTCAATCTGACGGAGTCCTTTCCTTCTTCTCCTCAGGTGGTCGGCAACACGACGTCCGGAGCGTACAGCTACACCAGCCAGCAGAGCCTGGCGTTCGGCTACCTGCCCCTGGACCTGTGCTCCGTCGGACAGAAGGTGGAGGTGGAGCTGCTCAGTAAGAAGTACCCGGCCACGGTCATCCAGGAGCCCCTGGTCCTGACCGAGCCCACGCGGACCCGACTGCAGAAGAAGGCCAAAGCAAAAGCATAAGCTCCGGCCGCCCTCGACCGGTTTCCGACCAGCTCATGAGTCCTACTGTGAATTACGAAGAAGAGACGCCGCGGAAAAGACGACCACACGATGAACTGTCTGAGTCTGCAAATCAGGGGCCAGTTTAAGGAGAAAAAAAAACATAAAGTTTAAAAAAAAAAAACTTCCTTTAGTTCCTCACAGAAGTGGAACCAGCTTGTGGAAATGCTGCATGTAGTATTTTAAAACGTGGTTCGCAGCGAGTGCGTGACGTTCACGTGCTCCGGCGTCCCACAGCGTCGGAGGAGTAATTGACTTCTTTAATTCCATGAATGTATGTTGAAGGTTTACAGGCCAGTCGTGCTTTTTTGCTCGAAAAAATAATCGCGTTTCACGCCGGGAGGTGCTACGTCCAATGTGTCTTTTGCCTTTAGTGGGAAATTTAGAAATGACGCCGCTGCATTTTTAACAGAAGAGCGCTTTGAGACGTCGACAAAGGGAAAACAATCACTTCACGTCAAATAACCAAAGCGGACTGAACACTCACAAAACTTTACAAGCATTTTTTTTTTTTTTTTTGTAAATCTGTTTTTGAAATAAAGTAATTAAATTACTAATGCAGTTAAATGTCTTGGTGACTTCTTTTGCTGGGTTCCTGTATGAGTCGATAGTTAAAGGCAGGGTAAGTGATTCTGTGAGCTGACCATACTGTTGAAACACTAAAAACAACAGCAACAGAAAATGTTTTCAAGATGAAAATGAAGCAGATAAAAGGATTACACTGTAATCTTTGGAGTCAGGGTTTGAAATATTGAAATGGGAGGAAAAAAACATTTGCACCTTAAAGGTGGAGTAGGTGTTGTTTGAAAAACGGTTCCAGCAATCCAACTCAAGTGAGATTTTGAAAATATACACTCCCTCCCTCCTCCCAAAGGCTCCGCCTCCTCCTCTTCAGCTCACCCCTCGAAAACCAGGCCTTCACATGATTCACGACTGCATGAACCATAGGGAGGGAGGGAGGGAGGGGTGATATTTGATGGACGTATTAGGCAGCCAATCAAAATAGTGATGATCACTTTTTTGATTGGTCAGAGTTTTTCTCTGATTATACCCTCTAGACTGGATCAAAATGTTTAGTTTTTTTTGCAAACATTTTATTTCAGTGGGTGCAATGGAAATGTGAAAAGGTTTTCAGGCAATATTGTAAAAAGTGTTGCAAAAAAACAACACCCACCCCACCTTTAAGGACCTGTTTTTGTCTTATAATAAAGACCATTTGGCAGCAAGTTTTCCTCATATTTTTAACATAGAATAGAATCCTTTATTGTCACTGTACATAGGTACAATGAGATTTAAAGAGTGGAGAGCTGTGTGCTGCTGCGTCCGTGCGCGCCGCCATCTTGGATCACATCCACATATACTGTAGAGAGAAGCTGAAAGGAAAATAAAAGTTTTACGTGGGCTGTCCCTTCAATGCTAATGTGAACCCTGGTTGGATAAAGATTCTGAATTGGACACATAGTTTTCTGCAGATAAAATGGATAAAATAATTGCTGTTTGTGGTGGTGTAGTATATGAAAAATCATTGCTTGCAGCAACATTAAAAAAGAACTAAAAATGAACTATTTAGTTCTTTTTTTTTTGAGATGGTGAACTCTGTTACAAATTTTGAATATGAACCATGAACTTAACTAGTTCGTGTAGAAAGTGAACTTACCCAACACTGTATGTGATGTAAGAGAGGTAAAAGAGAATTGCGCCATTTTAACCTCTGCTACCTCCAACTCTGCCTCTAGATTTTCCTCCACCATATGTATACGTAGTGCTGGGCGATATGGAAAAAATCATATATCACGATATGGACTATTTTATATCACGATAACGATATATATCACGATATACCATAATAAAGTATGTTTTCAGTTATTCTCTGAAAAGTTTGACAAAAATTTCATTGCTCACTTTTCAACTTTATTTTGAAAGGACATTTAGCTGAACTGTCACAAACATACATTTTAGTGCAGCAAAAACAGGTAGGTATAGAGGTACAGTAGCTTTCACATTTTTTTTAAAGTGCACAACAGTTTCTGAGAGGAAAACCACATTTTTGCACTGAAGTTCAGCTATAAAAAATAAACACAAATTATTTTTCAACTTTCTGAAATCTGTAACCTTGTA
This sequence comes from Hirundichthys speculiger, assembly GCA_018398805.1. Taxonomy (NCBI): domain Eukaryota; kingdom Metazoa; phylum Chordata; class Actinopteri; order Beloniformes; family Exocoetidae; genus Hirundichthys; species Hirundichthys speculiger. The sequence continues at coordinate 52,835 of JAGFBZ010001595.1, read as the reverse complement.
GTGCAAAGTTTGCAAACCAATATAAAGTGTCTAAAGTAAACATCAGGGTTGAAGAGAACTCTGTTTAAGGCATTAAACATGAATAAAAGTGCAAACATAAAAGGCTACTTTGTAGAAGTAGATATGTTTCTATCAAATTTATCGTTGCAGGTTATTTAATTACATATTTCCTGTGATAATTGATAAAATTAGGTTAGAAACGATAGAAACGATAGAAGAGAAATGGCACGATATACACTTTTATATTGTCCCCACGATATGTATCATCATATTGCCCAGCACTATGTATACGCATTAATTTTAAAATATATTTAAAAATATTTTTAATTTATTATTAATTTTATAAATATCATTGTTATTGAATTAATAGACTATTCTTGAAAGTATTTATTATTTTTTTCTTTTAATTTTCATTGTATTCACGCCCCCACACGTCACGTGACCCGCCCTCTTCTTTTCCAGTGATCTGATTGGCTGTTGAGGTTCAGGCAGTGTTTTTAATCTGTGGAACAAGGAAGTGAGTTCAGACCCGCAGACCTTTTAAATTTAATTCTTCCTTTTTTTTTGGACGTGTTACTACACTTGTTCCGTGTCGTCGGGACAGCTGACTCACCGCCGCAGCTGCCTCGAAACTTTCTTCCTCGTCGTGGCCGCCGGACCGTTCGTTAAAAATCAAAAATGACGGTTGACGGCAAGAGTCCCGGGGCTCTCCGGTTCTTCGCCGCGGCTCTCGTCGTCGTCCTCCCCGCCGCCTCGGCGGCTCCGCGGCCCCACGTCGTCTTCATCCTGGCGGACGACTTCGGCTGGTACGACGTCGGCTACCACGGCTCGGAGATCAAGACGCCCAACCTGGACGGGCTGTCGGCCGGAGGAGTCCGGCTGGAGAACTACTACGTCCAGCCGCTGTGCACCCCGTCCAGGAACCAGATCATGACCGGCAGGTACCAGGTGAGGCCCGGTGTCACCTGTAGATGAGCTGCAGAGCCGAGTGTGTCGGCTGCTACCGTAAATCGGTTTGACAAACTGCCACATCCGATTTTGATTCGATTCGATTCGATTCAGGAGCGATGGACGATACTATACGTTGATCGAACAAAATTAGATTTATATCAAATCAAAATAAGAAGCTAAAATGTTTCACATTTTTATTTCTGTGTCTAACGTGACAGTTACATTTAAAAAAGCCATGTTCTTTTATTTATTAGTATTTTTATTTGGATCTTTCGTCAATAAATCAGTGTCTCATTGTGTCACCACTGTGTATGTGAGTGTATATGTTTTAATGTATGACACAAACTAGTTCTGGGTAGAGTTTATAATGTTTAAATATCAATCTCGACCAAAACTGATATCTTGTCTTTGATACCGATGCGATGCTTGAATGATATTTTTTCCAATACCAGTGAAATTTACACATCAACGTAAAAGTTGTTACATTAGCGGGATCATTGCAGACATTTCTGGAGCACGCTCAGTTAAATAACTAGTAGGCTCTTGCCGATTGTGCTAGCATAATTTTTGGCATAATCCGAGGAATTGAGCATAATTTTTGCCCTTTTTCCAAAAGTACCACCGCTAGCATAATCTGTATAGTTTCTTGTCTTAATAGCACAATTTTAGAATAATTCGAGAAAACGAAGAGATTATTCAATGTTAAATTTGTTATCCAGGGTTTTGTTAGAAACTGCATGGTTTAGTTTTCACTGTATTTGTTTACAGTTCGTTGTTTACTTGAAATTTGCATACTTTACCATGGTAACTGGAGGCCATGTGAGTGCAAAACCTTGCGCAAACTGTGTCACGCTCTGCTACACGCGATGGTTAGCAAGCTATCCGCGGATAGTTATCTACCACACTATTCAGGCTTTGTGCAACCTACTTTTGTTCGCTGGATAACTATCTGCTGGATAGCAGATTTATCCGCCGTATAGGCCTAACCACCGGATAAAGTTACCCAGGTTTTGAACAACCGGGCCCAGAATGTCAGGCCAGGGTTAATAAAATACATTTTCAAACTTGTCTTGTGAGTTGTGAAGTTTGTGCACAGAATAATTTTTTTTAAAAGTAGCATAATTTGGAAAAGCGAGCATAATTTGAGCATAATCTGGGCAAAAAACTGCCACTAGCATAATATGCCACTTGTACTAGCACAATCGGCAAATGCCTTTTGTTCTGCTTTGACGGCCAGGCAGAAATGTTCCTTGTTGTTCTCTCGGCCCCCAGATCCACACGGGGATGCAGCACCAGATCATCTGGCCCTGTCAGCCCTACTGCGTCCCCCTGGACGAGAAGCTGCTGCCCCAGCTCATGAAGGAGGCGGGCTACGCCACACACATGGTGGGCAAGTGGCACCTGGGCATGTACAAGAAGGACTGCCTGCCCACGCGCAGGGGCTTCGACACCTACTTTGGTACGTTCATTTACCTTCAAATACCGTCATTTGTTTAAATGAATATATCTCACTAACCCGAACCTGGTGACTTAGAAGCAAACAGAGAAAGCTTTGAAAGTACTTGCTGCTCATTGAAAGTCATTTAGACTTTTTTTTTTAATTAAATCTTACAAGCATCCTACTTCTGGAGCCTTTCATAACATCCCATTGCAGCAAGTTCCCCCCTTTTAAAGTCACTTTTATGTAACGGTGCAACTTCTGTCCACATGGGGGCAGCACATCTCAAGAAGCTTTACGATACCATGAGCAATTTTGCGTGCAGATGCGTCAATAACCCAATAACCCTCGTGTTTGACGTTTTAATTTGAGTAACGTTGGGGTAGACTCAACTTTTTGAGGGACTGCCTTAATTAACATGATCTTAGCTGTGTGAGCGACCGGCCTTAAGACGCACCGAAGTGCGTTTTGCAACCACTTGTGGTGTCGGACCGTTCCTGCTCATTAACACAGTTCTGTCAGTGGCTCTTATTTGGGGTGTGAAAAAAAATTGATCTGATGATATATCGTGATTTTTGGCCGCCCAATATATCGATTTTTTTCCAGCTTCTAATATCAATTTTTTTTTTAGGAAAATTCATGTATTATACGCATTGTGAATACTTAAATGTGCAAAAACACTAATAATAAACAATAAATAGGTTGTTTTGAAGCAAATAGTTTTGACTCAATTTGTCCTCTGAATGATCAATATCATCTGATGAACATATACAGCAACTTGATTTTTCATCTCTACTTTTAATTTTGATATTACCTGGGTAGAAAATCACAATATATTATGATATCGCGATATTGTGATAATACCTAAGTATCATGTATCATGATATATTAGGGGTGAGTATTGACAATGACCTCGCAATATGATATGTATTGTGATACTTTGGTCACAATACAATATTATCACGATATCACAATATCAAGATATATTGCGATATTCTACCCAAAATGATCAATATCATCTGATGAACATATACAGCAACTTGAATTTTCATCTCTACTTTTAATTTTGATCATTCAGAGGACATTTAGAGGACAAATTGAGTCAAAACTATTTGCTTCAAGCAACCTATTTATTGTTTATTATTAGTGTTTTTGCACATTTAAGTGAATGAATGAATTTTCCTAAAAAATCAAGATTAGGAGCTGAAAAATCGATATTATATCGGGCGGCTGAAAATCGCGATATATCGCCAAATTGATTTTTTTCCCGCACCCCTATGATATATATCGTATTGCGAGGTCCTTGCCAGTACTCACCCCTAATATATCATGATACATAATACTTGGGTATTATCACGATATCGCGATATATTGCGATATTCTACCCAGTTAATATCAAAATTAAAAGTAGAGATGAAAAATCAAGTTGCTGTATATGTTCATCAGATGATATTGATCATTCAGAGAACAAATTGAATCAAAACTATTTGCTTCAAAACAACCTATTTATTGTTTATTATTAGTGTATTTGCACATTTAAGTGAATGAATAAATTTTCCTAAAAAGTCAATATTAGGAGCTGAAAAATCGATGTTATATCGGGCAACCGAATATCGCGATATATCGCCAAATCGGTTTTTTTTCGCACCCCTAATATATATGTCGTATTGCGAGGTCCTTGCCAGTACTCACCCCTACTCTTTTCTGAGCCCAGAAGAGCTGTATGCCCCCATGTGGTCGGAAGTGGTGTTGCTACATAAGGTGCCTTTAAATGTATTATTAAACAAGACTGGAGTGCCAGAACTAAATTGATTTGAAATGTTTTATTTAATTTGTAGCGACTGTTCCATCACTCGTGGAATGGTGAATAAAGGTTTCCAAGGACACTGAGAGTCAGTAAAAGGATGAAGAGAGAGAAGATGCAGTGAAATTCATTTTAAACTTATGTCTGCTAGGTTACCTGTTGGGCAGTGAGGACTACTACAGTCATGTCCGCTGTTACGACATCCGTCCTCTGAAATCACACCGCTGCGCGCTGGACCTGAGGGACGGGGAGGAGGTCGCCACCGCATACAAGGGGGACTATTCTACCGAGCTGTTCAGCCAGAAGGCCATCGACGTCATCAAGAAACACAACTCCAGCAAGGTGACACAAGTACAAACGCTTGTTAGAGTCGCAATAAATCATGCATACTCAACCCAAATTATAAACAGACATCCACCGATATCGGCTTTTTTTTTTTTAAAGAGCTGATGTTGATGCCATTTTTTTTCCTTTAAATTTAATGTATTTATTCTATCAGGGTACGCCCTGGCTGATTTATGATTCCAGTATTTTATTTTATTTTTATATTATTTTATTTTATTTTTCGGGATGGGCAACAATTTTAATCGCGATTAATCGCATGATTTCCCTGATTAATCACGATTAATCGCGTCCTATACGCAAAATCAAATAATGAATTCCAAACTAGTGTAAAGGTCACTTTTATTTAAATGTTTTGCTGCCATATGAACTAAAGTTCCATAACATTTGTTGTTCAAACACTTTTAACATCAGCACTTGTCAGTAACACATATTTAGTGTAAATCTCATCTTAAAAAATGTCAAATAAAATAAAGCTTAGTTCAACTTGTCAGTTGTTACAAATAACCTTGTTTCTGTTGAATCCTCCGTCTGGGAGAACTTTAAAATGAAACCGTCTACGTAAAAGTTCTGTAACTTTACCATCTCCGTGTCTGTTTTAGCTTTTCTGCATGTTTTTCCGTCAATTCTCTTCCGATTCTGCAGCGGCCAGTAACAGACTTTTCAAAATAAAAGCATGTTAGCAACATACATTGATACGCAATAAAAAAAAAGTTATTGAGTTATTGCGATAACACGTTATCTTACCCAGCCCTATTTATTTTATTTTATTTTTTTGGCTTATATATTGGCAGATTTTCTCCCTCTTTTTCTGTGCAATAAAACAGTTTAAAAATAACAAACCGTACATAGATTTGCTTCACATAAATGCATAGACACAAAACCTGGTTGTGTCTATTTAATCAGTGTTTTGCGTTACATAGACGTGCAACCTTTACTCATCTGGATCAACCTGAAGACTTTCTCTCTGGACACGCAAACACCCGACATTCTTACATTTTTTTGTCCTTTCGTGTTTGTCTTCTTTGCCTTTCAGCCGCTCTTCCTCTATGTGGCGCTGCAGGCGGTGCACGCTCCCCTGGAGGTGCCCGAGCGCTACGTGGCCCCGTACAGCTTCATCAAAGACCACAACCGCAGGCTGTACGCCGGCATGGTGGCGGCCATGGACGAGGCGGTGGGCAACATCACCGCGGCTCTGAAGGAGGGGGGACTCTGGGACAACACGGTCCTCGTGTTTTCCACAGGTGGGCTTCTGTCCCGAGATACCGGATAAACTCTCTCTGATGCAGCTGTGTTTGTTAAATTAATTATACAACACCTTTACAGCCAGAAAATGTGACACCGACAGCTCTTCTCTAGTACAAATGTCCATATTTACACGTCACATGCATGACGTTAACGGATCCAGATCCGACCTGGAACGTGTTCAGACTTGTATCAGCGTGGGCCGCTTCTGATTGGACACATTTTAATCCCGGTCCTGAACGAGATCGAACATACCGATACCGCTTCAAACATTGTTGCATATAGTGGCTTTAAAGGTTAAAAGCTCCACAAATAGCAATGATTTTGCAGTCTGTCAGGCTTTATTGCATAATTTCCTATTATGAAAATCATTTAAATGAGTTCTTGCATAATTATGTCCTGTTGCACAAAGAGGCCCGATCGTTTGACAAATGTTCCTCAAAAACTCTTGAACAGTCGCACTGAGACAGTTTTACATCGAGCTAGATCTTTTAGGGGTGGGAGAAGTTCAGACATCACAGCTGAAGGAAACCATCAGCACCGCTGGTGTTGCTTCATGTTTCTCAGTTTTCAGAGTTGAGCTTTAAAAAAAAATAAAAAATAAAAAAAAATCCATGGATAGTTACATTAAAAAGAGTTGTTGTAGTCCTCTGGGTGGCCACCAGAGGGCAGTGTTTGTCCAGGTTTGTCACCAGCGGAGGGTCTGCTCCCACCGTAAAGAGCAAAAAACCTGGCCTGCATGAGGCTTCAGCCACTTCATCTAAACATGCGCCCGCCCGCAGTTTTCCACATGTGGAATATCTAACCATTTGCGTCTGAAGTAGGTAACTACTTTGAGGTTTATTTTTAGTGCCGTTGGTGCTTTAAAAGGTAATTAGAAGACAGAAACAATGCTGCGAAAGTGAAGGGTGAGCGTTTTTTTTACGTCTGCGTCTGGCTGCGGTAGGTGGTCTCCTCCATTGTTCCTCCACGAGTTCGCTTGGCTCCGATCCGGAGGATTTGGCTCCGATCCGGAGGATTTGGCCGAACACATGCCGAGCAGACACCGACTGCTCATCTGAAAGTAAAGAGCCGAAGCGCTCTTTGCCTGTGATGTCATCAGGGACGGCTCTGTCAGCGGTCACGTGGTCAAACTGCGAGGTGATTTAGCAGTAAAACGAGCCCCGAACTTGCTCCCTTTCGGGATTAATCTTCTCTGCAAACTGACGTCCTCGTCGGGGGGGTTTTACTGTAAGCGAATGAGCGAACTGAGAGAGACGGGGACCGGCCTGCAGAACGAACCAAAGCAGCTTGCAAACACATTAAGGAGAAGGCGGCCTTTTCCAGGACGGCTCGGTAATCGAAAACGGGCTACTTCCTGGACTTGCGAGCCTGGACGCAGTCGGTCGAGCCTGTTTGTGCTGGAACGGCAGAGCTGGGATGATGACAGCCGGTGTAACTGTCCATGCAAGAGGACGTGTTGACCAGGGGAGACACGTGGACAAACGCTGCTGCGTTGAGTTCTGTCTATAAAAGAGAGATTTTCTAGGGGTGCACGATAACTATCGGGCCGATAATTATCGGGCCAATAACAGGAAATTATGACATCATCCCGATAACTCCGATATCATGACGAAAAGCCCCGATAACATATATATTTCTGTCAACACAGCAGTGCCTCCCTCCCTCTGAGCCTTGAATAACCGGCAGTGAATGTTATGTTCAAGTAACGTCGGCATAATCAGAAAAACGATTTCTCAATAAGGAAAATCAAGAATACCCCCTCATGCCAGAAAACAACTCGTTAATTCGGTCATAACTTTAGTAGTTGCTGACTTGAATTGATATTCGCAGTATTTTCCCTCATGTTACACATAAAAAAGAGAAAAAAAAAGGAAAAGGCTGAAAGAACGACTAGCAAACGAGGGAACGTGGGAATTTACGTTACACCTTGAATGCAGCCTGGGGCACAGCGTACTGATCACAACAAACATGGCGGCGGGGATCTTCATTAAAGTTTCAGAAGATTTGTGTGATTTGTGACGAATCCTCCGAGCGAATTCTACGAGGAGGGAAACACAAGCACAAGCTTTAATACGTTAAACCCGATCGGCCACCTACAACATAACAATCACCTTCCATGGAGTTTTGAAATCGCGCTAACGGAAGCTAATGCTAACGTGCGCAAGCCAGCAGGAGTCTCTCCTCCCCTCATTCCTCTCATCTGTGTGTGTTATCGGTTACCGGTATCGGTTTTAAAAAAACAGTTATTGTGCATCCCTAAGATTTTCTAATCTATATCCACTGTCATATCGTAGAAAAGTCATGAGGATCCTCATCGTGGACACACAACTTCGGCTGCTACCTAAATCACATGTGGCCTGATCATGAGCCCTGCGGGATCTCATGGACCAGGGCCGGGACTTCAGCCACGTGCCAACAAGCAAATTTCCAAAGCTTTGCCCCAAACTCCAACCCTTGTCCAGGTTACGGACATTAAGTTATGAGTGACTCCTCGAATGCTGGACTCTCATTTGGAGACGTTCAAGTCATTTGGGAGGGGCTCCACATGGAGAGGAGTCAACAGAGGTGGTTCGGTCATCTGGCTGGGATGCCAGATGACTGCTTTATTTGGAAGAAAGTGTTTGTCAGTACAGTGATCCCTTATTTTTCACGGTTAATGGGGACCAGTGCGTGCCCATTATCCCCCCATTATTCCCCCCCCCCCCCCCACGAGAATCAAAATCCATGAACTGGAGCAGGAGCCCCCCCCCCAAGCCTAAATAAGTGTGTTTAAAATATTTTTAAAAACCGCAAAAAAGTAGCAAGGCACTACTAATCTCGTTTTCATTCTACCGTCCCACGACACACACACATTACCCATAGGGCCAACCATTACCCATAAGGCCACCTTCTTAAAGGGGCCAGGCTGGCTCACAACATTTCTTTGCTGCGAGAGAACGCGCACAAACATCCTGTGATGTTTTCCGCAATTTTTTCTTGATTTTTTTTTTTTAAAAAAAATATTATATATTTCTGAAAAAAAATCTGGGAATAACTAAAACCGTGGAACTTAAAGCGTGAATTGGCGAGGGATCAATCCGTGCGTTCACATGGGAAATTTAATTCCTCTTTAATTCAGAATTAAAGTTAAATCCGAATAAAAATTACCATGTGAACACCTAATTCCGAATGAAAATGTCCATTCTGAATTAAACCTAATTCAGAAGTAAGTGGCTGGTTTATTCTGATTTTAAATCCGAATAGAATAATTCCACGGTCATGTTTACACTCATTCCACTTCAAATTAATTCCGGTCTTTCTGCGCATGCTAGTTCTCTTGCCCGTCTGTCGCGATGACGCTTATATTCCGCGCTGGGCTTGTTTTCAAAACAAAGTTTCAAGATGGCAGCATGCAGTAAATGGTGTTCACGCAGAGAGAGATGATTTATTTAATAAATAGCTTGGAGGAACTGGAAATAATTAAAAGAACAGATGGCAGGAAACATAAAAATTGTGAGCTTTTCAAAGTTGTAGCGGCCAGGTTAAATGAAGGAGGTTTCGCAGATAGAGACGCCACCCAGGTCAAAAATAAGTGGAATGTTCTTGCTAATCGAGTAAGTTTGTTTTCTTCCGGTAGATGTAAAGACGAGAGATTTTTGCTTTTAGAAGAAAAGAAAAGAAAGACAGGATGGATTGCTCTGAAAATGAGTGTCGGCGTTCATGTTCCCCTGAGGGTGAATCAGAATAATTATTCACAGATCTCCACCAGCGTGTGTGCAGATGAATAAGCAGGTGTTCGGGCCAACTGGCAGTCTGTCTGAAAGAGAGATCGTCCAAGCCAGAATGATCGTCAACCACAGACGCTGCGGATGCCACGTCTGTTCTGATCAGTCTGTTCTGATTCCTCCAGCTCATCTTCCCGATGAACTGAAATTTACTCGTCTTCTTTTTGTATTGGCATGTCGGCTCATCCTTGGAGACGACGTTGTGAAGCGATGACCTCACATAGAAGTTGCGTTTTAAACTCTCGTCACTGTAATTGCTGCAGACGGGCGACGTCGCATAAAAAACGATTTTAATTTTATCTGCCAAACCCAAAACTACATCCACATTTCCCCCCCCTGGTGGGAGTTTGTTTTAGAAACCCTGAGCCGAGCTGACTTCCTCACCCGCATGTTTGCTTGTTCAGTTGACTTTACTACCATTAAAAGGTGACTTACAGGTACTTAAAGTGGAAATTCCAGAGTAGGGATGCACATGGTTAACCGTTTAACCGTTAACAGTAACTAACCGATTATTACTAACGGTCAATTTTGTTTTTAAGCTACGTAATTCAATCAACTCATGGGGGCGTGTTGACAGGTGCAACAGGCCTCTGATTGGTCAATTCTACATCTGCGTAGAAAAGAGCGCATCATCGGAAAAAAGGAGGAAGTACCCACATCTGTACGATACTCATTCTCCACACTACAAAGACAGCACATATTCTAGTAATTCATGGAGGGAGATAGCGATGAATGTGGGTCTGGATACGGCCGAGACGGTGAGGAAGTGGAAAAACGCAAGAGATACGTTTAGTAAGTTTAGCTAGTTCGTGATTGTCGCTCTTGCGTTGTGGCGTGGAATAACATAGCGGAGACCGCGCTAGTATAAATCAAAAGTGACGGCGGCATCTCTGCGACAAAATGAATAAAAGATGTGTTGAGAAAAATAGTTTGATTTATATAAACAGTGCAAATAGTTGCTTGCAAGCTTTTAAAGGTGGGTTTTGAAAGAAGCTTAGAATATCGATACCCAGGGCTGAAAAATCGATACTCTACAAAATATCGATATATCTTGGAATCGATAAAATTGCGTAGCTCTACTGATCACGCTGTTTTGATCCTCAATGACAGTTTACACACCTGACCATCTAATGACAGACAAAGAGTTCTTATGACTCTGGAATGTTGCTTTAGATGTCTTCACACAGCTTCTCTTGGCTCTTTTGGTTTCCTGGAGCGTCCTCGTAACGTGGAGGTCTGCACAGACCCTCGCGAACACCCTTTTATGATTTAAATAGATCCGTTCTGAGCGCGTAGGAGGCCGTGGACCCGACAACATCTGCAGCACATTTAGCACAAGTGACAGCTGAGTCCGACCTGATGTTTCCTTGTTGCAGATAGTATTTATGCTGCACGCAGTGGAGTGGAGTTAAAAGTTCGTCTTTCCTGACGCTTCGTTGTCGCTTCTCGGTGCATCCTGGTCATCTCACGTCGCGTTTCGAGATACGAAACGTCAACATTTCTGCTCCCGATTTGCTGAAGTTGGCATCTGGGCGACCAGATCAGAGACCTGCCACCTCTGTAAACTTAGAGCGAAAGAGCGAAGCTAACTAATGGTCACGCTCTAAGCTCCGGGTAGCGGGCCGGCGCTTCAGGGAAGCTACTAGACGTCTCAGATTTCACAGAGCATTCTTCGTTAGTCTCAAAAAGAAACACGTTAAACGACTGAATGGACCAAACCGGACTGTCTAAGACCGGTCATTTCAGTTTCATAATGGTCTGTGGACAGAACATGCTGGATTTGAGTCCTTTTGGCCAGTAGGGGGCACTGTAAAAATCAGATTTTAGTATTTGTTTGTATATCTGGAGTCAAAGTTGATAGGAAAAGGCTTGCATCTACTTATTATTGGCTTTATGGCCTTGATGATGACAGTTTAATAGTTAAAGGCTTTTTAATCGGCCTATTCAATTGAAAAATACTAGGGATGCACGATAACTGTTTTATAAAACCGATACCGATAACCTATAACTTTCAGCTCCTAAAGGCCGATACCAATAACCGATAACACACACATATACCTAAGATCATTACATCAATACTATGGACAAAATCAATAATAGTTTTGACTTTTTAAATGAACAGATATTTATTTTTTCCAATGAAAAACTATTGGCAAGCCTCTCAAACATTTTCGTAAAGCTATCAAACAAACCTATTTGATATCTCACATTAACTTAAATAAGGTTCATTACTGACTGATATAAAAAATAAAGGACTCCTTGAACTGATGGAAATACATGCATCAGAATTACTAACTGAAAAAGATTAACATTTAAAGGATTTTGGCTTGTGGTTCCATTTAAATTAATACCTTTAATTAAAGTAAATGAGGTTCAGTAGTTTTTGTTTTTTATTTTTCAATCTCATGGAAGCTTTAGATGAGAGGAATGAGGGAGAGGAGAGACTGCTGCTGGCTTGCGCACGTTAGCATTAGCTTCCGTTAGCTCACATTAGCGCGATTTCAGAACTCCATGGAAGCGATGTTATGTTATAGGTGGACTGATCGGGTTTTACGTATTAAAGCTTGTGCTTCCCTCCTCGTAGAATTCGCTCTAAACATTTGTCACAAATAACCACCAAACTATCTTCTTCTGAAACTTTAATGAAGTTCCACGCCGCCATGTTTGTTGTGATCAGCGCTGTGCTGCAGGCTGCATTCAAGGTGTAACGTAAATTCCCACGTTCCCTCGTTTGCTAGTCATTCTTTCAGTCTTTTTTTTTTCTTTTTTTTCATGTGTAATTTGGGAGAATACTGCGAATATCGATTCAAATCAGCAACTCCCAAAATTATGACCGAGTTAACAATTTGTTTTCTGGCATGAGGGGGTATTCGTGATTTTCCTTATTGAGAAATCGTTTTTCTGATTATGCGGACGTCACTTGAACATAACATTTACTGCCAAGTCTCAGAGGGAGCGAGAGTTATCGGGATGATGTCATAATTTCCTGTTATCAGCCCGATAGTTATCGCGCACCCCTAAAAAATACTTTATTGAGCGCCGAAGGGAAACTAAATGAATAATGAATAAATATGTTATAGTCTTTGTGTCATCAGTTCGTCTCTCTGCTTGTTTGACAGATAACGGGGGTCAGACGCTGTCCGGCGGCAGCAACTGGCCGCTGAGGGGGAGGAAGTGGACCCTGTGGGAAGGGGGCGTCCGCGGGGTCGGATTCGTCGCCGGCCCGCTGCTGGACAAACCCGGTACCGTGAGCCACGAGCTCATGCACGTCTCCGACTGGCTCCCGACGCTCGTCGGCCTGGCGGGAGGCAGCACCAACGGCACGAAGCCGCTGGACGGGTTCAGCATGTGGGACACGATCAGGTGGGCCTCGCCGGTTTCCAGCCCGCCCTCTCCTTGTGCCTCCACCGCTGCAGCTCTCCTCCTTTCCCGCCGTCTTTCTCTTGAGGGAGCCCCTTTTGCTTCAATGAGCCCTTTGTTGCCGAAGCAACGGGAGCAAAAGAGAAGGAAATTCCATCAGTCATTCTCCCACAAATCTGTCCTCTCTTTCATCCTTCCTTTTTTCCCCCCTTCCCCTCCCGGGCCTGTGATGTCCCGCGATTAGATCAGCTAATTAGTTTTGCAACAAATCTTTTTATGGAGAAACATACCTAAGCTGCTGTAAATCTTTTAAAGCTATTAAATCGAATTACTTGTTCAGTTGAACTTTTGTGCTTTTGGAACTTTTGGTGGAGAAGTACGGAGTCCCGTTTGGGTCATAATTAAATGAATAAATGAGTCTATTATTATGAAATACAGGCATTTATTATTATGAAATATTTCCCATTATTATGATAATGGATTCGTTTTCCATAAGAATGATTTGCGTGTCAATCACAGCAGAGAGGGCGGAGCCATTTATGTGACTGGCTGCTCTTTCATTCAGGCATAAGCAACAGAACAGTGAATATTGATATTGGGCGAGAGAGATATTGTCTGCTAACCTGGTCAAGGTTTCCCGTAGCTCAGTCCAAGCTAGCTACAATCGGACTAGGAGCGCACCTTGATGACGCCACGGCCCGCTGCTAACGGGACCTCACGGCCAAAACTAGTCGATGTCAGAGCGTAGAATGGAGAAGGATCAGCCAATAAGCATGCAGGTCAACCACTGGTCCCGCCCACTGGCAAAATGTCATTATTATGTATAGGGTTGCAAAATTCCCGGAAATTTTGAACGCGGTAAATTTCCACAGGGACTTTTGGGAATTTTGCGGGAATATTGGGAATTTTCGGAAACTTTCGGAAACTTTGGGAATTCTCACAATTGCAATGTCAAAAAGACTGATGGTCCTTGATTAGGGTTTTCAGGGTAGCTCAACAATTGTTAAAAAAAGGAGAACTACACTGTTAATTGATGATTGTTAATTTTAACATTTTTATTACAGGTTTAATCTGAATTTGAACTGTGGAACACATTAAATAAAAGTATGCTTTTGTATACAATATGCCCATCTGGCAAATACAGGGGTCTTACTATGCTGCAGGTACCTGAGCATAATATCCTCCAAAGCACATTACTTAAAGGCTTCAAACACAAGTTATAAAATCCTATTCTGGAGATTTTACAATAAAAATTTTTATCTTTATGCAGCCGCCTGCAGTAATGTCTATGCTATGGTTCACATAAACATAAGATTTATAGGCCTATTTTTGCAACTTTTGATTGGTCAATAAAAGGACCTTTTTTTAATGGACTCACTTCTTGAATTAAAATGCATGTATACAAGTTTTATTTTGTAGCTGCAGCAAGATTCTTGAATAAATTAGGTTTTAATTTGGTGCTAATGGCATTCCCCTGAAGAGTTTGTGAACTTGTATCCAGTTACCTTATAAATGCAATAAATTCCCTTTCCTTATGGGCTTAAAACTAAGAAAGAACAATAACCATGATGCACATAGTAAAACACAACCATTTGGCCTGTAGACTATCTGTAGGCCTACCGGAACTTGACAATGTATTATTTTACCGGATAGTTACTTGTTTTTCTCAGTATCCAGTTACCAGGAACTTGTATCCAGTTACCTTATAAATGCAATAAATTCCCTTTCCTTATGGGCTTAAAACTATAAGAAAGAACGATAACCATGATGCACGTAGTACAACACAACCATTTGGCCTGTAGACCATCTGTAGGCCTACTGGAATTTGACAATGTATTATTTTACCGGAAAGTTACTTGAACTGAAAAAGTGAAAGTGAGCTGGAAAACCCCTTACTGAAACTGCTGGATGGGGGAATTCCCATGTATCTATATATAGATTTTAACAACATTTATGAAAATGCAGTACCAGAATTTTGATGACATCATCCAGGGGTCGCGAAATCCACTCGCCCGCTCGCCTAGGCGAGTGCAATCAGTGTCAGGGCGAGTACATAGCCAAGTGGTACTCGCCCTGTGGGCGAGTAGCCTTCACAGCTGTTGCTGAACCTTTACTTGGAAAAAAATAGCTGGGACTTGCAGAAATTTCTAGGGACTAGTGCAGTTTGAATGGTCACTAGTCCCGTGGGTGAGTGAGGTTGTCATCTCGCGACCCCTGTCATCATTTCAAAATAAACTAAATAAATAAAATAAATAGTATCCTATGACAGTGATACATCCTTTGACCCTATTAAGGCATACCAAGCGCCAGGCAGCCCAAAAACAAGTAAAAGCTCATTTTATTGTGTGGAAAATGCTATATAATGTATTTGCTTTCTGAAAAAACTGACAGAGTTTACCATTTCAGATCATAAAACGAAAATTCCCGAAAATTCCCAAAATTTCCGACCTTTCAAAATTCCCGTAACTTTCCCTGGAAAGATTCCAAAATTTCCGGAAAGTTTCCGTCCCTTTGCAACCCTAATTATGTAAAAACTCATTCTTATGAAAAAGGAAGCCATTACGTAAAAACTTCTTAGATTTAAAAAAAAAGCCATTCTGAAATAAACTATTATGCATTAAACTAAGATTAAATAATAATAAAAATATATTTCATAATAATTACATTTTTTTCATAATAATCATAATAATGAGAAACATTTCATAATAATGGATATGTATTTCATAATAATAAACGGCTGTATTTCATAATAATAGACTCATTTATTCATTGAATTATGACCCAAACAGGGCTCCATAGAGATAGCTGCTCGGATGTGCCGCGCCACCACAGACGCTACGTCTCTTCCGAGTTCGGCTCGTCACACGTAGCTGTCACCAAGTGTTTGACCGACACGTTATATTTGCGAGCTAAATGCGGACGCGGGGGAAGGAGGAGAAAATGAGGGCTGCAGCAGAAAATCACGGCTCAGCCGGGACCGCAGGCTTCGCGGCCTCCACTCGACTGGATTGACTGGCGCGCCACTCAAGCCCCGAAACAATGCAGAGACGCAAGCTTGTGTTTGTGTTTGCTGCTTTACAGTTTCACTCTGCTGTAATTGGCTCGCCTGTTAACAGAAAACAGCACCCCGACAGAATGAAAACCAAATGAAGGCCCAGGGCGGCGAGCAGCAGCAGCAGCACCAGAGAGAGAGTTATTTTAGTCGTGTTATCAGGCTGTACGGCCAGCGCGAGTGGTGCGCTCTCTCTGCGGTGGAGTCTGGTCAGAGCCTGGCAAACGGCAGCCAGCTGGTTCAGATTTACACATCCCAGCGGGTTTCACAGTGCATGAGTCAGACATGGTGGTTTGTGTGTGCAGGCTGTGTGTCCATATGTTTAACAGAAACACTGCTTTTATCTTGCAGCAAAGGGTTTGCCTCACCCAGACTGGAGCTGCTGCACAACATCGATGCTCTGTACAACGAAATAACTTCATGTAAGTCCGCGCTCTCTCGCGCTGACTAATTATTGCTTTTTTTCACGTAAGATGGAAATTTTGTGTGAAATGCTTATGTGTTGTGAAAGGTGTCCGTCATGATGTCCAAAAAGTTGTTTTCAGACGCCAGAATCACTCCAATACATAACATCTTCGTTTTCATAGATGCGGCTAACAGATTCGGATGGTAATCACTAAGACTGTAGCGATACACTAATCTTGCGATGCGATATGATACGATGCACGATATTCGGTTCGCGATACGATATATAGGTGTCCGTCATGAGGTCCAAAAAGTTGTTTTCAGACGCCAGAATCACTCCAATACATAACATCTTCGTTTTCATCGATCCGGCTAACAGATTCGGATGGTAATCACTAGGACTGTAGCGATACACTAATCTTGCAATGCATTACGATACGATACACGATATTCGGTGCGCGATACGATATATAGGTGTCCGTCATGAGGTCCAAAAAGTTGTTTTCAGAGGCCAGAATCACTCCAATGCATAACATCTTCGTTTTCATAGATCCGGCCAACAGATTCGGATGGCAATCACTAGGGCTGTAGCGATACACTAATCTTGCGATGCGATACGATACACAATATTTGGTTCGCGATACGATATATAGGTGTCCGTCATGAGGTCCAAAAAGTTGTTTTCAGATGCCAGAATCACTCCAATGCATAACATCTTCGTTTTCATAGATCCGGCCAACAGATTCGGATGGCAATCACTAGGGCTGTAGCGATACACTAATCTTGCGATGCGATACGATACACGATATTCGGTTCGCGATACGATATATAGGTGTCCGTCATGAGGTCCAAAAAGTTGTTTTCAGACGCCAGAATCACTCCAAGCATAACGTCTTTGTTTTCATAGATCCGGCTAACAGATTTGGATGGTAATCACTAGGGCTGTAGTGATACACTAGTCTTGTGATGTGATATGATACGATACACGATATTTGGTTCGTGATACGATATATATATATATCGATATTCGTAAGATACGTTTACATCATTTTTTTGATTTTGGTGATTTTGGCTTTTAAAGGTGGGACACGGGGATTTTGAAAGAAGCTTAGAATATCGATACCCGCGGCTGAAAATCGATACTCGATCAAATATCGATATATATCACGGAATCAATAAAATCGCTCAGCTCCAGTACGCAATTTTGAGTGAGATGTTCGCAGCGAAATATCAACCTCCCTGTCAGAATAAATGACCATTTGAAACATCTGAGAAGATTCCAATGTCCTTCCACTGAAGTGATGGGACTGCTACACACGACCCAGAGGTCATTTTAACTTTGTACGTGTACAAAAAAGTGTTAATAAGGACTTTTTTGTGGGAGTCTCCATCTGTTTGCATCTGGTTGCTGTACACGTTTTGTATGAGGTAAAAATTATCTCTGTTCATCCGTAGGGTCCCTGATCACTAGGGTTGTAGCGATACAATAATCTCACGATACGATACGATACATGATATTCGGCTCAAGATACGATATATATCGATATTCATCTTACAATACATTTACATCATTTTCTGAAAGATTTTTAAGGGACAAAGTGATTTTGGTGACATCTTGTGAGTGTTCCAATGACTTTGTTTAAATTAATTGCACTGAAATAGAGGTCTTCACGGGTCCACTTTCATGTGACCCAAACCCAAATGGACCCGTGAAAACTCGACCCGAAACCGACCCGACCCGAGTCGTTAGTTTCCAACCACAAACCGAACTCGAGATACCTAAATAAAACCGAGACAATCCAGCCCACAGTTGCTCATGTTAAAGTTGTCTAACGTTGAATAAGACTTGATTTTCTTACTTAAAGTTGTCTTCTTCTACCCGGTTCAGTTGCTACATAGGCTACATGATGTAAACAACAATAAATCCACGTTGTTATTTTCTTTGTGGATACAGATGCTATTTGTAGCAACTGCTAACGCTAATAGCCTACACCGGTCAGGACGTGTCGTAAATATGTTCTCTCATCCAGCGTTGTCATGTTGGCGATCCGTTGTGCTTTACAGATGCCGGGCAAACCGCTAATAACCCGCTACGATAACACAATTGTTTCATGACAAATACGCCACGTGAATAAATAATTAATTAAACTGCCCCGAGTCCTGACATTGGCTGCCACCGCCAATATCTTTACCTCTCTCGAGTAAACGCGGATCCACCTGTCAGAGAGCAGCGACCGGACCCGGGACTAACTGTACCGATTCAGACCCGAACCCAGAGTCACGTCTTTTGAATGGACCCCAGACCCGATTCGGGTCGGGTCGGAACCTCAGGTTTTCGGGTTGTTCCGAAGACCTCTAAACTGAAAGTATCAATTACACATTATATGGCTGACAGGCAGCTTGCTGGACAAAATGAATAAAAGATTTGTTGAGAAAAATAGTTTCATTTATTTAAACTGCAAATTGTTGCGTGCAAGCTTTTTAAAGGTAAGGGCACAATGGAGAGGTAAAGTGCAGCAAGTGCTGTTGTGTGATCAGGTAACACAGGTGAATTTCTCCGCAGGTAATATGAACTTAGCAGCCGTTCCAGCATTCAGTGCAGCATTCGGCCTGAATCCAGTGCAGAGACGCTTCTTCACAACAGATGTCCAGGATTATGGCAATATTCCGATCATTTCCAGCCATCCTATTTTAATCTTTGGTACCTCTGTGGTAGCTCTGACAGGCTGTAATTTCTTCAGACCAATTACAAGCAGAGACCCTTTTGGAATAACACGAGGATCCCACAGACAGAGCTCAGTTAGCACCGGCTTTGTTCAGCATCTTTAAGTGTCTTCTGATTACCTGAATTCCTGTAGCATCATGAACTGGAGACAGTGGCCTTATAAGGTAATTCCACTCTACCTTATATAAGAGCAGCGATCCTGCAGAATTCTTGCAAACTACAAGACTCTACAATCCTCTTTTTATGTGCTTTCCATAAACAGATTCCAGTATAACATACGTACACTTCGTTGTTGGGCCTCGTGTTAGATGATAGTTCCATCTGCAGCCTCTTTCTCTCCTGGATTATCATGAATCCACATGTAGAGGTGTTGGAGTTGCAGATCTCTTTCTGCAGCCATGAATTTGTAAACCGCGTAGTACATAGGGGCGAGTATTGGCAAGGACCTCGCAATACAATATGTATCATGATACTTGGGTCACGATACGATATTATTGCGATATATTGCGATTAGGGATGCACATTTTGGATTTTTTTTATCATCGTTTACCAACGCCCTTTAACGATTAATAACCGTTAACCGATAAGTCCGGGAGGGTTGGCTGCCGCGATGTTGCGCGCGTTGTCGTGGACGCATGCGGACACTTCCCCGTGTATACTCTGTCCACACGCCCCCATGAGTTGATTGAATTACATAGCTTAAAAACAAACTTGACCGTTAGTATTAATCGGTTAGAGTTACTGTTATCGGTAAACGGTTAAACGGTTAACCATGTGCATCCCTAATTGCGATATTCTACCCAGTTAATATCGAAATTAAAAGTAGAGATGAAAAATCAAGTTGCTGTATATGTTCATCAGATGATATTGATCATTCAGAGGACAAATTGAGTCAAAAACTATTTGCTTCAAAACAACCTATTTATTGTTTATTATTAGTGACATTTAAGTGAATGAATGGATGAATTTTCCTAAAAAATCGATATTAGGAGCTGAAAAATCGATATCATATTGGGCGGCCGAATATCGCGCTATATCGCCAAATCGATTTTTTTTTCACACGCCTAGTAGTACAGCATTCCTAATATTCCCGCCGCGTCCTCGTCAGCACTCCAAGCTTGTCCGCTGCTCCTGCCCCACGTCCTCAGTGTCCCCTTGTCAACTTATCTGTAAATTATCCATACATCCGTTGACTTCCGCTCATCCGGGTTTGGATCGCAGGCACCTCCTCTAGCTCCTCGAGCTATCCAGGAGATAGGATCTCTCCGGCATATTCTGGGTCGGACTTGGGGCCTTCTCCTGGAACACCTCCCCGGGGGGCATCCCAATCAGATGTATCAGATGTATCTATTTACTCCTCTCCATGTGGAGCCCCTCCCAAATGACTTGAACATCTCACTCCGTCTCAAAGGGAGAGTCTAGCATTCGAGGAGTCACTCATAACTTGATGTTGTCACCTGGACAAGGATTGGAGCTTGGAGCGAAGTTTTGGGAATTTGCTTGTTGGCACGTGGATGAAGTCCCGGCCTTGGTCCATGAGATCCCGCAGGGCTCATGATCAGGCCACATGTGATTTAGGTAGCAGCCGAAGTTGTGTGTCCACGATGAGGATCTTTATGACTTTTCTGCGATACGACAATGGATATAGATTAGAAAATCTCTCCTTTATAGGCAGAACTCATCCATGTTCATATTAAAACAGACTTACATTCTTCTTTTTCAGGCTGAACGTGGTAGTTAACCAAGATATTGACGTTCAGGAAGATATCCCCATGCTGCTTTTAATCTGTCCGCGCAGCATCATGGGTGGCTGCAGATTGCTGGACACGCTGCGGATTAGAAACTGACTCCAGGGGATTTAGAGACCCTAATAAGCGTAGCGCACACGTCTGCGAACTGTGTGAGAATATCTGCGCTGTCATAGTTCATCTTCTGCCGATGGCAACTGTTTGATAAAGCCGGAGATGATGGAAACCTCATGTTACCTCTCCCCCCTCCTCCTCCTCCTCCTGTGTTCAGGATATGTTTTCCTTCTTTTCTGCTCTTGTAAACCTGCTGTTTTCTCTTTTCCCAGCATGGTCATGAGTATCAAAGGCTTATTGTCTGAGCCCGAACTCAAACACCAGTCTCAGGTCAAAGCAGGCCGGGGCCTAAGAATAGCATGTTGCATAACATTTGACTAAACCTGTGAGAGTATTCCGGATCACGCTTGCTTTGGGTGTTTGAGAGTTGTTTGAGTGAATAATGGTTGTGTTTGAGGATAACAGTGAATGTCTAATTTTGGATCTTGACAAGAGAGGTCATGTTGTAAAACGTTTCCAGGCTTTCATTTAATGGCTTCTGAAAAGCCTTTAATAGACAGTTTGATAGTCGTTCCTATTAAAAGTATCTATTTAGGTACTCGTCTGACGAGGGCAAAGCAGCTAAAGCTTAAATTGTGCCGAGTCATTGTTGAAATCGTAATTCGAGATGGTTGCAGTTTGAGATTAAGGGGTCTGTTCGGCGTTTGACCTCTGACTGAAGGGAAGTTTCCAGTAAACGGATCATGTGACTGAGGACGCGGAGCTATGCCGTATATTAATCTCCGTCTGAGAGGAGGAAGTGGGTCTTTGGTTTATGACGGCTACAGGAAGGTCCACAAGTGTTCAGGCAATGAGTTTTTATCATCTCGCTGTTATACGCCACCGCAAGGGGATTTGAAATAAAAGAAACAAAACAAAACAAGATGTGCAGACCGAGTTTTAATGTTAGTTTTCACCAAAATAATCCAGTGGTTTTAAGCACATACTTCCAATCTTCAGGGGCTCATTTGGACAAATGAATGAACTTCACCAGACTCTTGAGTTTGGAGAGTCCAGCATTCGAGGAATCAGTCATAACTTAATGTCCGTAACCTGGACAAGGGTTGGAGCTCGGAGCAAAGCTTTGGGAATTTGCTTGTTGGCACGTGGCTGAAGTCCCGGCCTTGGTCCATGAGATCCCGCAGGGCTCATGATCAGGCCACATGTGATTTAGGTAGCAGCCGAAGTTGTGTGTCCACGATGAGGATCTTCATGAGTTTTCTGCGATACGACAGTGGATATAGATTATGTTTGGGGTTTTTTTGGTCAGTTGGCTCTGCGAAGCGCCGTCCTGTCAGTTTAGTAGCATTTGTCTGAATGAGAGCAGAGGGTCCAGCCCTGTTCACCTCACATGTCATCAATAAACGCCGATGGGCCTGTTACCGTAGCAGCCACAGGTGCCCGTACCATAACGCTGCCTCCTCCGTGTTTGACACATGATGTGGTCATGAACTGTTCCTTTCCTTCTTTCATCCTGATGCAAGTTTGTCTTGGTTTCTGCTGCCCAAAGACTCTGATTCCAGAACATGGGAGGTCTCTTGAGATGTTTTCTGGTACCTTTTCATCCTTCTTACTTGTGGTTTGGATAAACGATCTGTGTTTTTATTGTAGAGTTTGACAGTGACACTGATGTTTTTTCAGCCTATTGATGGACTCCTTCACTTGTATCACTCTGTCGATGTCCAAATTCTTCTGGACCCGAGTTATGCTTCTCTGTAGAAGCCACGTCACGTCGGCTAAGCATGCGTCGCCCTGTCATTACGCCACCAACCGCTAGAATGCCAAGTGCTGGTTCGTTTCTGCCGTGCTGCAGAAATGAAGCAAATAAATAAAGGAGCAAATAAAGTATATTGTACCTGAGTTGGCGCTGATCAATGTTAAGCGTCAGTCGTTTTGTTTTTTTTATTTTTTAAAAGACGTTCCAGCAGACTATCTTTCTACCCAATGAAGAAGAAGAAGGAGTAGCGGCGGCGAAATTCGAAGATGACGAAGTATATATCTACCAGTGGTATTTTCTGTGTCAGCGTCAGCAGTTGTTTTGAAGAGAGGTGCATGCAGTCTTGCTAGATGTATGATAATTACCGTATTTGTACAATAATTTAGCCCTTTGTACGATGTACGATCAATAATTGTAAAAAAAAAAAAACCACAAATGTACGATAATTTTGACGTTTCCATGAAACACGTGTTTAGCTATTTCAAATTAAAGGCCTTTAAGCAACAAAATGATGGGGTACTTTTATTGTGAACCGGCCATAGGAAGTGAAATGTGTTCATGTGGTGTCACTTGTGAGCGTGAGTGGAAGGTGGCGATAGTGCGCCAAAACCAGGAGGACAACTACTGTATTGCTAAAGCGAAGAAGAAGGCTCTGACTTCTATCACTACAATTAGGGATGCACATTTTGGATTTTTTTTATGACCGTTAACCGACGCCCTTTAATGATTAATAACCGATAAGTACGGGAGGGTTGGCTGCTGCGATGTTGCGCGCGTTGTCGTGGACGCATGCGGACACTTCCCCGTGTATACTCTCGCAGCAATGTGTCGCCGTCAGCTTGTCGCAGAGATGCCGCCGTCACTTTTGATTTATTACTAGCGCGGCTCTCTGCTATGTTATTCCACGCCACAATGCAAGAGCGACAATCACGAACTAGCTAAACTTACTAAACTTATCTCTTGCGTTTTTTCACTTCCTCACCGTCTCGGCCGTATCCAGACCCACATTCATCGCTATCTCCCTCCATGAATTACTAGAATATGTGCTGTCTTTGTGGTGTGGAGAACCAGAATGACGCGCTCTTTTCTACGCGGATGTAGAAATGACCAATCAGAGGCCTGTTACAACTGTCGACACGCCCCCATGAGTTAATTGAATGATGTAGCTTAAAAACAAAATTGACTGTTAGTATTAATCGGTTAGAGTTACTGTTATCGGTTAACGGTTAAACATGTGCATCCCTAACTACAATAAAGACCAAACTTAGCCAAAGTGCATGCAATCTTGGCTGCGTCATGGTTGGATTTAGTGTACGATAGTTTGGGCTAAAATACAATAATTTTGGGGTCTCTGTACGATAATTTCATTTTCAACATTTGGCAACACTGGATGCATGTCAGGAGCAGAAGCATGAATCAGCCTTTAGTGGGACATGAATTGTATTTTTCGAACTAAAACCTCCCACAGACGACCGGAACTGTTGAGTTCACCAAACGGTAGGGTTGTGAAAAAAAATCGATTTGGCAATATATCGCGATTTTCGGCCGCCTAATATAATACTAATTTTTCAGCTTATAATATCGATTTTTTTAGGAAAATTCATGTATTCATGTATTAGACGCATTGTGAATACTTAAATGTGCAAAAACACTAATAATAAACAATAAATAGGTTGTTTTGAAGCAAATAGTTTTGACTCAATTTGTCCTCTGAATGATCAATATCATCTGATGAACATATACAGCAACTTGATTTTTCATCTCTACTTTTAATTTTGATATTAACTGGGTAGAATATTGCAATGTATCGTGATATCACGATAATATCGTATTGTGACCCAAGTATCGTGATACATATCATATTGCAAGGTCCTTGCCAATACTTCTTGGACCAGATATTTTATAATCTGGCTGCTAATCTGTCCCGTCAGTTTTTCTGGTCTCTTTCCCTTGAAATGACTTCCTTACAAAGTTCATATAGATCACACTTCCCGCCGGCTGATTCCAAATTTGAATCCAACTGGTAGGAATTACCAGAGATGCTGCGTTTCATTTTGGCCTAAAAATACAACCAGTGGCGTATTTACTGGTGGGAAGCCAGCGAGGGATTGTGTTCAGTCGCCGCGTTAGCTGCTCACTGCAGTTGCTGGGAGGAATCTGGGACCGATGCCATGAGCGTCGGCATTTATTAGACTCTCCGGGCGAAGCAGGTGAGTCAGCGGCGGACGTACGGACGTCACTGCAGGGCGCTCCGGCATGAAGACGAACTGGACTCAATCAGATACATGTGGGAGAAATTCCTGCTCGTTCATGTGAATGCCTTTTTTTTTTTTTTTTTTATTGGTTTAAATTGCGATAATTGTAACATCCTGTGTGACTGTTTGGAAAACCACACTGCAATGTTTTGATTTATTCAAGTCTTGTCCTGTGACTCCAGCTTTGAACACCACTGTGTCTCCCTGTGGTGTTTTAATGCGCGGCTGTTTCCTGGATGCTCCGTGAAAACAAGGGATGGGGAAAATCTGTCATTCCTTTCTTGGGAAAGTAAATTTTTCTTTTTTTTTTTCCTTTTTTGTGCATAAATGTTTTAGCTGCATGCTTATCCAAGAGGCAGTCAAATCCAGAGGAAGCAGACCAACTCTTTGTATCTTTGCACAAACGAGCAACTCCGAGGCACCAAAGTTTGTTTTTATATATATAAATTAGTGCTGGGCAAGTTAACACGTTATCGCGTTAACTCATTAATTTATTAACGCCAACATTTATTTTATCGCACGTTAACGCATGTTGCTCACATGCTTTTGTTTTGAAAAGTCTGTTACTGGCTGCTGCAGAGCCGGAAGGGAATTAGCGGGAAAGCTAAAACAGACACGGAGAACGGTAAAAATCCGTGAACTTTACAGTTCGGGTAGCAACTCAGGTAGCAATATTAACAATTCAGTCTGAAAAAAAATTCTGGACTGCAACAAAACTTTGGCGTCATTCCTCCATGTTCCATCAGATCTGCTCCATGTGTTCACTGTCCTGCTGTTCTCTAGCTGGTTACTGCAGTGCAGCTCCATCTAGTGGCTCAGATGTGTAATGACAACAGAAAGTCCAGTCCTCCATTATAAAACAAATTCAGTTCTGTGGCCCGTTTTTTTAATTTTGGATTTTTGATCCAAGTCTAAAATTGAAATATATATATATAAAAAAAGACATTTTTTTCTTTTTTTTGTGTGTGTTAGATTAAAAAACAAAAAATGTAATAATGTCATTTTTTAAATTTTTTTTTTATTTTGGATTGACAATTGAAAATGGAAAGAATGATTGATACGCGGATTGATAAAGTTACTGAACTTTAACATGGATATTTTCATTTTAAAGTTCTCCCAGACGGAGGATTCAACAGAAACGAGGTTATTTGTAACAACTGACAAGTTGAACTCCCCGTTAAAAGTTTCTGCTATTTCCTCAGAAGTTACCTGTTTTAATGTTCTGATTGTCGCTCAGGATTTTGTTGGTAGACTTTTTGTTTTTTTATAAAAACAGGATGACATTAATGCCCTGGCAGTGGCAATAAGCTTTATTTTATTTTACATTTTTTAAGATGAGATTTACACTAAATATGTGTTACTGACAAGTGCTGATGTTAAAAGTGTTTGAACAACAAATGTTATGGCACTTTAGTTCATATGGCAGCAGAACATTTAAATAAAAGTGACCTTTACACTACTTTTGAATTCATTATTTGATTCTGCGTATAAAATGCGATTAATCGTGATTAATCAGGGATATCATGCGATTAATCGCGATTAAAATTTTTAATCATTGCCCAGTCCTAATATATATATAATTTACACATCTAAATCCAGTGGTACTCAGATTATTATCCTTCATGATTACCTGTGGTTGATTTGGTCTAAATCATTAATACGGTAAAAGCCAGCAGGGGTCCCCGTCATGTTTCGTGTTTCCTTCCCTCTCCAACTTTTCTCTCTCGTTTTTCCAGCTCCTCTATTTCTCAGTCTTCCTCCTGTGCTTCTTTTGGGTTTCTCCATTTAATTAACTGGAATACCCCCCCCCCCCCCCCCTTGGGTTTTTTTTTTCTTTTCTTCTAGCACACTTCTTTCCTTTCAAACCAGCTTTGAGGGATCCCGACCAAATGAGAGCTCACACGGGGGTTCCCGAACCAATTATTTGTTGAGAGAGAGAGAGAGAGAGAGAGAGAGAGAGAGAGAGAGAGAGAGAGAGAGAGAGAACTTGACCCAAGGCTTAATTCACCTCAAAACGTTTCCCCTCTGGTTTCCTCTGCTCTCTTTCGAGACATTTCTGTCTTTCTCTCCCTCCCCCTCCTCCCCCCTCCGAGCCCACTTGTGGACGGTCTCGCTGTGGATCCAGATGCTTTGAGGTGCTCTGCCCCCCCCCCCACCCCCCCCCCCCCCCCCCCCCCCCCCCCCCCCCCCCCCCATGCATTGGATGGATGTAAAAAACACGGGCATGTGTAGACAATGTGCCTTTATTGTTGTTGGAGGCTCTTTTCCTTAAATTAGCCAGAGTGGGTGAAGAGTTGGCAACCGCAGGATAAATCAAACCCCGATGTTTGAGCAGCTCAAATCATTTATCTAATTGAACACACCCCGCTTCTACACAACGGCGGGAGCCCCGAGTCTGTCGGGTTTGGGGGCCGAACCTCATCAGTAGAGAGTTTTATCTAGGGGTGCACGATAATTATCGGGTCGATAACAGGAAATTATGACGTCATCCCGATAACTCCGATATCACGACGAATAGCCCCGATAACATATATATTTTTGTCAACACAGCAGTGTCTCGCTCCCTCTGAGTCTTGAATAACTGGCAGTAAATGTTATGTTCAAGTGATGTCGGCATAATCAGAAAAACGATTACTCAATCAGGATAGTCAAGAATACCCCCTCATGCCAGAAAACAACTTAAGTCGGTCATAATTTTGGTAGTTGCTGACTTGAATTGATATTCGCAGTATTTCCCCACATGTTACACACAAAAAAGAAAAAAAATAGAAAAGGCTGAAAGAACGACTAGCAAACGAGGGAATGCCGGAATTTACGTTACACCTTGAATGCAGCCAGCAGCACAGCGCTGATCACAACAAACATGGCGGCGATGGCGTGGAGCTTCGTTAAAGTTTTATAAGAAAATAGTTTGGTGTTTATTTGTGACGAATCCTCCAAGTGAATTCTACAAGGAGGGAAGCACAAGCTTTAATACGTAAAACCTGATCAGCCACCTACAACATAACAATCACTTCCATGGAGTTTTGAAATCACGCTAACGCGAGCTAATGCTAACGTGCACAAGCTAGCAGCAGTCTCACCTCCTCTCATCTCTCTCATCTAAAGCTTCCATGAGATAAAAAACAAAAAATCACTGAACCTCATTTACTTTAATTAAAGGTATTAATTTAAATGGAACCACAAGTCAAAATCCTCCTGTTGCGCAATCACCTGTCACCGGAATACTCAGCTGCTTCAATACCGGAATGTATCAGAGTGGACCCGAGGAATGGTCGCAGTCGGGGGAGACGAAAACGACGAGGCTGCAAAGGTGGTATCCGTCAGAGACTGAAGAAGCTGAAGAATAAACCACCCCTGCCCACTACTCTGCTCATTAACGCTCAGTCTTTGAGGGCAAAGACTGACGAGCTGTCAGTCAACACCCGGTTCCTGCATGAGTACCGCAATGCTTGTGTCCTGGCTATCACCGAGACATGGCTTGACAACACATCAGTTCGAGCGAGGTGGAGCCCCAGGGTTTCTCGGCGTTCAGAACCGACCGGGATCCCGCTGTCACCGGGAAGGCTCGTGGAGGCGGAGTCTGTCTTCTCATCAGGGACGAGTGGTGTCGTGCAGTGGTGGTGAGGGAACAACTGTGTACACCTGACATCGAGCTGCTATGTATTTCCCTGCGTCCCTATTACCTGCCCAGGGAATTCCCCCAACTTTTCTTTACTGTTGTATATATTCACCCTAAAGCAAATTTTAATAAGGCTTCAGAGACCATTTTTAACCTCTCACAGAAACTTGAGTCACTTTCTCCTGATGCACCCAAGTTTGTTTTAGGAGATTTTAACAACTGTCCAGCAAAAAAATCTCTGCGCACATATTACCAATATGTTGACTGTCCCACGAGGAAAAATAAGACCTTGGACCTGTGCTATGGATCTGTTAGAGGGGCCTACTTAGCATCCCTGCTCCCCCCTCTCGGGGCATCTGACCACAACGTGGTCTATTTACGCCCGGTCTATGAGAGGCTTTTACAGAGAGAAAAGCCTCTGCAGAGATATGTCAAGGTGTGGAATAACGACGCCATAACAGCCTTGCAGGGGTGCTTTGACTGCACTACATGGGAGGTCTTTAAGAGTGCTGATATCAATGAACACACCACCCATGTGACTGACTATGTAAATTTCTGTGTGGACTCTGTTATTCCAATCAAACGGTTAAAAATATATGCAAATGACAAACCTTGGGTGTCAACAAAACTAAAGGACCTCATAAGGCAGAAGAAAAATGCTTTTAGGATACATGATGATTCAGCTAGAAGAGACATCCAGAGGCAAATCAAAAGACAAATTGTAGTAGACAAACACAACTACAGTCAAAAGATAGAGGGCGCTCTGACATCTGGCAACCCCAGAGAGGTATGGCAGGGCATTAAAACCATGACTAATGTCCCTCATAAGGGCAGAGGAAAAGCTTCACTTGACCTTCATGGCAGCGAGGGACTGGAGATGGCCAACCAGCTAAACACCTTCTTCTGTCGTTTTGACAGTGGTAGCTGTAATGATCCTCCAGTGGTGTCATCCTCCCCCCCCCTCCTACCCCTCCTCCGGATTTTATTAAAGAATCAGAAGTTTTACACCTTTTTAAAATCAGCAACCCCAGGAAAAGCCCCGGCCCTGACAATGTCTGTGGAAGTGTGCTTAAGCACTGTGCTGAACAGCTGGCACCAGTTTTTACTGACATTTTTAGATCTTCTTTTAACACTCATAAGATTCCGAGCATTTGGAAAGCAGCCACAATTGTACCTGTTCCAAAGTCTCACAGACCCTCAGGCCCCAACGACTTTAGACCGATCGCCCTCACATCATTGGTCATGAAGTGCTTTGAACGCCTGGTGAAAAAGCACATTGTGACCTTAACTCAGCATCTAATCGACCCCCTGCAATTTGCTTATCAGGCCTCTAGGGGCGTTGAGGATGCCATACTGACCCTGCTGCATGTACTCCATACTCATCTGGAGAAACCCAAGACCCATGCTAAGATTTTATTTGTGGACTTTTCATCAGCTTTTAATACAATTTTACCGAACATCTTAGCAGAAAAACTGGAAACAGAATTCTCACTTCCATCTTGTTTGCTTTTATGGATTGTTGATTTTCTTAGCAGTAGATCTCAGCAGGTCAGAATTGGAACAGCCCTCTCAGATAAAATCACCACTTCTACAGGCTCCCCTCAGGGTTGTGTTTTATCCCCACTGTTATTTATTCTGTACACAAACTCCTGCACAAGCACTTTCTCCAACAGGCACTTTATTAAATATGCAGACGATACTGCATTAGTGAGCCTCCTGCATGATGGAGAAGAGGAGCATGGGCCAGTCCTTGACCATTTTCTTAAATGGTGTGAGAGGGCAAACCTTGTCCTCAACACCCTAAAGACAAAGGAAATGACCATCGACTTCAGGAAGCAAAATTCATTTCGGCCCACTCTTATCAAAGGAGAGGTGATCCAGTCTGTGACCGAATACAAGTACCTTGGGGTTGTGCTGGATCACAAACTTAAATGGAACAATTGGTCTGACTGTCTGTGCACTAAGGCCCAACAAAGACTGTACTTTTTAAAGAAACTGTTGTCTTTTAACGTTAATGGCAAAATGGTCCACATGTTTTATTGTGCTTTTATTGAAAGTGTTTTAACCTTCTGCATCATCTGCTGGTTTTGGGAATGCCTCTGAGGCACAAAAGAGTTCTGTTAGGAGGACAGTAACAACAGCCAGCAAACTGTTAGGAACCACCTTACCCAGCCTCGAAAGCATATACAAAGATAGAGTAACAAGCAAGGCAAAGGCCATTGTGGCTGATGAGAGGCACCCACTTACCTCCAGTTTTAAACTGTTGCCATCAGCTCGGCGTTATTGCCCCCCCTTGTTTACTAAAAACAGGGCAAACAAGTCTTTTATACCCCAAGCCATTAAACTTTTAAATATTTCTAGGAAATAGCACCCCAGCTGGCTGGGAATACCATATAGGAGTGGTAGCACCGTGTCTGTCTGTGTTTCGGTTCTGTGTCCTTGTTTTTTTTTTTTTTTATGTTATGGTTGTCAAATTGCCATGTGTACCTTTTGCTGCAAACAAATTTCCCCACGGGGACAATAAACATATATCTATCTATCTAATCCTTTAAATGTTAATCTTTTTCAGTTAGTAATTCTGATGCATGTATTTCCATCAAGGAGCTTTTATTTTTTATATCAGTCAGTAATGAACCTTATTTAAGTTAATGTGAGATATCAAATAGGTTTGTTTGATAGCTTTATGAAAATGTTTGAGAGGCTTGCCAATAGTTTTTCATTTGAAAAAATAAATATCTTTATTTAAAGAGTCAAAACTATTTTTGATTTTGTTCATAGTATTGATGTAATGATCTTAGGTATATGTCTGTGTTATCAGTTATCGGTATCGATTTTAAAAAACAGTTATCGTGCATCCCTAGTTTTATCACGTGGTTTTTAAAACGCTGAGGATGGAAACGTTTCAGCTCTCCGGTCACGTCGCCGCGGTGGAACCGGCGCTGGAGAAACGAGTCCTGATGGGAAACCGGTTGCTTCGCGTGGGCGCGGATTTGCCTCCGTGCAAAGAATGCGAGGAAGTGCTTGTTTCTGACAGCGCGAGGAGGCCGAAATCGCTCGCAAATCTCGTCTAATCAGGACCACATTGTCGGGGGTCAACAACGGCACGAACCGGGGGAGCGCTCTCGGGGCCAGATCCCGTCGGTTTGGGAAAGCGGAGACATGTGCGCTCACTTCTGGGAGACATTTTCCATGAGAGCAGAAATAGCTCATGGCAGGAGGCAGCAGAAGTCTCTGGACACCGTTGCAGCAGGGATGAACAGATTATTTCTGCTTTATGAAACCGGTGAAACGAGGCCAACTGGTAACCGTTGCTGTTGTTCGATGGCGCGTTGGTCATTGTGCTTGGCAGACTGTGAAGACCGGTGCTGAGTCGACCGTCTTACCACCGTACTTGTCAAATACTTTCACCAGAGTTCCACAGTTTCTCTTTTTTTTTTAAACAGGAGAAGTGCTTTCAATGAGTCTTGTTTGTTTTAACCACTTATTTAATGTTTTACTGTTGATTTTACAGCACAAAAGAGCTCCTTCTTCGTGATATATTTATTTTAACGCCTTCACTTGATACCCGCGGTAACTTTCAGGCGCGCAGTAAAACCCAGTGCCAGTCGACCCTCTCGTGCGGGTCACGTGCACCTCCACAGACGGCGCTTTGTGTCCTAATATCACCCCGATCAGCGATTTCCAGTGTTTTTTAAGGCGGACGATCTGCGTGATCAGCTCCGGTCCCTGCTCTCTGCAGGTCCTGGCAACCGGCGCCGGTTAACTTTGGCTCGGGGCTCCGGCGGAGACTGGCGGACCGACTCCAGCTTCAATGTGTCCATTCACGCCGCCATTCGATCCTCGAACTGGAAGCTGCTGACTGGCTACCCAGGTCGGTATCCTCCGCTACCTGTAATGACATGTTTAGTCTGAGGGAGAAGAAGGGAATCAGACGCACGGATTCATTCCATGTCTGTCCAAATCTGTGGTGTCATTAATGCAGTCCTTCTCAAACAGTGGGGTGACCCTTCGGGGGGGTGTGGTGCGATGCCAGGAGGGGCGTGTGTGACCCCAGGGAACATTATTATTATTATTATTATTTTTTTTTTTGCTGTACTGGAGTAAAGTGTAATTGCACATATACTCCAGTAGGGTGCAGTGGTGCTCTTATTGTCAGAGTGTGTACAGGGAATACAGTGATCCTTTGCCAATTCACGCTAAGTTCCGCGGTTTTCGTCATTCGCGGATTTTTCAGAAATATGTAATATTAAAAAAAAATCAAGAAAAAATCGCGGAAACATCACAGGATGTTGTGAGCCAGCCTGGCCCCTTTAAGAAGGTGGCCTTATGGGTAATGTAGTGTGTTTGTCGTGGGACGGAACAAAAACGGGGTTAGATGAAAAGTGTAGTGAGCATCAACAGCAGCCCAGCGTGTATAGATTTATATTCTCTGTTAACCGACAGGAGCCCAACAATACAACCTGTGTGATGTTACAAGTTCCTGCAGTGCCAGAATAAAGTTCCCGTTCCATGCAGAGAAAACCAGACTGTTTCTTCTATTGTTGTTAGCGTGTTAGCCGCTAATTACGAGCCAAAAATAGTCTCTGAACCGTAGTAAGAAAAGAAACCGCTCTTTCATCTAACCTCGTTTTCATTCTGCCGTCCCACGACACACACACTACATTACCCATAAGGCCACACCATTACCCATAAGGCCACACATTACCCATAAGGCCACACCATTACTCATAAGGCCACACCATTACCCATAAGGCTACCTTCTTAAAGGGGCACAACATTTCTTTGCTGTGAGAGAACGAGCACAACATCCTGTGATGTTTCCGCAATTTTTTCTTGATTTTTTTTTTTTTTTTTTTAATATTATATATTTCTGAAAAAAAATCTGCGAATAACTAAAACCGTGGAACCTAAAGCGCGAA
Organism: Hirundichthys speculiger; assembly: GCA_018398805.1. Taxonomy (NCBI): domain Eukaryota; kingdom Metazoa; phylum Chordata; class Actinopteri; order Beloniformes; family Exocoetidae; genus Hirundichthys; species Hirundichthys speculiger. The sequence continues at coordinate 19,392 of JAGFBZ010001595.1, read as the reverse complement.
TTGGCGAGGGATCACTGTATATTTCTTTCTCTTTTGCTTCCCTTAATGTTCATAAGGATACAGTGTTACACAGAGGCGTACTTAGAACAATTTTTAATGACAGATTATACTATTTATAGTCACAGTGGGGTGGTGGTGGGGGGGGGTGCAGCAGAAAATAATTGAGAAGCACTGCATTAATGTCCTTTCGAAGGATCAAGTGGAGCAGTCCAGTAAATGTCGTCAAATGATTCCCTCCAGGCTGCGACACTTGGTTCCCCCGACCGGGCCGGAACGGCTCCGAGTCCGGCTCCTCGGAGGTGGACCCGCTGAAGCCCGTGATGCTGTTCGACGTGGAGAAGGACCCGGAGGAGAGGGACGAAGTGTCGGTGAAGTTCCCCGCCGTGGTCGACTATCTCCTCAACAGACTCCAGCACCACCAGAAAAGCGCTCTGCCCATAAACTTCCCCAAAGAAGACCCCAGATGTGACCCGGGTCCCACCGGGGCCTGGGGGCCCTGGGCTTAGAGGGACAACACTGTGACATCATCACATTTATTCCACTTTGTTTACTGTGAACGGCAACAGCAGGGATTATTCTTCTTTTTTCTTCTTTCCTCTTTATCTGCTTTGACATCTTTCATCCATGTTTGGATCAATAAGAAATTTCACATTTTTCTTCTCTGAAGGAAACTTTTGAAGGGACCTTTGACCATGACTGGATCTTTAGGTGATCTGTGTCTTTCTAGTTTACTCCACTCGTTTATATCTTTGCTGTTTGATGAGTTTGCACTTCATTTATTTACAGGTCTGAAGACGGGTTTCACCAACTGTGTTGTGTTTTTGAATGTTTAAGAAGGAAGAATTTTATAATATTTTTAATAGCAGATTGTACAGTTATATTGAAATGAACCAAGTTTCTAAATAATGGGAAAAAAGATTAGCTGCTCGTGGATCCAAGTGTAGAAGATCCAGAGGCGAGAATAATCAAAGTCCATTTATGTATATTACTTTATTTTTTACTACAAATGAACAAAAACCTCTGCCAAGGCAGGATACTCCAAAAGAAAGAAGCGATGAGTTAAGGCAGCCAAAGACGGGACGAGGACTTATAGATGCTTGAACAAGTGAAGTAATCAAGGAGGCTAATGAGGCGGATGATATTAATCACGGAAGCCAACAGAAGTTATGAAATAAAGAACACTAAAAAAACAGAAGTTCTGGAGGTGTTGTCTTTTTACCTTGCAGCAACAACTGGAGCGTTGGCAGCTAACGGGTGACGCTCCTTCACAGTCAGAGCCCGTCCTCTGTTGTTAACAGGCGCTGCAGTCCCTCCTAGGCATTTGCCGATTGTGCTAGTAAAATGGCATATTATGCTAATGGCAGTGCTTGTTTTTTTCCCAAATTATGCTCGCTTTTTAAAATTATGCTAGTTTTAAAAAAAAATTATTCTGTGCACAAACTTCACAACTCACAAGACAAGTTTAAAAAAAAAGTATTTTATTAACCCTGGCCTGACATTATCCAGCGAACAAAAATAGGTTGCACAAAGCCTGGATAGTGTGGTGGAGAACTATCCGCGGATAGCTTGCTAACCATCGCGTGTAGCAGAGCGTGACACAGTTTGCGCAAGGTTTTGCACTCAAATGGCCTCCAGTTACCATGGTGAAGTATGCAAATTTCGAGGAAACAACGAACTGTGTGCACGCTAGCAGCTGGATGTAGGTTCACTGCACTTGACTCGTTTGGCGCGGCGGCCGCCATTTTGAAACGAGCACTGGGAGAAAGACTAAGGAGTCTGGGACCGAGACACAGACTTCCGGTTCCGTTTCATCGAATTCCCGCGGTATCTTAACACAACTAAAAAGCAATCGCAAAATAGGAGTGGAACCAGCTGTTAATAGTAATCTATCGTTTTTAGTAGCTGAGATCTTTGTTTTCTTGAATTATTCTAAAATTGTGCTATTAAGACAAGAAAATATACGGATTATGCTAGCAGTGCTACTTTTGGAAAAAGGGCAAAAATTATGCTCAATTCCTCAGATTATGCCAAAAATTATGCTAGCACAATCGGCAATAGCCTAGTCCCTCCTCCTCTACGCTGAACGATCTGCCTGCAGCCAGTGTCTGCTCTCACAGGCTCTCAGTCCAGAAACGTCTTCGTGTAGCCATGAACATGTGATGAAACTCGAACAGGAATCTTTCAGACGCACCTTCGGTCAACCTGCACAGAAAATCTACGGGTTGAAAATCCAGATCAGTGATGCCAGCATCACTGATCTGGATGGTGACAGTGGTGCTGCTGAATAATGAGATCCAGTGGCCAGCGTTTAGTCCCAGTTGTGTTTTTATTCGTTGAAAATTATGTAAGATATCACCTTGGATGATGACACTAGTTTATCAGGAAGTCCCTGAATCCATTTTGAAACGCTTTCCTGTTTTTGCCGCAGGAAATGTGGGCAGAAGCAGCAGCGAAACATGTCACTGCCGGGCCGGGGGGCGGGGCACATGACCGGGCCCTTTAAACCCAATAAAGCTTGTGATTACATCATTTTACAACATTCCCGCAACAGCGCGGCTTACAAGCATTACTACATTTTTGACACATAGCTCAAAGCATTTGATAGTAAGAGTTCAACACCACGAAGAGCGACCATGTCATTCTGAAATCAATCAAACCTGTAGTTTTATGGAATAATATATTGTCTAAAATGAATTTGGCGGTTTGTGGTTGTGACGTCACGCAGGAGACGCACCAGTTTTTGTTGTAGTAGCTACTAGCATTCATTCATTCATTCAGCTCGGTACCAAGTGCCGACTGCTGTTAATAAACACCAACTCCGAGCACGTCGGTGTACGAGCCTTTTTTGCAAGAGTAACCCGACAAAACCGACACGAAGTCTAACAAACCATGAGAACAACAAAAACATTAGTCTACCTGCCCCTTAATAATAACGTTAGTCTACCTGGCCCCTAATAATAACGTTAGGCTACCTGGTCCCTAATAATAACGTTAGGCTACCTGGCCCCTAATAATAACGTTAGGCTACCTGGCCCCTAATAATAACGTTAGGCTACCTGGCCCCTAATAATAACGTTAGGCTACCTGGTCCCTGATAATAACGTTAGGCTACCTGGTCCCTAATAATAACGTTAGGCTACCTGGCCCCTAATAATAACGTTAGGCTACCTGGCCCCTAATAATAACGTTAGGTTAGGCTACCTGGCCCTAATAATAACGTTAGGCTACCTGGCCCCCTAATAATAACGTTAGGCTACCTGGTCCCTAATAATAACGTTAGGCTACCTGGCCCCTAATAATAACGTTAGGACTAGGCTACCTGGCCCCTAATAATAACGTTAGGCTACCTGGCCCTTAATAATAACGTTAGGCTACCTGGCCCCTGATAATAACGTTAGGCTACCTGGTCCCTGATAATAACGTTAGGCTACCTGGTCCCTAATAATAACGTTAGGCTATACCTGGTCCCTAATAATAACGTTAGGCTAACCTGGCCCCTAATAATAACGTTAGGCTACCTGGCCCCTAATAATAATTTAGGCTACCTAGGCCCCTAATATAACGTTAGGCTACCTGGTCCCTAATAATAACGTTAGGCTACCTGGCCCCTAATAATAACGTTAGGCTACCTGGCCCCTAATAATAACGTTAGGCTACCTGGCCCCTAATAATAACGTTAGGCTACCTGGTCCCTAATAATAACGTTAGGCTACCTGGCCCCTAATAATAACGTTAGGCTACCTGGCCCCTGATAATAACGTTAGGCTACCTAGTCCCTAATAATAACGTTAGGCTACCTAGCCCCTAATAATAACGTTAGGCTACCTGGTCCCTTATAATAACATTAGGCTACCTGGCCCCTAATAATAACGTTAAGCTACCTGGTCCCTAATAATAACGTTAGGCGGTCGGGCTACTCCGATAACAACCACATCAACAGTTTACAACTAGGTGGTAGGGTTACGGTAACCCTAACCCAACTTTGGTGGGCTTGACCCGCTGCCAACAATGTCAGGTTCATCTCCAGGAGGATTGGGACGTACAAAATATGTGTCCAGCTTTTTTTAGTTTAGTCTTTTCCTACGCTCTTTTTCACATTTCTTTGCTTTTCATTTTGTTGCTCCACTTTTATGCTTACGATTTTACCCAAAAAACATTTAATTCACTGTAGAAACCTACATGACCAAAGTTAGTAGTGTTGCAGTGTTGCCCGAACGACGCCTGGCATGGAGGCTACTCGCTGCTGCTCCGGGGGACTTATCCCTGCGCTGGACGCTTCAGTTTGTGCCCGGTTTGTGGTGATTTTGCTGCTGTCTGCGGGTGCGGACCAGTCCTCTCGCGGCTGGTGGAGACGTGCCGGCGCGGACATGGGCGGTGTCGCTGGGGGCCGGTTCGTTGAAGCTAATCCTGAACTATTACCTGCAGCAACCACCGCCTGAACCGGGACGGGAGCCCCCGACGTGGCAGCGCCTGTCCAGCAGTCTACACGCCGGGTGAGTCAGCTGACCTGGCAGTGGCCATCTGAGGACCTGGTGGGCCCTGCACCGCCCGGTCCGCATGATGAACCGGGCTCTGGGACGGTCGGCTCCATCGCTCGCCGGACTGAGGGAGCTCGGTCTTCCCAGAGAAGACAGTTTGGTTCATCGGAGTTTGGTTCATCGGTGTTTCCTCCTCTGACCTGGAGATATCTCACTTAATTAACCATTATGGAAATATACTGGTTTTAACAGCTGTTAACAGGTTTTAATGGCTGTTAACTGGAGTTAACACTCGGACCACAGGACCGGGACATGAAGAAGGAGCGCTGGACGCCGGCAGCTCCTCGAGTACACCAGACTGCAGCATCTGGTGTACTTGAAACTTGAATTTCCCCCTCAGGGATCAATAAAGTATATTTGAATTTGTATTCATATTAGTCTTACATTCTTTTTGACCAACCATGACTCACTCTGGCTGGAGAAACCTCTGTATAACCTCGTAGGTAGGCACAGTACTTGTTACGCACATGTTACGGTATCCAGTAGAGCGCAAAACATATCCGACTATCCCGACTCAGGCCTGGAGAGGGCCCTGCTTCTTTGTCCATCCCCGGGCCCGGGCCAGGGGAGCACCAGCCCCCCTGAAGCAACGCCCCTGGGCAGAAGTGTCCCAGACCAACTTCAAATCCTTCCTCCAAGTAGCGTTGACTACTTGGATGCGTTAATTAAAGGTCTGAATAGGGTCAATGAACCAAGAAAAGCCTTTGAGGGTTACCATCACCTGGATGACTGAGCATCTACAGCAGGAACAACCAAAGACTGACGGACAGAAGGGCATCTGAACAAGCAGCATCACGGTCTGAAACAGTTCAGATGTCTGTGGCTGAGTCGTACCGGTCCACTCTTTGGTCTGGCGCGTCGCACACTGATTCACCGTCGTGAGATGCATCATCTCAACGTCCTGGTTTGAGGAGATGAGGACCCAAATGAAGGAGATTTGGAAGGGAAGAATAACAAACAAAGTCTTTATTTTATCGAAAAGTGCTGCTAAAACAGGATATCCAGAACCAGGAAACCAAAACTATAAACCAAAAGGGTGACTCATTGAATTACTGGATTAAGGACAAACATGGAGACGCAAACCGAAAGACGACAAGCCAGCAAGGAAGGAATGAGAATTATAACAGGAACAGACTGTTTCCAAATGTTGAAAATGAAATTATCGTATTTTAGCCCAAACTATCGTACACTAAATCCAACCAGCTAAGATTGCATGCGCTTTGGCTGTGTTTGGAGTTCTTCTTCTTCTTCGCATTAGCATTACAGTAGTTGGCCTCCTGGTTTTGGCGCACTATCGCCACCTTCCACTCACGCTCACAAGTGACACTACATGAACACATTTCATTTCCTATGGCTGCTTCACAATAAAAGTATCCCGTCATTTTGTTGCTTAAAAGCTTTTAATTTGAAATAGCTAAAAGGGTGTTTCAAGGGAAGGTCAAAATGATCGTACATTTGTTTTTTTTTTAACAATTATTGATCGTACATCATACAAAGGGCTAAATTATTGTACAAATACGATAATTATCATACAAATGTGAATACATTGATAATTATCGTACGATAATTATCGTACAAATATGATAATTATCATACAAATACGATAATTACCGTACAAATACGATAATATATCGATATTTATCGTACAAATATGATCATTATCATACAAATACAATAATTATCGTACATCTGGCAACAGTGTGAACAGAGGAAGTCACACACCACATGGAGTCCTTTCAAATTAAAACACGAAAAAGGCTAAGGCACAAAACAGAGGTCTGTACAATCAGAGAGAAAACTCTGATTCACCCGCTACAACACGACACACACTCAACAGTTTCTGGAAACTCCACCCCCCCCCCCCGGCTCTGCTGAGAGCAATTTGGAGTTTGCTAATGCAAACGTGAGATTATTGCCGCTGATTCTCAACATCAGTCTTATCTTCATCTTCTATTTCTACGTCTAAAACTCTAATATGACCAGATGCAACGCCGTAATAATCAACCAGATGCACTCAAAGAAATCTTTGATTTCTGCATCTCGCTGTTCACAAATGCAAATAAAAGCCTAGAAGAACGAGGCCACAGTGGTGTGCAGCTAGCAGCAGATTGCAGTGATCCACAATGACGTATAATGAAGTCTTAGGGAAGTCCCGTTATGTTTTTTAGCCCAATTTTTTTAGGGGATGGGGTAGAAATGGAAGTGGGCCCAAGTCTGCTCTGGTGTGCACACCAACAGATCAGAGTTTGACATTTTTTGGTTTTGTTTCTCTTCAGGTGACCACAACTTTTGAGAGAAGAAGAGAAAAAATAAAAAGCACATAAAGAACCTAGAAAGGACCTTCTTTGGGTGGCGCGTTTGCCTGAAACATAGCGAGTAGGTGTTAAATAGCCTCACCGGTGCGTTTAAAATGTGAGGAATTTCATGAAGCCTTCAGGTATCTGGTATCTGAAGCAACAACGTCAGCGTAGCAGACTCCTGAGCAGGAGAAACTCATTTCCTTTATTCAAACACGGCCTTTGGCCCCTGACTGCTCCGCTGTTTAACCCCCCCCCCCACCACCACCTCCAGGCAGGCCCCAACAGGAAATGCTCCTCACAGAGAGTGGGCGGGGCCATGCTAGTTTTGGACCGTGACCCTTTAACCTGGCCGTGTGTTGATTGGCAGCTGAGCAAAGAAAGCAACAATGCTGCTACTATAAAAACGGCAGAGCCGCCGCCGAGTCGTTAGACGTTAAGCAGGTTAGTCGCGTCACTCAGACTCACTTAGCCGATAAATGTGGCGCATTATCAGACCTGTCGCCACGGTAACCACAGCTGTGATACTGATGTGTTTCAATTACAGTAGTTTGACCTGTTTGATGAAGGACACATAAAGAAATAGTTCAACATCACGGATATAATCCTCCTACATTTTTTTTTTTAAATGATTTTAAATCTTGAGGTACCAAAAAAAAAAAAAGATGGATGTATTTTTTTTTCTTTTTGTGAAATTTTTCTCATTTTTTTTCTTTTTTCCCCCCTTTTTTTAAATTAAATATTTTCAATTTATTTTAGTTCAGTTCAGTTAAATCCAGTTATTTGAAAATATAACAGTCATAAAAGATTGAAATAACAAAAATTTTAAGAAAAAAAAATAAAATAAAATTCTTGCATTTCTCTAATATTTACTCCCAAATAACAGAAAAATAAATAAAGATCTGGAATAATAAAGAGAAGCTTCATCTTGGCAGATAAACTCAATAAAGGGTCATATTTCAGGTCTCGTTACGTACATGCTGACGCTTTTAAACGCTCTTCGCCCTGCTGGTGTTTTACTTTAATAATCCACTTCTGTTGCATCATTGAGTCCAGAACGTTCACCTTCATCACATGGTCATCATTTGTCTTAGAGACGGATCTGTTGATGTTCAGGACCAGTAGCTGTAAGCTTTTATTGATTTATTTGCTTTGTGGGAGGTGGAATGATTTTAATACTTCATTAATGTGCAGCTTTTGTGGTTTTAGATCAAAACGAACGGAATTATTCACGCGGTAGCGGTCAGTCCATATGGTCCTGCCGACGGCACGCTTGGGACTGGGATAAATTTCAAACCCGATCTAGTTTTCGTCCTGTGAATCCACTCGTTTAGGATTATGTGGTTTCTAGTTGTAGACCCACGCTGCAGGGGGACGCCAACATGATCTGCTGAGCGGTGTCTCCACCACTCTTCTCCCTTACCTCCTTCTCCAGCTCGATCCGAACCGAGTTACCCGAATAGAACCGAGACAATCCAGCCCATAGTTGCTCATGTTAAAGTTGTCTAGTGTTGAATAAAACTTGATTTTCTTACCTAAAGTTGTCTTCTTCTACCCGGTTCAGTTGCTACATAGGCTACGTGATGTAAACAACAATAAATCCACGTCGTTATTTTCTTTGTGGATACAGATGCGATTGGTAGCAACTGCTAACGCTAATAGCCTACACCGGTCAGGACGTGTCGTGAATATGTTCTCTCATCCAACGTTGTCATGTTGGCGATCCGTTGTGCTTTACAGCTACCGCTAATAACACGCTACGGCAACATGATTGTTTCATGACAAACACGCCACGTTAATTAATAATTAATTAAACTGCCCCGAGTCCTGACATTAGCTGCCACCGCCAATATCTTTACCTCTCTGGAGTAAACGTGGACCCAGCCTGTCAGAGAGCACCGACCGGACCCGAGACTAACTGTACCGATTCAGACCCGAACCCAGAGTCACGTCTTTTGAATGGACCCGAGACTTGATTCGGGTCGGAACCTCTGGTTTTCGGGTTGTTCCGAAGACCTCTAGTGGTGACCAGTGATCTAGTCCTCTGACCATCTCACCTTAGAGCTGCTACCTGCATCTGTTTATATAGTCATTTCATTCAGTCCTCTCTCTGTCCTCCATCCTCTCTCTGTCCTCCATCCTCTCTCTGTCCTCCATCCTCTCTCTGTCCTCCATCCTCTCTCTGTCCTCCATCCTCTCTGTCCTCATCCTCTCTCTGTCCTCCATCCTCTCTCTGTCCTGTCTCTTCTCTTCTTTCTTTATCCAGCTGGTCTTCATCAGGAAGGTCCCTCCATATGATCCAGGTTCTGCTCAAGGTTTCTTCCTCTTAAAGTGGAGTTTTTTCTTGCCACTGTTTGGCTTAAAGGTTTTTTTTTCTCCCTCTGTGGGAGTTTTTTACCTGCCATTATCCCTGATTAGTATTTAATATTATAATTTCAGTTAATGATATTTACTCGGGGCTCATGATCTGGGTCACTGTAAAGACCTGGAGACAACTGACATTGTAACAGACGCTATACAAATAAAATTGAATTGAATAGTTTGTAAAAAATAAAAGCTAGTGTTTCTGAGAAGGTGTTTCTCACGTATCTAACTCTTTGAGTTTGTTCCACATTAAGATCTTTTTAGAGATGTTTAATTAGACGTGTCAGACCAGAGCCTGAAGGGAACCCTGTTGTTGTCATGAGACGCTCGACTCGTCTCCTCCTTTTACTTTTCAAAGCCGTCTCGGTGTGTTTTTCCACACGTAATCCTGCACTCTGACCCGGCCGTGCGACACCCTCCATCTCTGCTGAGTCGACGCCCCGGTTCGCCGGCTCTGACGTCACCCCGCGCTTTTTTGTTTTTTCAGCCGTGACAGCGCCATGCGCGCGCCTCCGGGGGGGGGGTGATGCCCCCGAGAGATATGACGGCGTGAAGATATGACTGCCTCCGGGATGTTTTCAGAGCGAGCGGTGTGTGGTGGGGGCGGGGGGGGGGGGCACGAGGAGACACGCGAGGCCTCCGCTCACAGCCAAAACAAGATGGCGTCTGTCTGCGCCGCCCGCCTGTGAAAACAGATTAAAATCAAACTGACCAGCGAGGCCAGGAATGCGCTCAACCTCGAGCCTCGATAGTGTGGTGGTGGTGGTGGTGGGGGGGGGTGGGGGGGGGGGGGGGGGTACAGCTCATCACCTCATAAAAATGTAAATCTTTGACAGCTCTTCGCGGCTCAGGGAGACCACCGCGGAGCACGAAGTGATAAGTGCGAGAGCTACCGCGGGGAAGGAGCTAATAAAAACGCGCGGGAGGCATCGTTGGACAGCTCGTTTAAAGGCGACATAATGAGACTGTTGTTAAGTCCCCCGGTGAGGCGCCTTAATTCTTCCCCTCTTTGATGCAAACAATTAGTCTGCTTTGGATTTAAATTTGACTTCCAGGAGAACAGAACATCTGGACAGATGTAGGACCAGTCAGAAAAATGTGACGTCAGCAAAGATGGCGGAGCAGGAACGCCGGTAGCTGTTTTTTTTTTGCAGTAAAAACCTGTTAATCTGAGGTGTTTGGCCTTTGTGGTTGTTTTACTGGTGGTAGTGTGGTTGAGCTACTGGTTCGGTACGTTCTGTACCGGTGGAAACGGCTGTCAACAGGAGGTAGCTGTTAGCTCGCTTCTGCTGTTTTCACTGAGGTTATGTGAGGAAACAACGATTGAATGACAACATTGTTTACACATTATCATAGCGTGTTTGCTTGGTTCATTAGACTCAGTCAGTCTGAGTTTAATATGAAGTTTAATTCCTCTTTAATTCAGAATTAAAATAAAATCCGATTTAAAATTATTACAAATTACTAGGGATGCACATTTTGGATTTTTTTTTTATGACCGTTAAGCGACGCCCTTTAACTATTTATAACCGTTAATCGTTAAGTCCAGGAGGGTTGGCTGCCGCGATGTTGCGCGCGTTGTCGTGGACGCATGCGGACACTTCCCCGTGTATACTCTCGCAGCAATGTGTCACCGTCACTTTTGATTTATACTAGCCGGTCTCCGCTATGTTATTCCACGCCACAAACGCAAGAGGGGCAATCACGAACTAGCTGGAGTGTGGGTGTGGTGGGTGGTGTGTTTCCCTTCCGGTTACGGAGGTCATTCAACAACAATGGCAACTGGACGAATGCAGCTGATCAATCTAGAAATAGAAGAAATATTGCTACTGGAGCTGGCAGAGAGGCGAAAGAAGCGTCACAGAAGATGGTCTGTACGCCCTTTGAATGTCCCTCGGAGAGAAACTGGGGAATTTGCTAAAGTTTACCTCTGAAGGGAAATTCGACGCTGTTTGACGGTGTTTAACGAAGGGTTCCACCCAGGACATGAAGACATAGGACGCTGGGACCCTTTTCCCACCTGGATCCCCACTCTTTTTTGCCCTCATGTCCATCCGTCGTCGCACAAACTTATCGCTAGCATTTTTCCACTTCCTCACCGTCTCGGCCGTATCTAAACCTACATTCGTCGCTATCTATCGCTGGATGCTGGACGCTGGTCGCTCCAGTTTGTCCCCGGTTTGTGGTGATTTGCGGTTGGATGTCTACATACTGTCTGCAGGGGGCGGACCGGTCCTCTTGCGGCTGGTGGAGACCTGCCGCCGCGGACATGGACGGTGTCGCTGGAGGCCGGTTCGGGAAAGCTAAGCTAAGTAGTCCTGAACTGCTACCCGCGGCAACCACCGCCACTGGATCCGGGCTGCAGCGTCACTGAGCTGGGACGGGAGCCCCCGACGTAGCGGCGGCGGCATGCTGCCCCCGCCCAGCAGTCTACACGCCGGATGGGTCAGCTGACCTGGCAGGGGCTGTCTGGTGACCTGGTGGGGCCCAGCACCGCCGGGGGAGACGACAACGGCCTGGTCCGGTCCGCATGATGAACCGGGCTCTGGGACGGTCGACTCCGTTGCTCGCTGGACTGAATGGAGCTCAGTCTTCCCAGAGGAGACGGTCTGGTTCATCGGTGTTTCCTCCTCTGACCTGGAGATATCTCACTGGTCATCATTATGGAGATATACTGGTTCTAACGGCTGTAAACTGTTTTAACGGCTGCTAACGGCTGTTATCTGGAGTTAGCACTCGGACCACGGGACCTGGCATGAAAAGGAGCGCTGGACACTAGCAGCTCCCCTAGTACACCAGATTTTTCCTGGTGTACTGAAATTTGAATTTCCCCCTTGGGGGATTAATAAAGTATTTTGAATTGAAGTGAATTGAATTGAATTGAATCTCCCTCCATTAATTGCTCGAATATGTGCTGTCCTTGTAGCGTGGAGAACGAGAATCATAAACATGTGGGTACTTCCTCATTTCTTCAATGACGCGCTCTTCTAGCTGTTCCTTTGTTGTTTTCCACAAAACAAAACAAGCTAGGTAGCAAGCCGGAAATACGTGTCGTGCAGAGTGGTTGTAGAGTTGACCATTCAGAGGCCTCCTTCTCTCCTACTAAACCAGGCTTAAGATGGTTACATCTATTTTAGTTGGACTAATACAACAATTTGATGTTATTTTCTAACGTCATGTGAACATATTTCTAAAAAAAATCTATCTAGACACAGTCTGGATAAACCTAAAATTGCATTCGGGCTGGGAATGTGAACAATCAGTGCGTTTACATGGGAAGTTTAATTCCTCTTTAATTCAGAATTAAAGTTAAAGCCGAATAAAAGTTACCATGTAAACACTTAATTCCATATGAAAATGTCAATTCCAAATTAAACTTGATTCCGAAGTAAGTAGCTGGTTTATTCCCATTTTAATTCCGCATTAAGTAATTCTGCGGTCTTCTAAACACTCATTCCTGTTTAAATTAATTCCCCTCTTTCTGCGCATGCTAGTTCTCTTGCCCGTCTGTCACGATGACGCTTATATTCCGCGCTGGGCTTGTTTTCAAAATGGCAGCACGCAGTAAACGGTGTTCAAGAGCAGAGACGATTTATTTAATAAATAGCTTGGAGGAACTGGAAATAATTAAAAGAACAGATGGCAGGAAACATAAAAATTGTGAGCTTTTCAAAGTTGTAGCGGCCAGGTTAAATGAAGGAGGTTTCGCAGATAGAGACGCCACCCAGGTCAAAAATAAGTGGAATGTTGTTGCTAACCGAGTTAGCTAAGTTTGTTTTCTTCCGGTAGATGTAAAGACGTCCCCCCCCATCCAATCAGAACCCTTGCCAACCCCCAGACCTAAAGTGGAGTTGGATAAAGCCGAACAAATGTGTTTTCCATGTAAACTTTAATTCGGAATTACTATTTCTATGTAAACTCAAAGGAAAATAGTTTAATTCGAAATTATTTAATTCCTAATTTTAATTCCGAATTAAAAAACATCATGTAACCGCAGCCAATGATGAGCTCTTCTAGCTGTTCCTTCGTCATTTTCCACAAAACAAAACAAGCTAGGTAGCAAGCCGGAAATACGTGTCGTGCAGAGTGGTTGTAGAGTTGACCAATCAGAGGCCTCCTTCTGTCCTAATAAACCAGGCTTAAGATGGTTACATCTATTTTAGTTGGACTAATACAACAATTTGATGTTATTTTCTAACGTCATGTGAACATATTTCTAAAAGAAAATCTATCTAGACACAGTCTGGATAAACCTAAAATTGCATTCGGGCTGGGAATGTGAACAATCAGTGCGTTTACATGGGAAGTTTAATTCCTCTTTAATTCAGAATTAAAGTTAAAGCCGAATAAAAGTTACCATGTAAACACTTAATTCCATATGAAAATGTCAATTCCAAATTAAACTTGATTCCGAAGTAAGTAGCTGGTTTATTCCCATTTTAATTCCGCATTAAGTAATTCTGCGGTCTTCTAAACACTCATTCCTCTTTAAATTAATTCCCCTCTTTCTGCGCATGCTCGTTCTCTTGCCCGTCTGTCACGATGACGCTTATATTCCGCGCTGGGCTTGTTTTCAAAATGGCAGCACGCAGTAAACGGTGTTCAAGAGCAGAGACGATTTATTTAATAAATAGCTTGGAGGAACTGGAAATAATTAAAAGAACAGATGGCAGGAAACATAAAAATTGTGAGCTTTTTCAAAGTTGTAGCGGCTAGGTTAAATGAAGGAGGTTTCACAGATAGAGACGCCACCCAGGTCAAAAATAAGTGGAATGTTGTTGCTAACCGAGTTAGCTAAGTTTGTTTTCTTCCGGTAGATGTAAAGACGTCCCCCCCCATCCAATCAGAACCCTTGCCAACCCCCAGACCTAAAGTGGAGTTGGATAAAGCCGAACAAATGTGTTTTCCATGTAAACTTTAATTCGGAATTACTATTTCTATGTAAACTCAAAGGAAAATAGTTTAATTCGAAATTATTTAATTCCTAATTTTAATTCCGAATTAAAAACATCATGTAACCGCAGCCAATGATGAGCTCTTCTAGCTGTTCCTTCGTCATTTTCCACAAAACAAAACAAGCTAGGTAGCAAGCCGGAAATACGTGTCGTGTAGAGTGGTTGTAGAGTTGACCAATCAGAGGCCTCCTTCTGTCCTAATAAACCAGGCTTAAGATGGTTACATCTATTTTAGTTGGACTAATACAACAATTTGATGTTATTTTCTAACGTCATGTGAACATATTTCTAAAAGAAAATCTATCTAGACACAGTCTGGATAAACCTAAAATTGCATTCGGGCTGGGAATGTGAACAATCAGTGCGTTTACATGGGAAGTTTAATTCCTCTTTAATTCAGAATTAAAGTTAAAGCCGAATAAAAGTTACCATGTAAACACTTAATTCCATATGAAAGTGTCAATTCCGAATTAAACTTAATTCCGAAGTAGGTGGCTGGTTTATTCCCATTTTAATTCCGCATTAAGTAATTCTGCGGTCATGTATACACTCATTCCTGTTTAAATTAATTCCCGTCTTTCTGCGCATGCTAGTTCTCTTGCCCGTCTGTCGCGATGACGCTTATATTCCGCACTGGGCTTGTTTTCAAAACGGCAGCACGCAGTAAACGGTGTTCAAGAGCAGAGACGATTTATTTAATAAATAGCTTGGAGGAACTGGAAATAATTAAAAGAACAGATGGCAGGAAACATAAAAATTGTGAGCTTTTCAAAGCGGCCAGGTTAAATGAAGGAGGTTTTCACAGATAGAGACGCCACCCAGGTCAAAAATAAATGAAATGTTGTTGCTAACCGAGTTAGCTAAGTTTGTTTTCTTCCGGTAGATGTAAAGACGTCCGGCCCCCCCCTATCCAATCAGAACCCTTCCCAACCCCCAGACCTAAAGCGGAGTTGGATAAAGCCGAACTAACGTGTTTTCCATGTAAACCTTAATTCGGAATTACCATTTCCATGTAAACTCGAAGGAAAATAGTTTAATTGGGAATTATTTAATTCCTAATATTAATTCCGAATTAAAAAACATCATGTAACCGCAGCCATTGCCTAAGAGGCTGTAAGTAAGGCGTTGTAGATGATTTGTCAGTTTTAGTCTAGCGTTGGCGACATGAAAAGTAAAAAAAAAAAAAAAGAAAACAGTCAAAAATGCTAAAATGGGTCGGTTGAAGGTTCACTTGGACCTTGAACAACGGAGCTCCTTGTTGCACTAACTACATTTATCGGACCAGTTTTCCATCTATCACGACCAGCTGAAGTGTTTCTTTCTGCAGCAGACTATTGTGCTTTCTGTCTGACGGTCAAACTGAAGGTCAGTCGGAGCAACAATGATCCCGGGAACTGGACGGATAACATCGGGGCCTTTGTTATTGACAATAACAAGCAGTTGTTTAGCCAGAAACTCCCCAACCAAGTCATGAGACTTCCTTCGCGTTTCCACTCTATTCAAGCCTCCTTGGACGAACCGAGAAGTGCAGATAAAAAGACACCGAAGGCCTGGCACCAGCCGTTCCCTTCCTAGTCACAACACTCTCAAAATAGGCCATTCACACTCTTTCACTGTTGTGGAAAGTGTACGTGAAACACACAAAGGTTTTTTTTGTCTTGTGGCGTTCCTGCTCCTCGGCTGAGCCGACGGCACATCCTTGAGAGGAGCTTTCATTCAGCTCCGCTGAATTAGGCAGAAATAGAAGAGCGGAGACTTGGGAACGGTGAACGCGCAGACACGTCTGGAAATAAAGCTAAGTTTGGCTTTCTTCTCCTGCGTGGAAGTCAGACAGACGTGAATAAACTGAGCCTTCAGTATGTGAACCATCCGCACCGAATGGTGTCTGGTTTTTAGTTCAGCTGTTAGCTTCCTGAGAAAGGTTAAGACTCAGACTCAACCAGAATGTGACCTGAAGGCCACTCAGACACGCCAACGGCTCGATTTCACGAAGGAACGGGGATGCGGAGATGTTGAGGAAAACGTTGGGACAGCCGATCGCTGCGCAGTCTAAAAGAAAAAAGAAAGGGAATATTTATCACAAAATTAGTACAGTGTAGGGATGGAACGGTTAGCGGTATTACGGTAAAGCGCGGTAAACTGTAACGCGATAATGATTACCGTTTATGTTCGACTTCATCTTATTATCGCGGTCGATTACTGAAATATGTAATATCGGCGTCATTCAAGTCTGTGAGTGACTCGTGCGAAATATGTAGCTTGTAACATCGGCGTCGTAACGTTAGCATGGCGGAAACTGGTGATAGCACGCAGGACATTTACCAACCCATTAAAAGGACGAAATCTGAGGTCTGGACATATTTTGATTTTGTTTTTTTTAAGAATGCAGAGGGACAACTGGTGGAGGACAGTTATTCTGTCTGCAGAGCACGTGTTTACATTTTATTATAATTTGTAGAAGCATCTTGAAGGAGCTAAGGCTAATGCTTCAAGCTACTGAGATGTTTGACCAAGAGTAACCTGGTCGACGCGCTTCGCTAACTCACATTTCGTAAACGTTACCGCTGCATGTTGATCGAAAAAGAACCTGAACGATGTTCTTCTGATGCAGTTAAAATATTAATTTATTCCATTAACTGATCCGACAACCATAACGCCGGCAGTTAGCGCCACAGCGGTCAAAAACCTTTTACCCTTCCAGGTCAAACAGCTAACCAATAACAGGCAGCTACCTTTATACCTGACCCTCAGGTAACAACACAGCGACACCCACAGACACACAGAGTGAACTACAATTCAGAACAACATATTTGGCTCCTTTACAACTGTTTCTTTATTTACACATTTATACGTATTTAAGGTTTAGCTTAAAGTCCAAAGTTTATTTCATTTGAACTTGCACTATAATTTTTGTTCCTGATAATTGCTTGCATATTTTGACCTACTATGGTTGTTAAAGTGTTTATTTAAATTTGTACCAGACAAATAAGCTTTGTTCCTGTTATTTATTTTGTTAATTTAAAATAAAACCTCTTTCTGTGCCAGTTGTTTGACCTTTTAATGTGAAAGTTTCATTTTGATAAGATTTTGGCTTTTGATGTTTTAGTATGACAAGAAAATCACAAGATTTTGTGAAATTATTCAAATGTATGTGTTTTTTGGACATTTGCACAACAATTAAGAATACCGCGATAATATCGTAAACCGTGATAATTTGGTCACTATATTTGGTCGTTACATCCCTTGTACAGTGTAAAAAAGGAAAAGGAACAACCGTGGATTAATCCTGACGACGCTAGCTGGAAGCGTTCACTGCAACGGCACTTCGACCATGTTTGTGGAATTACTGTCAATCCACTAAAGGGTAAGCAGCGTTTCACATCGCAAATTTAATCAGAGAGAAGCAGCAAAACACGGGGTTGAAGAATGAGGCCACCTGCATTTCCTTGAATGGCCACTTGGGGCTGACTTTGAAGCTAAGACACCTCTTCGGCGTTACATGGTCAGAAAACCACAACGGTTCAGTGCTAGCGGTGCGTAGACGCTCCTTTCACGGTCAAGTTTTCATTTATGCTTCATTGTTGTGGGGATCCCTACGCCATAATCTACACATTACCCACAAATGTTGCTATGTGTTGGGTCAACACGGACCACAACAAATGTGGTAGGATTCTACGTCTCCCAGCATAGCTTGAACATAACTATTATAAACAGTCAAATGATCAAACTTCCAGTCCTGCTTGTTCTATCCATTTGCGACACGGCGCCGTGCACGTTGACTGTAAATAATGGACACAGCAAATGGTCACGTGACCCGTAGGTTTGTATAGACAGCGTTTGAAGCCTGTTATAGCACCATGTAGCTAAGAGGCAGGACCAGCGGTGCTGAGAAACCAACTGGAACACATCCACCAGTTAGCTGTTGTTAGCTTAGCCATCTGAAGCAGAAGGTGAGCTTTCCGCTGATGATCCAGCCAGGAAAACTGACTCCAGCTCCCTGCTTGGAAGAGTCATCTAAGGGTTTTTCATGAGCAGCAGCTGTTGAAGGAGCTACGAGCTTCGGCTTGGCTAAAGGAGCGCTCAGCTAACAGCTCCGTGTGTCGGACCAGAACACATCTCAGCTGATGGTGTTGAGCGCTCTCGAAGGGTTAAGGGCTAATCCAACTGGAATTATGCAGTAAATCATCCTGGTAGCGGGACCTCCGGTCTCAAATATTGTTTTGGTGGTGACGTGAAATGACTGCTGCAGTTAGCATGGCTAAGCTAAGCTCCATCCTCAGATCCTTCCAGACCAACCACAGCTACTCATGGTGGTCTGTTAGTTCAACCCACACAAGCACAAGAACACATACCGTCTTTTAAATATGACCACGATCTGTTAGCTTTTTATTCACAGCTCATAAGTCAATATAATGCTAAGCACTAAGTTGCTAAAGACAGCAGAGCCAGTGGCTAGCTGTCAATCGAACACGTCAAACGACGCGGCAACCTGACTGGTCATCTTCATGGCTTAATATAAATCTATCTGATGTTGTTGAAGTGGAAGCGGTTTGATGTGAATTTGGATGCAATAAAAAAAAAAAAAAGTTAAAACATTTTGCAGCAAAACTCTGCGTTGTTTCCACTATTTGAGAAGCTTTCGTCAGGAATCCACCAGGGCTTCGTGATACCGCTGGTGTCGCCCCGTGAGCCCCACCGGCCTGTGCCGGGGACTAGCTGTCAATCAAATATAATCGCACCTTATTTTTGTACCGGGGTGTGAATGTGCTTATTTCTGCTGCAGCGTCGGACATTTTAACAGGCGAGTCGACGCCTAGTGGTCAGTCGAGGAACTGTGGTTCTGTGCTGCCTATTGTACACCGATTCCTCCTTATTTTTCGCGGTTAATGGGGACCGGCGCCGCCCCGTGAGATTCAAAATCCACGAACTGGAGCCGGAGCCCCCCCGAGCCTTAATAATGTGTTTAAAATATGTTTAAAAAACACAAAAAAGTAGCGAAACAAGACAAAGACTCAACTGTTTCTGTTTCCTTCACAGCCTCTGGTCTCTGAACCGTAGTAAACAAACCGTTCTTTCGTCTAACCTCGTTTTCATTCTGCCATCCCACAATGCACACACTACATTACCCATAAGGCCACACAATTACCCATAAAGCCACCTTCTTAAAGGGGCCAGGCTGGCTCACATTTCTTTGCTGTGAGAGAACGCGCACAACATCCTGTGATGTTTCTGCAATTA
>JAGFBZ010001594.1:20000-27729 GCA_018398805.1 Hirundichthys speculiger | reverse complement strand
CCCGGTTTATGCTGGTGAAAGCTTCTTTCATCCGTTTTGTTTTTTTTAATTATTCCTCAGAGCAAAAGTCAGTGCAAATGTTCTCCGTCTGCAGCCACGTCCAGGACCGGACCGGACCGGACCGGACCGCTGTGTGCTTTTGAGTTGCTTCTGTTCAGTCTGTCTAAGCGTGGCGACGGTCCAAGAGGAGAAACAAAAAAAAAAAAACAGTGTCCTACTTTAGCCGTCGTTTCCTTGTTTTGTGTTTTTTTTCTGTTCCTCGTCATCCCGAGAGTCACTTCAGGGTCAAAGCTGTGATTTTAAACTGGCTGGAAGTTGATTTAAATACAAAAAAAAAAAAAAAAAAAAGGAAGCCGACGAGATGATGACGGAACGCTCCGACGATCAAGAGAGCTAACGCAAACCACCTCAAGCGCTTTCTCCATCTCTCCGGTCGTCATCCTCTCGAGACGGCGGCGGCGGCGGTGGGGGGGAGGGGCTTACTCGGCGGCGGCCGGGGCCAGCATGCCCCTCTCTCTCAGGTGGGAGTGCAGAGTGTGGAAGATGCTGAGCTGCTGCTCCGGCTGAAGCATCAGCAGCTGCTGCATCACCTTGCTGGGGTTTCGGACCTCTGCAGGAGACCAGATTCAGACATGACAGTACGTTAACTTCTTAAGATGACAGTAGAATAAACTTCTTAACTGGTTTTTGTTTGTTACTTCTTAATATTTTTTAATCATGTCATGAATATTTTACAGTAATTAAAAACATATTTAAAAAAGATTGGGAATTTAAAACACATTTGTTTAATTTTAATGACCTGTCACGGGCCACATGCAGTCCCACGACGGCCCACCAGGGGGCCGCGGCCCACACGTTTGGGAATCACTGCTCTACAGTCTTGCCGTTTACAAGTTTAATTCCTCTTTTAATTCAGAATTAAAGTTAAATCCGAATAAAAGTTACCATGTAAACACCTAATTCCATATGAAAATGTCCATTCCGAATTAAACTTAATTCCGAAGTATGTGGCTGGTTTATTCCCGTCTTTCTGCACATACTCGTTCTCTTGCCCGTCTGTCGCGATGACGCTTATATTCCGCGCTGGGCTTGTTTTCAAAACAAAGTTTCAAGATGGCAGCACGCAGTAAACGGTGTTCAAGAGCAGAGATGATTTATTTAATAAATAGCTTGGAGGAACTGGAAATAATTAAAAGAACAGATGGTAGGAAACATAAAAATTGTGAGCTTTTCAAAGTTGTAGCGGCTAGGCTAAATGAAGGAGGTTTTGCAGATAGAGACGCCACCCAGGTCAAAAATAAGTGAAATGTTGTTGCTAACCGAGTTGTTGCTAAGTTTGTTTTCTTCCAGTAGATGTAAATACGTCCGCCCCCCCCATCCAATCAGAACCCTTCCCAACCCGCAGACCTAAAGCAGAATTGGATAAAGCCGAACAAACGTGTTTTCCATGTAAACCTCAATTCGGAATTACTATTTCCATGTAAACTCGAAGGAAAATAGTTTAATTCGGAATTATTTAATTCCGAATTAAAAAACATTATGTAATTGTGGCCAGTATGTTAAAAATATGAGGAAAAAATTGCTGCCAAATGGTCTCTGGGTAACTGCAGCTCTCATCTTCCTTCAAGATCATTTTAAACATTTGATGACGTAATTGTTAGCGTCTCCTTTTATTACGTGCAGTTCCACTAATCCCCTCTTCCTTCAGCGTTTCTAATCAACTCTGCAGTTAATTACCTGACGAAGCTGGCGATGTAGACGTGGGTAAAAGTGGCCATCAGGTACTGACAGTCGAAGCGGTCCATGATGCCTCCGTGGCCGGGGATGGTGCTGGCGAAGTCCTGAGGACGAGAAGAGAACCAGGGTGGTCACGGCACTGCAAACCTTAAAGTACCCACGCTAAACCCTCCCCCCGGTTCCCCACCGCCAACCCTCCCCCCGCAGCCTCCACGTCTTCTCTGCAAGGCATTTTTAGGAGCCGTTCACAAAGACGGTCCAACATCTCGTCGAAAATGCCGCCGTGACTGGTTTCAGATATGCGTTTTTGGAAGCTACATACCACCTTTCATCTACTTTTGGCGCCACTCCGGCGCCCTGAGCTCGTCTAACGGGCGCGACGTCCCGCGCAGATGCAACTCCGTCTCGACTATTCCATGAAAATGGCTTCATGGAAGCCTGTGTTCGTTTATAGAATTCAGTCTGCTAGGGATGGAACGGTTAGCAGTATTACGGTAAAGCGCTGTAAAATTATACGATAACGATTAACGTGAGCTAATGCTAACGTGCGCAAGCCAGCAGCAGTCTCCCCTCCCCTCTCCCTCATTCCTCTCATCTAAAGCTTCCAAAAAAACAAAAAACTACTGAACCTCATTTACTTTAATTAAAGGTATTAATTTAAATGGAACCACAAGTCAAAATCCTTTAAATGTTAATCTTTTTCAGTTAGTAATTCTGATGCATGTATTTCCATCAGTTCAAGGAGCCTTTATTTTTATCTCTTCAGGCCTGCATGATGCTGATAACCTTTCTGCCGTACACGGTGAGTACCGCCCACAGTCTCGATCTGAGCAAGCGAACACCCAAACCGACCGTCCGCTTTGTCTTCTCTCTGCAGTTTTCTCTGATGGCCACCTTCCCTGAGAACATCCTGGGGATTTTGCTGTTTTGCGGTTGCGTGATGGTGATAGGAGTGATCCAGGTGAGAAACGCCGGGGCGTCCTCCGGTCCTCCCGTCGGTCCCGCCGTGTGACCGCCTGTGTCCCGTCTTGCTCTTCCAGTCGGTCATCGTGCTGTACGCCTTCAGCCGGCCCTTCCTGCTGAACGAACAGATCCAGATCTCGGAGAACCAGACCTTCTACAAGCACCACATCCTCAAGGTCATCATGAGGGTTCCCATCATGTGCTTCTTCGCCAGCATCTTCTCCTTCATCTTCTTCCAGCTGGTCAGTGCTCTTTTCTTTCCCTCCTTCCACCACTCGAATCCTCAGTTTGTTGTTCAAAAATGTTGAATTTGTGTTTTTTCCAGTCCTACGTGCTCCTGGCCATCGTCATCTTCCTGCCTTACATCTCGCAGTGCTTGAAGTGGTGTCGCAGCAAAGCCATCGGTGAGGACGAGGACTCAACCTTCTCCTGATCTGACAGGTCACGAGTTAAAGCAGTGTGTTTTTAGATGGTGATGAGAACAAATGCTGTCTTGAGCACATTAACATTAGCTCGCGTTAGCGTGATGTTAAAACTGAGAAATCGTTTTTCTGATTATGCCGACGTTACTTGAACATAACATTCACTGCCGGTCATTCAAGGCTCAGAGGGAGCGAGGGACTGCTGTGTTGACAGAAATATAAATGTTATCGGGGCTATTCGTCGTGATATCGGAGTTATCGGAATGACGTCATAATTTCCTGTTATCGGCCCGATAGTTATTGTGCATCCCTAGTTTGTTGTTCGATATTTGAGCCCTGATCCAGTTCTGGGGATTCCTGTCCAGGTCCATCGGCCCAAGCGGCATTTTGCTGGAAACACCTGTTACGTCGCAATTCAACAACATTTCAATTCGGGTTATTTTGATCTCTTAACGGAAGTTGACAGTCCTCACCGTCTAATAATGGACCCGGGGTTGATTCAACTCCGGGATGTTTGTCTGTTTCAGGCCAGGTGGAGGAGACCCCAGACTCCATGCTGTTTTACACCTACCTGCCCAACGAGCCCCTCAGCAAAGAGCGAGTGGAGGCTTTCAGTGACGGGGTTTACGCCATCGTAGCGACGCTCCTCATCCTCGACATATGGTTGGTTCCGCTTCATTTCCCTCTCTGAGTAGACGGGCTTTCTCCCTTCAAAACACTTTACATTCTCAAAGTTAAAAAACTTAAATAAAAAAAAATGCAGAGTGTAGGATGTTGTAGGTAACACAAGTATTTAAAAAGCCTTGTTTGTTTTGTTTCAAGTGAGGACAACGTTCCCGACCCAACGGTTGTGGAGAGGCAGTACGGCGGCAGCCTGGTGGCGGCGCTGCAGGACTACGGCCCCGAGTATCTCGCCTACTTTGGCTCTTTCGCCACCGTCGGCCTCCTCTGGTTCGTCCATCACTCCCTCTTCCTCCAGGTCACCAAGGTGACGCGCTTCATGGGCCTGATGAACACCTTCTCCCTGGCGTTTGTGGGCGGTTTGCCGCTAGCCTACCAGCTGACGCACGAGTTCCCGCGCAACTCCCAGAACGAGCTGGAGGCCATTCAGATCAGCTGCGTCATCATCTTCTTCGCCGGTATTTTTCAGCTCGCCATTTGGGTGGTCGCGCTCTACAACGAGAGGGAGACCCTGCACCCGCACGTGTGGTACGGCGGCCGCGAGCACGTGCTAATGCTAGCCAAGCTCGCCCTGTACCCCCTCATTGCGCTGGGCACGTTTTTCCTGACGTGCATTTTGAGCAAATTCAGCGCCTCCATCTTCCACCTGATGGAGATCACGGTGCCCTTCGCGTTCCTCGTGCTGAGGCTCCTGGTGCGGGTCGGGCTGGCGCTGCTCCGGCTGATCTTCTGTCCCGACCGGCGCGACCTGAGAACCATCGTGGAGGAGGAAGGGGACGAGACGAGCGTGTCGTTCAACGCCGTGGTCACCTAGCTGGCGCGAGGCGTTGACGGATGTTCAAGAGAGCGCTCGGAGCTGCGGGGGCATCGCTGCTGAGAAAGTTGGTCCCAGGAAGAGTTACAGTTGGCCCGGTTCGGTTTGAAACGGCCGCGAAATGGGAAGTGGTTTGCTCTCTTGTCAACAGTGAAACTTGTTTCAGTCTTGAGACGGGATTAAACACGGTCACCCATGCTGAAGGTGAAATACGGATCCCCCGGAGGTCGAGAAAACGCTGTTGGAAAAGCGCGTAGACGGACGTGGCACCGATGGAGCCGGCCAAAGCTTACCCATCTTATATCCTGACGCATCTAAAAGGTGGCGAGTCAAAAAACAAAAACAAAAAAGGCAAGAAAACGGAGTTGATGCACGAGCAAAAAGGCACAAGTTTGTGAATTCCAGTTCCTTCCTTAACCCTCAATCAGACTGAAATGTATCAGAGCCCGTGTTGTCTCTGTAGTTCCTGAAATGACACAGGGATAACACCGAAAAGAGCGCTGTATATTCTCTAGATAATATTAGCAAATAACACAATAGAGGATACATTATTCAGTC
Organism: Hirundichthys speculiger; assembly: GCA_018398805.1. Lineage (NCBI taxonomy): Eukaryota > Metazoa > Chordata > Actinopteri > Beloniformes > Exocoetidae > Hirundichthys > Hirundichthys speculiger. Next base: position 22,554 of record JAGFBZ010001594.1, on the reverse strand, counting down.
CTCCGTCACTATACAACAAGGTATACAAGTAACGTGAAGCCGGCCGGGACTGCTGGTCCGGCAACAAACATCGTAAAGTAAAAAAATAAATGTTACGCAACAACGATGTTAATCCTTGAAAAAAGTCTCAAACAAGGACAATAAGATGGTTTCGTAACATTTATATCTTTAAGAATTACGAAGATACTTACGTTTGTAGCTAGCTTTTTTTGTCGCCATCCTTTTTTTAAGATGTCTTGGCTAAATTATCCAGAAGGCACTGGGTAATTTAGCCAAAACATCTTTGAAAAGGATGGCGACAAAAAAAGCTAGCTACAAATGTAAGTATCTTCGTAATTCTTAAAAAAAAAATGTTACACAACAACGATGTTAATCCATGAAAAAAGTCTCAAACAAAGACAATAAGATGGTTTCGTAACATTTATATCTTTAAGAAATACAAAGATACTTACGTTTGTAGCTAGCTTTTTTTGTCACCATCCTTTTCAAAGATGTCTTGGCTAAATTACCCAGTGCCTTCTGGGTAGTCCTTACTTCCAAGGGGGATGCCGGAGAATCTCAATTTTGAGGGCGATTCAGCCCTCAAACTTGTCCCTCAATTTGACGTTCTTAGAATCCGGACAGCACTAGCACATTTTTGAGATTGAGGGTTAAGGGAGGAATTGGAATTCCCCCTACGTCTGGAGTCTTGGGGGCTTTAAAACCCACATCAGGACCCGTACCCACCTGTACCCACCTGTACCCACACAACAGGTACGGCCATGAAATTCTTAGCTGCACTTCTTTACCGTCCAACATGTGCGTGACATGCACGAGGCTGCACCTTCGCCCGTTTGAGTCCGTCACGATGTCGTTCCGCCCCATTTACCAGAAAAAAAAAGTTTTGAATCTGTAAAACGCAAGTAATAAGGAGAAAACCAATGAATTGAAATTTTAAAATGTTAAAAAGCAGTGAAAATTAAATTCCAACGGTGCCTTTCAAAATTCAGAAAGTTGGGACAGAGGCGCATGTTTTCCTGATGTTAGTTAAATCAGTGTTTGTTTCATAAAGGACCAATTTTATTTGTTTATTTGTACTTTTTTTCAGTTTATGCTATTCAAAAACCTGTCTAGAGCTTTTATCATCGTCAGCTTTGCCTTCAGATTCAGTTACGTATTGGTTTCAGGACATGTCTCTGCTTTGCCTCACCTGAACCTGGACCTGGACCTGAGAACTGGTGTCTGTAGATCTTTTTTTGTGTGTTTATGTTCTACGCTGTGGTGAACGTCCACAACAGTTTTTGCCGGTTTTTTTTTTTTAGGACCAAAGCTTCCTAAAAATAAACAAAACATTCCCTTAAATTAAACTGAAACTGATATTTGAATATGAAAACGCTCTTCTGTGCTGCTTTAAGTTGGGTTTTTCTATTTTTTTCCCAGTGTTTTGTCGCCCTGTCTCAACTTTTCTCAAGGCCGTTGTATGTCGCAATACCACTTCTGACCACAAGGGGGCGCACAGATCTGCTTTGACAAAAGAGCCACCGACAGCAGCGTTCCAACTAGAGGTCTTTGAAACAACCGGAAAACCCGAGGTTCCAACCTGACCCGAATAGGGTCTCGGGTCCATTCACAAGAAGTGACTCCGGGTTCGGGTTGGAATCGGTACAGTTAGTCTCGGGTCCGATCGGTGCTCTCTGACAAACTGGCTCCATGTTTACCCGAAAGTGGTAAAGATATTAGCGATGGTAGCTGTCACTCAGCTCCGCCCCCTTCCATCCAATAGGCTGTGAAATGTCAGGTGACAGGTCAAGCAAAAGTAAACAAACAAACAGTAGTTTGGTTTAGCCAATGTCAGGACTCGGGGCAGTTAAATGATTATTCATTAACGTGGCGTATTTGTCATAAAACAATCGTGTTGCCGTAGCGTGTTTATGTGGTTTGCCCGGCAGCTGTGAAGCACAGTGAATCGCCAAAATGATAACGTTGGATGAGAGAATATGTTCACGACACGTCCTGACCGGTGTAGGCTATTAGCATTAGCAGTTGCTACCAATAGCATATGTATCCACAAAGAAAATAGCGACGTGGATTTATTGTTGTATATTATCACGACACGTCCTGACCGGTGTAGGCTATTAGCATTAGTAGTTGCTACCAATAGCATATATATCCACAAAGAAAATAACGACGTGGATTTATTGTTGTTTACATCACGTAGCCTATGTAGCAACTGAACCGGGTAGAAGAAGACAACTTTAAGTAAGAAAACCAAGTTTTATTTAATGCTAGACAACTTTAAAATTAGCAACTATGGGCTGGATTGTCTCGGTTCTATCCGGGTAACTCGGTTCGGTTCGTGGTCGGAAACTAAAGACTCGGGTCGGGTCGGTTCTGGGTCCATTCGGGTTCGCAACCCGGACTTATGATAATAGCTCGGGTTGGTTTGGTTTTGGGTCGAATTTCACAGGTTTAATCAGATTCAGGTCGTGGAAAGTGGACCCGTGAAGACCTCTAGTTCCAACAAGTGGGGACGGTCCGGCACATCTCCCGACACTATTTCATCACTTCTTCTAAA
>JAGFBZ010001594.1:0-15000 GCA_018398805.1 Hirundichthys speculiger | reverse complement strand
AGATAGAGACGCCACCTCAGGTCAAAAATAAGTGAAATGTTGTTGCTAACCGAGTTGTTGCTAAGTTTGTTTTCTTCCAGTAGATGTAAATACGTCCGCCCCCCCCATCCAATCAGAACCCTTCCCAACCCCCAGACCTAAAGCGGAGTTGGATAAAGCCGAACAAACGTGTTTTCCATGTAAACCTCAATTCGGAATTACTATTTCCATGTAAACTCGAAGGAAAATAGTTTAATTCGGAATTATTTAATTCGGAATTTTTAATTCCGATGTTAAAAATATGAGGAAAAAATTGCTGCCAAATGGTCTCTGGGTAACTGTAGCTCTCATCTTCCTTCATGATCGTTTTAAACGTTTGATGACGCAATTGTTAGCGTCTCCTTTTATTACGTGCAGTTCCACTAATCCCCTCTTCCTTCAGTGTTTCTAATCAACTCTGCAGTTAATTACCTGACGAAGCTGGCGATGTAGACGTGGGTAAAAGTGGCCATCAGGTACTGACAATCGAAGCGGTCCATGATGCCTCCGTGGCCGGGGATGGTGCTGGCGAAGTCCTGAGGACGAGAAGAGAACCAGGGTGGTAAGGGCACTGCAAACCTTAAAGTACCCACGCTAAACCCTCCCCCCGGTTCCCCACCGCCAACCCTCCCCCCGCAGCCTCCACGTCTTCTCTGCAAGGCATTTTTAGGAGCCGTTCACAAAGACGGTCCAACATCTCGTCGAAAATGCCGCCGTGACTGGTTTCAGATATGCGTTTTTGGAAGCTACATACCACCTTTCATCTACTTTTGGCGCCACTCCGGCGCCCTGAGCTCGTCTAACGGGCGCGACGTCCCGCGCAGATGCAACTCCGTCTCGACTATTCCATGAAAATGGCTTCATGGAAGCCTGTGTTCGTTTATAGAATTCAGTCTGCTAGGGATGGAACGGTTAGCGGTATTACAGTAAAGCGCTGTAAAATTATACGATAACGATTAACGTGAGCTAATGATAACGTGCGCAAGCCAGCAGCAGTCTCGCCTCCCCTCTCCCTCATTCCTCTCATCTAAAGTTTCCAAAAAAAACAAAAAACTACTGAACCTCATTTACTTTAATTAAAGGTATTAATTTAAATGGAACCACAAGCCAAAATCCTTTAAATGTTAATCTTTTTCAGTTAGTAATTCTGATGCATGTATTTCCATCAGTTCAAGGAGCCTTTATTTTTTATATCAGTCAGTAATGAACCTTATTTAAGTTAATGTGAGATATCAAATAGGTTTGTTTGATAGCTTTATGAAAATGTTTGAGAGGCTTGACAATAATTTTTCAATAGAAAAAATAAATATCTGTTCATTTAAAGAGTCAAAACTATTTTTGATTTTGTTCATAGTATTGATGTAATGATCTTAGGTATATGTGTGTGTTATCGGTTATCAGTATCGGCCTTTAGGAGCTGAAAGTTATCGGTTATAAAAAACAGTTATCGTGCATCCCTAATGTTAGTTTGCTTCAATGAAAAAAAATAAAAATAAAAACAGAGATTCTTACTTTGATTTTAAAGGCTCGCTTGAAGCCGCTGGCAAAGAAGCCCCCAAACGGCCCGATGAGAGACGCGAAGGACGACAGGAAGACGCTGTGGATCTGGAAGGGGTACAGGTTCACCGTTTTCTGAAAGAGAGACAACCAGAGGTGGGACAGGTATTTAAACGCAGGTAGTCACCAGAAACAACAGGAAGCCCCTCCCTGAAGCTCTCTCATCCAAAGACGGCGTGATCATCACCTCAAAGGGTTAAAAATTTAAAAAAGCAGCCAGAAAGACTCACCCATCTGAGCGTCTTCTGCAGCACGGCGGGAAGAGTGTACTCCTGCATCACAAAGATGTCCGGGGGCTCGCACTCCACCGTGAACCTGTTGGTGTCGCTGTTGAACTCCACGGGACACACGAAGTACTGGAACCGGGCCAGCAGGTAGGCCAGCTGGGGAGGCGGGGTTTACACAGTTAACATCTGCAGGTGGTGGCCTACAACCAACGAAGGTCATGTGACCGGTGAATTCACTCGGGTTTACTCACGATGAAGCCGAAGACCACCGTGGAGAAGAAGCCCCCGATGAAACCCTCCCACGTCTTCTTCGGCGAGAGCTGCAGGGGAATCAGACAAGAATCGGGCGTCACTTTTACCGCTAACCCTCATCCTTGACCGTCCTCTACAGTCTTCTACCGTCCTCTACCGCCCTCTTCAGTCTTCTACCGTCTTCTACAGTCTTCTACCATCCTCTACAGTCTTCTGCCGTCCTCTACAGTCTTCTGCCGTCCTCTACAGTCTTCTGCCGTCCTCTACCGTCCTCTACAGTCTTCTGCCGTCCTCTAAAGTCTTCTACCATCCTCTACAGTCTTCTGCCGTCCTCTACAGTCTTCTGCCGTCCTCTACTGTCCTCTACAGTCTTCTGCTGTCCTCTACAGTCTTCTGCCGTCCTCTACCGTCTTCTACAGTCTTCTACCATCCTATACCGTCCTCTACAGTCTTCTACCGTCTTCTACAGTCTTCTACCATCCTCTACAGTCTTCTGCCGTCCTCTACAGTCTTCTACCATCCTCTACCGTCCTCTGCAGTCTTCTGCCGTCCTCTACAGTCTTCTACCGTCCTCAACCCTCTTCTACCATCCTCTACCGTCCTCTACAGTCTTCTGCTGTCCTCTACAGTCTTCTGCCATCCTCTACCGTCTTCTACAGTCTTCTACCATCCTATACCGTCCTCTTCAGTCTTCTACCGTCTTCTACAGTCTTCTACCGTCCTCTACAGTCTTCTGCCGTCCTCTACAGTCTTCTGCCGTCCTCTACCGTCCTCTACAGTCTTCTGCCGTCCTCTACAGTCTTCTACCATCCTCTACCGTCCTCTACAGTCTTCTGCCGTCCTCTACAGTCTTCTGTCCTTCTACAGTCTTCTGCTGTCCTCTACAGTCTTCTGCCGTCCTCTACTGTCCTCTATTCTACAGTCCTCTACAGTCTTCTGCCGTCCTCTACCGTCTTCTACAGTCTTTACATCCTACGTCCTCTTACAGTCTTCTCCGTCTACGTCTCTACCGTCCTCTACAGTCTTCTACAGTCCTCTACCGTCCTCTACAGTCTTCTACCGTCCTCTACCGTCTTCTACAGTCCTCTACCGTCTTCTACAGTCTTCTACAGTCCTCTAGTCCTTACCCTCTCTCTACCAGTCCTCTACAGTCTCTCTACTTCTACCGTCTTCTACAGTCTTCTACCATCCTCTACCGTCCTTACAGTCTTCTTACCGTCCTCTACATCTCCATCCTACGTCTTCTGCCGTCCTCGTATTCTACCGTCTCTCATTCTTCTGTCTCTACCTCTCTACCGTCCTCTACCTCCTCTACATCTCTACCGTCCTCTCTACTCTGCCGTCCTCTACAGTCTTCTCCCGTCCTCTACAGTCTTCTACCGTCCTCTACCCTCTTCTACCATCCTCTACCGTCATCTACCGTCCTCTACCGTCATCTACAGTCCTCTACCGTCCTCTACCGTCCTCTGCCGTCTTCTACTGTCCTCTGCCGTCCTCTACAGTCTTCTACTGTCCTCTACAGTCTTCTACCGTCCTCTACAGTCTTCTACCGTCCTCTACAGTCTTCTACCATCCTCTACCGTCCTCTACAGTCTTCTACCGTCCTCTACCGCCCTTTACAGTCTAAGTCTTCTACGTCTTTCTCTCTTCTACCGTCTCTTACGTCTTCTAACCGTCTACAGTCTCTAGTCCTCTACCGTCATCTAGTCTTCTACAGTCTTCTACCGTCCTCTACAGTCTTCTACAGTCCTCTACCGTCTTCTACCGTCCTCTACGGTCTTCTACAGTCTTCTACCGTCCTCTAGAGTCTTCTACCGTCCTCTAGAGTCTTCTACCGTCCTCTAGAGTCTTCTACCGTCCTCTACCGTCTTCTACCGTCCTCCAGAGTCTTCTACCGTCCTCTACAGTCTTCTACCGTCCTCTACAGTCTTCTACCATCCTCTACCGTCCTCTACAGTCTTCTACCTTCCTCTACAGTCTTCTACCGTCCTCTACCGCCCTTTACAGTCCTCTACAGTCTTCTACCGTCCTCTACAGTCTTCTACCGTCCTCTCCCTCCGCAGCAGTCGGGTCTGAGTTATTCATGAGCTCCTGTCTGGATGGAGTCATTTCTAAACTCATCTGGTTCTGACGTTCGACGCATCAGGAGGCAATAAAGTTATATTTGGAAAAGAAAAAAAAAAGATAATCTGGTCTGATCAACAGCACCATAAAAATATGAAAAAAAAAAAACTGAAAGACGTTTCGTCACTTTGTGTTAACACAAAGCCAATGGGGAAAGACATCAACACTGATCTTAGAAAAATAGCCTGTGGACAGCTGCTTTATGGCCGGCATCTCCTTTGTGACGTTGAAGAGCTTTCTTTTGCCGCTAGTTGCATAGACTAGCTTCTTGGAGCGCAACACACAAAAACAAGGTACCAGCGTCCGTTAGCTTCTGGCGCCCAAACGGCTAACCGTCTCCACCCTTGTCCTCTGTCCATGACCAGAGACACTTATTGAAACAACCACCGGCTCACCTCGGATGTTGCGTTCAAGACCACTCAGAGATAACGTGCTTGTATGTGTTTTTTTCCTGAATCACAGTCAAACGCCAGAGATCCGGCACAATGCCGGAATACTTTCAAAACGAGTCAAAGCACAGCTGTGTTAAAACATCTGCAGCGTCCACGTTTACCCCTGAGATCTCCCTCTACCGACTCCCAGATCTGCTGGCCGTCTTCTCTGATTCAAAGCAGGTTTTGACTCTAAGTAATGTGTCTTTAGGCGGAGACAGAAATGCAAGTTTTCTCCCGAGTTCCGGGTGAATTTCCACGTCTCGACTCGTGCGCCCGCAGGGACCTGGCGCGCCCACAGGGACCTCGTAGGGACCTGGCGCGCCCACAGGGACCTCGTAGGGACCTGGTGCGCCCGCAGGGACCTGGTGCGCCCGCAGGGCCCTCGTAGGGACCTCGTAGGGACCTGGCGTGCCCACAGGGACCTGGCAGTGACTTGGCACGCCCGCAGGGAACTTGCAGGGACCTGGCGCGCCCACAGGGACCTCGCAGGGACCTGGCGCGCCCACAGGGACCTCGCAGGGACCTGGCGCGCCCGCAGGCGACTTACAGGGAACTTGCAGGGACCTGGCGCGCCCACATGGACCTCGCAGGGACCTGGCACACCCGCAAGGACCTCGTAGGGACCTGGCGCGCCCGCAGGGACCTCATAGGGACCTGGCGCACCCGCAGGGACCTCGCAGGGACCTGGCGCAGCCGCAGGGACCTCGCAGGGACCTGGCGCGCCCGCAGGGACCTCGTAGGGACCTCGAAGGGACCTGGCGTGCCCACAGGGACCTGGCAGGGACCTGGCAGTGACTTGGCGCGCCCGCAGGGACCTGGCAGTGACTTGGCGCGCCCGCAGGGAACTTGCAGGGACCTCGCAGGGACCTGGCGCACCCGCAGGGACCTCCTAGGGACCTGGCGCACCTGCAGGGACCTCGTAGGGACCTGGCAGCTACCTGGCGCGCCCGCAGGGACCTGGCAGTGACTTGGCGCGCCCGCAGGGAACTTGCAGGGACCTCGCAGGGACCTGGCGCGCCCGCAGGGACCTCCTAGGGACCTGGCGCACCTGCAGGGACCTCGTAGGGACCTGGCAGCTACCTGGGTGCGCCCACAGGGACCTCGCAGGGACCTGGCGCACCTGCAGGGACCTCACAGGGACCTGGCAGCTACCTGGCGCGCCCACAGGGACCTGGCAGGGACCTCAGGTAAACTTGCAGGAACCTCGCAGGGACCTCGCACGCCTCAGCTCTCCTTTGAGGTCAGGATTACAGAAACGTACGGAAGCTCGAAGCTGTGAGCGGTTTGGGAAAAGGGCCTCATGATGAAGAGGTTGAACAACACACCACAACAACAGTGTGGCCATCAAAGCCTCGTTTTACCTTGATGAGCGGAGTCCTCCCGAAGAAGAATCCAAACAGGTAAGCCATGATGTCATTGCAGATCACGATGGAGATGGGAACGATGAACCTGGAAGGCAAGAATTTCAGCGCAAGGCGGTGCGGAGCTGAGATTCATTCAAGTCACTTCTACCAAACACAATGTGGAGTAAAGTTCAACCAGTTACAAAAACAAATGTGCAGTCGTTTACGTTAGCGTTAGAGGGCGTCACAACAGTGAGCACGCACACGCCAGGTGAAGACACGTACGCAACCACAGTCTGTGTCCTGCTTACCAGATCATCCCCTCAAACAGGTTCTGAATGACAAGGTGGGACTGAGTTACCACAATCAACAGAGTCACATGGGTCCAAGCAAACTGAAATGGCAAACACACAAAACAGAAACAAAACAAAACAAAAAAACACAAAAACACAGCGTCACTGCACTGAAATGTTGCTGCGCCTGCTCAAAAGTCAAATTACGTGAAGAACAGCGGGATTAAACAAATGAACGGAGGGACAGATGGACGAGTGGAGCCATGCTGGTCTTTAAAAAGAGAGCGGGGGGGGGCGGCTAATCCAGACGTTTCAGTTTCAGGCACCAATGATGGGGAGATGCATGCTGGGAGGTGTTAAAGACGATAACCTGTCAGAGCAGTGGGAGGAGCCTCCGCTCACAGCAGGTACTACGGCACATTTAGCAGATTCAGCCTCAGTTTAAGCTTTTAGGGAAACGATGATTCGCTCAAAGGTCATTCACAGATCAATTCAGAGCTCTGCGCATGAATAAAAAATAAAAAAAAAACCAGATATATCTGCTAGTCTGAATGCAAAACGGTCAGTAAAATCTGTCTGGGCTGATGAAACGTGGCCCTGAGATGGCGGGGACAAAAAAAAAAAACCAATGTGAAGCTGGAGCTGCTGCAGAAGCCTGATCCAGACAACATCTGGGCCCAGACGGGGCCGCCGCTGGCCCCGACGGCTCGGCCCAGACGGCTTGGCCCCGACAAGGGTCACCTGGGACCAGATGTGGACCAGAGGTAGTGAACTGGGCCAAACTCTGGGCATGCTAATGCTAAATGCTAATGGTCCAGTTTTGCCGCAGGGATACAGGAGGTCTTCCTGGGGGCCGGACAAAAACTAAGGACTGGGTCTGACAGGGGTGTGGCCGGGTTTACGGTCAAGTTTGGGCCAAAAAAAAAAAAAAAAAAAAAAAAAGACTTCTGCAACAGCAACAGCAGCATGTAAACAGTTTGTAAAATGTGGTGCATCATGGGAAGGAGGGAGCGGTGAAAAGGCTCGGGCAGCGGGGGTTAAGAGGCGTGCAGGAGAGATGGTTACTTGGCTGATACACACCATATAAAACTGCAGGCGGTAATGTTTCTTCACTAAACTCAGCACAAACATGCAGAAACCTGTGAAAGAGTAAACAACATGCTGTCAGTTCTTCGACCACAGTGAACTGTAGGTGAACAAACACGAATCACATACGGGCGACGTGGCCGAACTGCTCTGAGATCTATATTAACTCAGCCTGGCCGGACCAACGCGTGACATCATAGAGGAAAGAGTCAGGACGCTGTACTCTGAACATCCTACCAGCAATCAGCTCCTCAGTGCTGTTACATTTACAGCATGACTGGAAGCCTCTTCACCTACGATACAGTTTACTGAAAATTACTTGATATAAAAGCACATCTGGATGTGATTTGAATCAGATATTTTATTTTATTTTTATTTATTTTATTTTTTTTTGGGGGGGGGGGGGGGTAATTGTTTCAATTACTCTATCTAGATACAATCAAAATAGGTTAAAAATTAGGAGTGCAAGATATAAAGAGAACATGCGATGGAGATGTGTGTGTATATATATCTAGATATATATAGAGTCTATATCTATATATATATATATATATATATATAATAATATATCTATATATATCTATATATCTATATATATATCTCTACTATATATATATATAATATATATCTAATATATATATATATATATATATATATATAAACCAGCACTTCAATGTGTGGTGTTATTGTTGTTGTTGTTGATAATAATAATAATAATAATAATAATAATAATATTATTATTATTATTATTATTATCATCATAAATAATAATAATAAATAATAATACTTATTCTTATTATTATTTTTTATTGTTGCAGTTTTTAATATATTATTATTATTATTATTATTATTATTATTATTATTATTTTATTATTAATAATAATAAATAATAATACTAATTTTATTTTATTAAATTATATTTTAATGGTAACTAATAATAGTAATTTATCTATATCTTGTTATTACTATTATTGTTATTATTGTGTTGTTGATAATGTTTTATAATCATAACTATATATATTAATAATAATAATAATAATAATAATAATAATAATAATCCTAATAATAATAATAATAATAATATGAAGAAGAACCACAGGAAAAACACCCTGGCTGGAATATTATTATCATGAACAATAATAATAATAATAATAATAATAATAGAAATAGTAATACCATTTAATTCTATTTAATAAAATAAAATAATTATTTTAGTATTTATAAACAATATTGCTGGGATAGAATAAATAACAATCCTTTAATATTATTTAATTTCATTTATTTCTTTATTGCCTTGTTAGCTGGGAGGGCAGAGAGCTTCACTATAACTAAATCAACTGATTTTGTTTTTAAATAGAAATAATGTGGTTGGTGGTGGAACATCCTAGAAAGGTGGTTAGTTTTATTTTCTCCTTTTTTAAAAGAGGATATGAGCTAAAGCTACCGTAAACCCTGTTTCGTGAGGTTGCAGTTATTTTATACTACAAGTTTCCCTGAGAGCTTTGCTAAAGTTTTTGTTTCAGTTTACGGTTCCAAAGTTCTCTGGGGGGGGTGGGCGAGGGGCAAAGAGCACGCGTGCTCTCCAAGACATGGAAGTGGCCTCGTCCTGGGGGCGAAACTCACCTGCCAGGTACAAAGCGAAGGAAATGAAGCGGTGGTAGCGAGCCAGGAACTGCAGAGGCTCCTCCCTCTGCACCAGGACCCCGAAGTAGTCTGCAACCGTTTCACCATAGAAGAAGTAGTTCACACAAATCAGGAAGTACCTGGGGCAAAAGGAAGAGACGGGGTTGATCCCTCTGTATGGTTTTTATTTATTTTTTATTTATTTTTTGTTTTGTTTTGACTGGTCGGAGGGGAAACAGATCTGTGCTGTGAGGCCTCTGGGTTATAAATCCTCCAGTGTTTCTTACCTGCTGTACATTGACCCTGTGTGTGTGTGTGTGTGTGTGTGTGTGTGTGTGTGTGTGTGTGTGTGTGTGCTCGTGAAGCAGGTGAAAGGGACAAGTTTCTATGTGATTGCATTTACTGCCAGTGATCTTTGAACACCGCATACATCCTGTGGGTGTGTATGCAAAGCGCCAAGGAGGAGCAAAGTCAGCTCGGTGGGGGAGGGTGGGGGTTGCATAAACGCAAACAATAAAAATAAAAATAAAACCAAAAATATAAAACTAATCAGGAGTTGGGTTGAATAAAGTGTGGCCGTCACAGGAAACAACCAAACTACTGGCTGTTCTGATGCGTTTTATCTCCTGAACCTGTGTAGAGCAATTCAGAGCGTCGGGGGGGTGGGGGGTGGGGGGGCAGCCCTGATAGAAGAGCTGAGCTCAACACTGATAAAACATCTGAGCTCCTGAGCGGGCAGGTACCGTATTTTCCGGACTATAAGCCGCTACTTTTGTCCCACGCTTAAAACCATGAGGCTTATACAGAGATGCGGCTTTTCTATGATTTTTTCTTCAGCCCTCAGGGGGCGCTCTAGCAGGAAGTGCAAAAACCAAGAAACAAACTAAGTTAAAGGCTACTCTGTTTTTGTTAAGTAGCCTATGTTGGCTATGCTACTCTACTTTAATTTTGTGAGCATCAATACCTGTTATTATTGGACAAACTGATTAATCCAGGTGTGTCGGACCATTGTGGCTATATGTGACAAAATAAATACAGTGGTACCTCTACTTACGAACGCCTCTACATACGAAATTTTCAGGTTACGAAACTCATCGACGGGAAAATATTGCCTCTTGTTACGAAAGAAATTTCAGGATATGAAAGGCAAAAATACAGTAGTGCTGCAACTCATTTACTAGGGGTGAGTATTGGCAACCCTAACCCTAACCCTAACCCTAACCTCGCAATATCATGATACTTGGGTCACGATGCGATATTATCACGATGTCCCGAGATCACGATATATTGTGATATTCTACCCAGTTAATATAATAATTAAAAGTAGAGATGAAAAATCAAGTTGCTGTATATGTTCATCAGATGATATTGACCATTCAGAGGACAAATTGAGTTAAAACTATTTGCTTCAAAACAACCTATTTATTGTTTATTATTAGTGTTTTTGCACATTTAATAAATAAAATAAAATCTTCCTAAAAAATCGATATTAGGAGCTGAAAAATCTATATTATATTGGGCGGCCGAAAAACGCAATATATTGCCAAATCTATTTTTTTTCACACCACTAATAAATAAATAAAATAAAATAAATAGAATAAAATGTTCCTAAAAAAAATCGATATTAGGAGCTGAAAAATCGATATTATATTGGGCGGCCGAAAATCGCGATATATTGCCAAATCGATTTTTTTTTCACACCCCCAGAGTTTACCGAACGTAAACATAGCTGTCAGGTAAACGAACAATTTTTACCTCCACCAAGGAGGTTCTGTTTTTGCCGGCGTTTATCCGTCTGTCTGTCTGTGTTCAAGATAACTCAAAAAGTAATGGATGGATTTTGATGAAATTTTCAGGAGTTGTCAGAAATGTGAAAAGGAAGAACTGATTTCATTTTGGGTGTGATCTGGAAAAAATCCTGGATTCTGGATCACTTTCAAATTTTCGATAATTGTTGCGCTTGGTGGAGGTCTGCGCTCTCTGAGTGCTTTTCTAGTTCTAACATGTATTTCTTACAGGTTTTTATGTCATTTCATGTATTATTTATAATTTATAACAAAATTATGTTTAAATTTAAGGGGCTTGGAACGGATTAGGGCATTTAAATGGAAAACGCTTCTCTACTTACGAAAGTTTCAGGTTACGAAACTACTTCCAGAACAAATTAATTTCATAAGTAGAGGTACCACTGTATTTTGTTTAAATTTTAGTGGGTGTGGCTTATATTTAAGTGTAAGTGTAAAAAACTAAAATAAAGATCTACGGCCGCAGTGATGTGCAGACAGATCAAGTCAAGATAGAAAAACCTCCGTTGGTGACACGTGAATACATCCGTGAAACCCATTTTCCTCACCAGCTCAGCGTCCTGAACCACGGCAGCTCGTAGGAATGGTAAACTCTGTAGCCGATGGTGATGATTTCATGGAAGCACTTGATCTGCACACCCATGACCTGCATCACATGACCGCACGGTTAGAAGTGTAACGGAGGGGCACACACGCAGTTAAAGTGACAGCTTGGATTAAAAACAGATGACGTGCGGAGGAGCAACTCACCACCAGTATCAGAGTAACTGGTCCCATGTAGATGATGAGGAAGAAGCCTGAAATCATGGCCAGAGACAGAACTCCTCGTATCCAGTAATTCTTCCATCTGTGAGGGTCGGAAACATCAAATTGCTGATGATTATTTCTTGAGGGACATATACAGTCATGGAAAAAATTATTAGACCACCCTTGTTTTCTTCAGTTTCTTGTTCATTTTAATGCCTGGTACAACAAAAGGTACATTTGTTTGGACAAACATAACGATAACCACAAAGATTGCTCATAAGAGTTTTATTTAAGAGCTGATATCTTACCATTTTCCATGGTTTTCTTGATTATAACCTAAATCACTTAAGTTTTTACATCAATAGCTATGGTGTTGTACTGCCAAAAACACTGCTTTTATGCATTCAGTGTTTCCTTTTCTGTCTGTTTTAGTCACATGATGACGTTTAGTGGTACCAGGTATTAAAATGAACAAGAAAATGAAGAAAAAATGGTGGTCTAATAATTTTTTCCATGACTGTATAATGACTAGCGCTGGGCAACAATTAAAATTTCTAATCGCGATTAATCGCATGATTTCCCTGATTAATCACGATTAATCGCATTGTATATGCAAAATCAAATAATGAGTTCAAAAGTAGTGTAAAGGTCACTTTTATTTAAATGTTCTGCTGCCATATGAACTAAAGTGTCATAACATTTGTTGTTCAAACGCTTTTAACATTAGCACTTGTCAGTAACACATATTTAGTTTAAATCTCATCTTAGAAAATGTCAAATAAAATAAAGCTTATTGCCACTGCCAGGGCATTAATGTCATCCTGTTTTTTATAAAAATTTAAAAAAGTCTACCAACAAAATCCTGAGCCACAATCAGAACAATAAAACAGGTCATTTCTGAGGTAACAGCAGAAACTTTTAAAAGGGAGTTCAACTTGTCAGTGTTTACAAATAACCACTGACAAGTGTGGATAGGATGATATTTTAATCTAGAAGACATTCTCAAAAATATAATTGAGGACAAGACTTTCTGTTGTCATTACACATGTGTGCCACTAGATGGAGCCGCACTGCAGTAACCAGCTAGAGAACAGCAGGACAGTGAACACATGGAGCAGATCTGATGATCGTCGAAAGTTTTTTTTTCAGACAGAATTGTTAATATTGCTACCTGAGTTCCTACATGAACTGTAAAGTTCACTGATTTTTACCGTTCTCTATGTCTGTTTTAGCTTTTCCGCATGTTTACCTGCCAATTGTCTTCCGGTTCCGCAGCAGCCAGTAACAGAGTTTTCAAAATAAAAGCACGTGAGCAACATGCATTAACGCATGATAAAATATCGGCGTTAATAAAATAATGAGTTAACGTGATGATAATAACGCGTTAACTTGCCCAGCCCTAATTATGACCCACTTTTTTACACGCTCACATGCATAAATAAATTAAACAGAAACACAGACGCGGACTAAAACTGCCCTGTCAATCATTTCTTTGCTAATTCATTTTAAGGGGGCGGGGCTAGCCACTCAATTCGACTCTGTCCACTATGTTGTGCCTTTTTGGAAATCAGTGCTGCAGCTTTGCGCCACCCTCCTGGGCAGCAGTAACGGGAGGCTGAATTGAGACGAAGACGGGCCGACTGGATAAATCTCGCTCTGATCTGGGTCTGTGATGTCACAAAACCTTGCAGATCTGAGTGGCTGGCCTTCATCCCTCTCTTCTCCAGGCCATACCTCCACCTCTCTAGATGTTCCTCCACCTGCTCTCTGCTCTCTCCACAGAAATTACCTGTTTTAATGTTCTGATTGTGGCTCAAGATTTTGTTTGTAGATTTTTTTTAATTTTTCATAAAAAAACAGGATGACGTTAATGCCCTGGCAGTGGCAGTAAGCTTTATTTTATTTGACATTTTTTAAGATGAGATTTACACTAAATATGTGTTACTGACAAGTGCTGATGTTAAAAGTGTTTGAACAACAAATGTTATGGCACTTTAGTTCATATGGCAGCAGAACATTTAAATAAAAGTGACCCTTTACGGGGGGGGTTCGAAGGTCACGTGACCAAGATGGCTGCTTAGCAGAGAAGCTCTGAACTGTGGGTTTCTTTTACTTTAAAAAATACCCTTTTAAACGTTCGACACATTTTAATTAAGGTATAGTGCGTTATGTCAAAGTCTTCGGCGAGACAGTGTGATATTTTTACTCGTGGAAGTAAAGCAACCAAGCCAACAAAGCCAATAGCGCCGTCGAGTCCGCTAAGCAACACAGATGCTAACATGGTGAACCTGACGGAGGTTCTGGACGAGCTAAAAGCATTACGGTCGGACTTTGGGACAAAGCTTGATACAATCAACACAAAATTGACCGGAATGGCGAATGCTTTGACTGCACTTGAAGGTAAAGTGACGGAAATAAAACAAGATGTTTTGACTAACTCAGCCCGTGTTGAGGAAGCTGAAACTCGCATTGACCAGACAGAGAGATCGATGGAGAAAGTGGAGACAGCCCTGGAGTCGGCTACCAAACGAATCACTTTTCTGGAGGCAAAACTGACGACCTGGAGAACAGGGGAAGGAGAAAGAACCTGCGCTTATTCGGTCTTAAAGAGGGAGCAGAGGGAGAACAAACTCTCCTCAACTTTGTTAATGATATGCTGCCAAAATGGCTAGGATTACCACCAGAAAAGACTTTTACATTAGAGCGAGTTCATCGCACACTGGCCAACAAAAGACCGAACCAAAACAGAGCAGTGCTGATTCGATTTCTCAATTTTCAAGAGAAGGAATTTGTATACCGAGAGGCAAGGAAATCCGAAATCAAGCATGACGGTGCCAGGATCACTTTTGCACAGGATCTCTCTGCAGAAACGCTACGCACGCGACGTGAGTTTCACCCGGTCATAAAGCTGTTTGTCGACATGAACGCTTTCCGTGGATTCTTACACAACCCCTGCAGGATTAGGATCCTATATGACAAGAAGATCTACATTTTCACGACTCCACGGGAAGCTGAAGAGTTTTACAAAACTCTCCCGCGACAAGCACCGGCTGCAGAAGAGTCAAGTGAGTGAGACCAACTGTGATGATCACGTCCCTGAAGCTGCCTGTGATAACCACTAAACAGACTACTTTAAAGAACTGTAGCCTAGGCTACAAAGCATATCGAAGCAGGTAACATTCAGAATATGCTCATTTGTGTTGTTTATGGACTTATTACACTTTGCCTTATTTGAACTTTTATATGTTGAACGCTAATTAACAGTTATCAAGAAGCGATATTATTTTATAAGGGTTACAACAGCCCAAGTTAGTGCCACGGTTGATGGATGTTGGAGTGTTATTTGTTGTGTTCACGTGCATCAGTTGCTCCTCAAACTGTGGATCAGCATCCTTCAAACCCACCTTGATTTAAAGGGAGGGATAGGTATTTCAGAAAGGAAATGCCAGTGTTCAGTAAGGGGTTGTTCATTAGGTTTAATGTTGGTGTGT
>JAGFBZ010001593.1:0-110764 GCA_018398805.1 Hirundichthys speculiger | reverse complement strand
CCGCTCCCTCTCCCGGACTGACAGGCCAATCGCAAGCCGCCGCTCGTTCCCCCTCCATACACAGTGAGCTCTCTCTCTCTCTCTCTCTCTCTCTTTCTCTATCTATCTTTCCCAGTTGCTCACACTCCCTCCTCCTCCTCTGCCTCCTCCTCATCTCTCTCTCTCCCTCTCTCTCTCATCGGTTTTCATTCCTTAGCGCTCAATCCGTGCATCCCCTCCTCCGCCGCCTCCTCCTCACACCTTTTGGTCAGAAGAGGAAGTGGAAGCCCAGCCCAGGGAGAGACGCCGAGAGGATGAAAACTCTGACACGCCGACGGACCGCAGGGAAACAAGAGCACAACTGTGAGTACAGCAGTCCTTTCACCTCTCACTCAGGCTTCACACACACACACACACAGACGTGCACGCGCGCTGTCGCACGTACACGGGAGGCGCACGTGTCCGGCGCCGTTCACTTCAAACACAGTGACTTCACACACTTCCCATCCATCCATCCGTCCATCTATCCATCCATCTATCCAGAGTGTCTTTGTCTGGTTTTTTTGGGCAGGTAAAAATAGAAATCAAAGGGTGTCGTTTCTGTAACGGCGCACACGCTGCGCGTTTTTCCTTCCTTCGTTCCTGTTTTTGTGTGTCGGCTTTTGTTTTATTCTCAACACCGAACACAACAAACAGCCGTCCAGCAAAAAGTGTTTGTTTCGCACTTTCTGCTTCAATGGGATCACTTTCATGCTTTTCCTGAAAAGTAAACCTTCCTTCCTTTTCTTTTCTTTCTTTTTTTTCTTCTTTTTTTAAAGATAAGCCAGTCTGATCATATGCAAGGTCAGAAGATGTGTTGCACACTTTGCCTCATGTTGTGAGAATCTTTTGTCTTCTTGTTTTTCTTTTTTTATTGGCCATAAAGGAATGCTGGATCTCCACATGTGTTGTTCTTATCTCCCATCTTTAACGTATAAGCTGCTATGAGCCAATAGACGCCTGAGGGGCACAAAGAAGGGGCGTACTTTCCCCCTCAACGCCACCGGCTCATCCCCGCCGCGCTCATTATTTAGCGCTCTCAGCCAGGAGGAGGTCCGCACGCACGGGCTGATCTGCGCCATTTGCGCCACGCTATTTTTTTTTGATTACGTTTCCCCGGTTCATCTCTGGCCGAGGCGATTTCCTATTTCCTATTTCCCATTTGGAGAGCGGCGGGTATAATGTGATCGCCGCTCACATGCGGGGAAGTGCCGACAGTAGATCTGTGCAGAGGACACAGATTGCATTTCCCCCCCGGAGGACGCTCCCGCCGTATTAAAGGCACTAGAGGGCTGCTCGGCACTTGTCATCAGCTCCGGCAGTAATGCCGGCGAGGCGGGGGGGGGCGGGGGCAGACGTGGTGTTTACAGGCGCACTCTCATTTAAAGAGCTCCCATTGGCCCGAATGCCGCAGCTGCATCACAGCGGCCCGTTGCGTCCCCGGTTATATTAGATCCGCGGAGCCCGGGATATTGTGTTGGTGCTTCACTTGCCTCGACAATCCGATGAGTAAATGGAGAAAATGAAAACATATATATGTTAAACACCCCACGATATATTAGATTTGTTGCCGGACCGCGAACTCCCCGGAGTGAGAAGCAAAAAGTATTTGCATTTTTATGACGCGGCCCAACACGCGCAGGTGCTCTCTGCACTTTTATTTCCTGCTCATTTATAATTCTAATGATTTTTTTTTTTTTTTTTTTCCCGGCATGTTCCGCTGCCATAGGTGTTATTTTTCATGTCTTCCAACTTGCTGAATCCAAATGAGGGATTGATTTTGACCGTTGGAAATGTGGCGGCGGCTCCCGGGGCCCGCCGAGGCTCCGGTTACAGACGCGTCAGCAAACGTGAACGGAAAAAAAGATTGACGTCCCCCCCCCCCCCCCCGTCTCCGCGGCCTTGGCGAGTTTTCCGAAACCCTTGTGGGTATTAAATCAAGGCAAACGAGACAATTACGCATCCTTTCCACGCCGCGCGAGGCGCGTGGGGAAAACAGGCGACGGGATCAGAGAACCTGAGCTCATCTGACCGTCGAAGATTACGAAAGCAACATCACAAGGAGTCATTTAAACTCTTCAATTAATGCAACTTCCAATTTTCATCAACTTCCCTGTTCCACGGTCGCCTGTGGCTTTCCATACGACATTTATGTAATTTAAAATGCAGAAAGGCCCCGTCTGCCTCTGACGGAGCCCGCTGACCAATTTAAACGGAGCGTTTCCGTCTCGTACGTGTCATTGTAAAGAAATATATCGCGCTGGAGCTAATGGCCTTTTATGCACGGAAACATGTTTAATTACATATATCTTTCACTGTAAAGCGGGAACCCCAGAGGTGCTGTTAACGCAAGTCTGTGATCTACGCAATTATTAAAACGGCTGGCGAAGGCGGGATAAGTTACCGTCGCGGCGTATTTATGACTGTATGCACTTATTGATGATTACATGGTTGGTAACCAGTCTTGATCGTCAATACGGATCCGTACACAGTAGGACCAGAGTCCTTCAGATTCAGCCATCCCTGAAGGCTCAATTACACAGCAGGCGCAAGGAATCGTGGGGGATGGAGATCAGCTTCTGACAAGGTCGAATTATATATGTCAGCTTCAAATCATTTATTCAGCCATGTCTGAATGTATAAAGAAAGACACATTTGGGGAGTCGATAAATGCTGCATGCCACGTTTAAACTGATTAAATTATGTCCACTGGAAGAGGGGGGGGTCCGTCTGCCCCTGGGTATTTTTTCTTTTTCCCCTCAAAGTCCTCCACCGAACGAACTTTGCGATATTGGATTCCAGTAATTGCACATCTTGAGTAACGAGCAGTGGAGTTTTACTAATTTGCCGACTTCTGATCACAACTGTGAACCCGCCTCATGGACGCTAAGGACGCTAGGGGCGCTAGGGGCGCTGCTTTTGTGTTTCTGCTTGGTCCACGGGCCGATTTAAAAAAACAAAAACAAAAAAACACGTGGAAACATTAATTGACTGATGGGCATGTGTTCTAAATATTGAAAATACTTTTTCTTTTTTCTTTCTGTTGATGGAAAGCCAGTAAGCAGAGTTGATTTGATGAGTGAGCTTGAGAAGGATAGTCTTTCCACACATTCCCCCCCTTTTCCGTATGAGAAAGATGGAAATTGCAGCAGAGCAAGAAGTGACTCAAACACTGGAGGGTTGCAGATTTGATCTGGTTGCAAAAGGTTTGTTGGATAGACGCGCTAACATGTGGC
Organism: Hirundichthys speculiger; assembly: GCA_018398805.1. Lineage (NCBI taxonomy): Eukaryota > Metazoa > Chordata > Actinopteri > Beloniformes > Exocoetidae > Hirundichthys > Hirundichthys speculiger. Next base: position 107,510 of record JAGFBZ010001593.1, on the reverse strand, counting down.
TAAAAAGCTTCTAGCTTAGAAGCTAGAAACGTGATTTAAAGGTCAGTTTACGCTACATCAGGGGTGTCAGACTCATTTCCACTGAGGGCCACATCAGCATCATGGTTCCGCTCGAAGGGCCAGATTGACAGCATGAATGTAACAAAAACTACACCTTATTATATTGTAAATTACTGTTTCTGTATTTATTATGTATTCAAGTTTCAAATATTTAAATCATTATTATATTAAACTCTGGGTTTGTGGTTGTAACCCTCTTTCGCACAGGTGACAGAGTATCCATTACGTTGGTTTCAGAAGCGGGAGCGATTTTTGGTTTTTCTTGTGGGCTAATTTAGTAAATTTAGCTCCGTGTTTGATGTCAAAATCCCGACGTAGATTGTACTCTTTCACGACTGACGCTGCCTCATAACAAAAAAGACATGTTGGGGTTAGTTTGTAAAGGTCTTTCTCAAGTCCATCAGTTCTGAAAATCTTCTTGATGTCTTGCTCATGGTGATATACTGTTATCGTTGCGGGTAATGCATTATGGGAGATGTAGTTTATTGTCAAAGTGCGCTTTAAAGCGGTGTAAGCTTATTTTAAGTCTTAAAATATTGGTTTAAAATTTAAGCCAGTAATGTCCAAGCTCTAGAGGGCCACATAAAATGACGTGGCGGGCCACATTTGGCCCACGGGCCTTGTGTTTGACACATGTGCTCTACATAATCTGGCAGCCCGGTAGCAGTCATCTGTCCACGCAGTTACGATTCAGTTCAAGGCATCTGTCTGCGGTTCAGGGTGCTCAAAATATGAATAAATGTAAAACCCTCTCAAATAACTCTACATTTGGTTGCTTATCTGGTATCCTTTTCTTTTTGATATCTAGTAAAATTAACGTAAGCGCTGTTTGTGTCGCTAGCTAGGACAGCTCAGGTCTGAGGTTGTGGTCTTCATTAAATGTCCTGTGTGACAGATGCAGGAGGCTGGAGTGAGCTCGTGGGCTCTTTTAAATCAGAGCTGACTTATTTAGAGTGAAGAAGCTGCCTGGTTCTGGTCCGGTCTGGGTTCCCTGCTCACCGTTGGAGCTCCTGGTGCAATGGCTGCATCTCGTTTTGTTTGTAAGCTACAGAAACAAAATGAGGGAACAAAAATTACCCCCAGAGGACCATGTGGTTTTATTGCACCTCTCACCTTGCTGATATGTAACACGGATTGCGGTGAGTCAAATGGTTTCAAAGAACTCTAACTGGGACAGCGACAGCACGCTGAGGTGAACGCTGGGGGCTCCAGGAGTACGCCAGGAGGGACGCCTGAGTGTTATAAGGCTTTTGCACACTAACTTATTTAAAAGATGATTAATAAAAGATTAATAAATTATTGTGTTTTTGGGACGGACTGTTGGTCTCAATAATGCAGGTAAAAATAGATCAGTGATGCAGTTTTACCAATCAGCCGCAAATATGTAAAAAACTGAAACTAGGCAGAAAGAGGCATTAAGAAATTCCTCTTAGTGTATCGACCGATTGGTTTGGTTCTTCTTCAGCGAACCTTCCGGCAGTGCATCTGACAATACCAGTTCACAGTCACACCTGGATCCACCTCAGTCTCCACCGGTGCCCGACTGTTGGAAATGATGTTATGGATCGGCTGAATAATGATTGGGTGAAACGCTAACTGGGGTCGGGAGGAAGTCGGCGACATCTCATTCAATCTCCATGTCGCGATTAAAGATCGATCATTAAAGAAATGGCGGTATCAACGGCGGAGTGAAGCTGCACTGGATAGTCTTGGTTGGTTTGACTAAGACCTCTGGCTTTGTTCCAACTTTTCCTACATTCTCATTGCTGCTACCCACATCTGTTTTTATAGTCATTTCATTCAGTTGTTTCTGTGCTCTCCTCTCTGTCTTCCATCCTCTCTCTGTCCTGTCTCCCCTCTCTTTTTCTTTCTTCATCCAGCTGGTCTTCATCAGGAAGGTCCCTCCATATGATCCAGGTCCTGATCCAGGTTTCTTCCTCTTAAAGTGGAGTTTTTTCTTGCCACTGTTTGGCTTAAAGCAGCGGTTCTCAAACTTTTAATCCTGCGTACCACCTGAGAAACTGTTCAGCTCTCTGAGTACCACCATGATGACCAGTTTTAAAATAAAGCCATATACAGTCATGAAAAAATGATTAGAGCACCATTTTTTTCTTCAGTTTCTTGTTCATTTTAATACCTGGTACCACTAAACGTCATCATGTGACTAAAACAGACAGAAAAGAAAACACTGAATGCATAAAAGCAGTGTTTTTGGCAGTACAACGCCATAGCTATTGATGTAAAAAACGTAAGTGATTTATGTTATAATCAAGAAAAAACCATGGAAAATGGTAAGATATCAGCTCTTAAATAAAACTCTTATGAGCAATCTTTGTGGTTTATCGTTATGTTTGTCCAAACAAATGTACCTTTAGTTGTACCAGGCATTAAAATGAACAAGAAACTGAAGAAAACAAGGGTGGTCTAATAATTTTTGACTGTATGGCTTCTCAATTAGCTTTTAACAAACAGAGATGTTTATTCCTTATTGTGGTTATTTATTACCTGAATTGTTTCTTTACTGAATCAGACATTTACAACTCTGTCCAACAATTCTCACATACTCATACTGTCATACAGAGCAAAAAAAACACTCAAAAGTTGTTACATCTCCACTGCAACTGAATATGCAACAAATATATTTTTTTAAAAGACACAATTTTAACTAGAAAAGCACTCGGAGAGCGCAGACCCGCCAAGCACAACGGTTCTCCCATATAGCGATTTACAGATCGCAAAAAATCCGCGTTGTGGTTCAGATCCGGATCAGCCTTTGAAATTTGATAGAGGTTCTCATTGTCAATCCCTGAGTCAAATTTAATGAGTTTTGGGCAATAATTAACGGAGATATTGAGAAACAAAATTTTCGGCCCCATTGACTGCAATGTTATCGAAAATTTGAAAGTGATCCAGAATCCAGGATTTCTTTCGGATCACACCCAAAATGAAATCAGCTCCTCCTTTTCACATTTCTGACAACTCCTGAAAATTTTCATCAAAATTCATCCATAACTTTTTGAGTTATCTTGAATACAGACAGACAGATAGACGCCGGCAAAAACATAACCTCCTTGGCGGAGGGAATTATCTCAAGCTACACATTTTGTTTGAAACGTTGTATTTATAATGGATTGTATGTTTCTGAATTTTTTTTTTTTTTTTAAGTGAAAATGTGTAAAGTCGTGACGTTTCCCTGCGTGCCACCAGAAAGTGCTCGTGTACCACTGGTGGTACACGTACCACAGTTTGCACACCACTGGCTTAAAGGTTTTTTCTCCCTATCTGAGAGTTTTTTTAGGTTACCTGCCATTATCCTTGATATCGATTTAATATTATAATTTAGTTAATGATATTTGCTCGGGGGTCATGATCTGGGTCTTTGTAAAGCACCTGGAGACAATTGATATTGTAACAGATGCTATATAAATAAAATTGAATTGAATTGAATTTTTTTTTTTTTCTTCAACAAAGTGCTGTTTTGGTGCTTGGTATTTGTAATTAACAGATAAAACCTTTTTTCAAATGTAAACAAAGGGCCTTAAAGCATCTTATTTTCACCAGCCAAAGATATTGAATCAGAGGCTGAGCATCAGAAGATCACGTCTAAGATATTTGGACCTGCTTATACTCTAAACCAAATAAATGAATAAAAGAAACCGAAGGTGCTTTAACAACTTCCTCTCGCTGTCACACACATTTATTAGACTATCCCGGGATATTTATATTTGTCTTATTTTGACGATCACAAGTAAAACTGTTCACCAACGTGGTCCTGTGACGGAGACATTAATCCAGAGAGAGATCTAAAAAAAAAAAAACAAAAAAAAACAAAGCTATTTTTATTTTAGTTATCACCAGAGGGCAAAGGAGGGAAATATGATTTTTTGTAAATTACCTAGTTAAAGTCCTACAGCGAAATTCTCCCGCCAACAGTGTTTGTTTAGTCCATTTTATTAGAAAGTTTATAGCAGCCCTGGATGGGCTTCTGCCACTCGGTCACCATTTAATCAGTCGCTACCCCCAGCATTAACCTTCAATTCCTCTCTGTCATTCTCTGCAGGGTCACGCAAAGTATCATCAAATATTTATAATATTAATAACTGCCTTTAGGAAGGAAAAAAAGAGAACATAAATAAATCAGCTCTGCAAAGCATTCGATTAAGAAGTCCATTCTATGTAATAAATGGGTGAAGGGGAAATAAAAGGGCAGTCGTGGAGCAAAAGAGGCCGAGAGATTATAGAGCCAGATGCCGTGAGATAGCAGCTGCGAACTTGTATCGTCAGATATCGGGATTTTTTTTTTTTTCCTTTCTGTACAATTGTGTAAAAATGCGCATCATCCGGCTTGTGTTTGTTCTGAGAGCTAACGCGAGTCTGAGAGAAATCGTTGTTGTGGATGGCTTGAACATCCACAATCCCTGGAGGGGGTGCTGGTGGTGGTGGTGGTGGGGGGGGGGCTCCTACATCAACAGACTCCAAATAGACAAATGCAGACACCCACACACCGGCGTGCACACATATGTAGCCGGAGCTGTTTAGCGCCGAGGCTGATTGAGGCAGGGCCCAACATTAATTATCTGTTTTTCAGCCGGGGTCTGGTGACAGTGATTAGAGCGAGGGGTTTTTTTTGGAGAGCGCTGCACATGCGGTCTAATGAGGAAAACTGGCCTCTCCATAGAGCTCTCCAGGCACACTTGATCTGCTTTGTGGTTCAGCAGAAGTGTGTGTTTGTGTGGGTGTGACTGTAGCTCCTCCAGGCTCGCTGCTGGGAAAGAGACGCCGTGAATCCGAGGTTCAGAAGCTGATGTAACACCGGCGGTTGAGACGCTCTCGCGCGACAAGGAAAAAAAAGTATTTTTCCGTAATTGCTGTTTAATTGCATCTTATTGTGCTGATTAATGTTTGGTCGGCTCGCCAAAGCTGGCGCTGCTCAGGAGCGAGACGACCCCCGGCGAGTCGGGCCAAATGCACGGGTCCGAGCCCTGGCGCCACCCGCACTTGCGCTAACGGTGGGCACTGGCGAGTTAATTTTTGAAAATTCCGTTTTAAGCATTTTATGCAGATTTAACCACAAGACAGGATATAAGTTAGGGCTGGGCAACGATTAACATTTTTAATCGCGATTAATTGCATGATTTCCCTGATTAATCGCGATTAATCGCATTGTATACGGAGAATCAAATAATGAATTCAAAGGCAGTGTAAAGGTCACGTTCGTGCTTTTCACTCATTAAGTGATCCTCGTTCGACGACCACGGGGCAGACCAGGACACGCTGGAGGGATTATGGGCCCGATCTTCCGCCAGATCTCCTAAAGCCGCTATTTAGGGATAGCGGGTAGCGGCTAGCGGGAAGTGTACGATCGGGGCCTATATCTCTCCAGCGTGTCCTGGGAACGTCTCAGGGTTTTTCAGAGGAGCTGGTGGGCCCCCACGACCCGATTCCGCTAATGGATAGATGGAAGTGATCCTCGCATGTATCTTTTCATGTCCATTCAACCGTGTGCTAGCTAAACTTTCAGAAAACTGAATCGCCAGACACATAATAATCTCGGAGAAACTGCTCTGTCCTGTTCCTGGGGGGAAGCCGCTAGTTCCTTCGCTTCATTGTTTTTTGTTGTTGTTGTTAATGAGGAAAGTGGGGGCAGGAGGGGGCGGAGAAGCTGGAGTGTCCCCATCTTTTAGTGACCCCTCTTGGAACATTTTTTCCGAAAGAAAAGTTCCTTTTAGTCCGGGAGAAAAAAATAAAATTTTATGCAAATTGCCGTTCAGTTCTGTTAGATTTAGGGATGGGAATTGATAGGATTTTCTGATTCCGATTCCATTATCGATACTGTTTTTAACGATTCGATTCTTTATCGATTCTCTTATCGATTCTAATTTGGGCAAAAAGGAGAACAGTTTTATTAGCATCAATTTTTTGATAAATTCTTTTCACTTTTGAAAGTCAAAAGAGGCCCAAAGCCTGGATAACGTGTTAACTGTTGTAATATGTAACTGTGCAAATACACAAGAATGTGGAACATTTTACTAACAGATTTTTCCTAATAGAAATAAAAAAATCTCATTTTTAAAAGGATATATGAGCTCATTAAGCACTCAAAAATAATAATAATGAAAGATAAATACTATCAAATACAACGGAACAGTGCATAGTACAAATCTGCAAATACTATGAAGAATTAACAATTCTTTTAGCAGAAAAATAAGCATGTCTGCTAGAGTAGGTAGTTAGCAGCGAGTGCTGCCAGACTCCCTCTCTCATCACGGTCATCTTCTAAATGTAATGCAGAAGGCATTCGTTTAATAGCATAGCGTTAATGTTATAGCGTGTTTTACAAAGAAGCACATAGGCAGCGGGATAGCTACTAACCAGAGTTACCAGAGGTGATCTTAGCTTGGCTACTGCTGCTGGGTTGAGATCCATCAGTCCGAAGTGTCAAAAACACGACACTCGTTATCGCACGTTGTGTGTTCAAATGTTTCTGCATGTTAGCCGTGTTCCCTCCAGACGCTGTTATCTCCACTTTACAATGACTGCTAGCTGCCTTGTTGACATCTTTCTTTGGTGAGGTGAAGCCAAACTTTGGAGCGTTTGAACCTGGTGGGCGCCATTGTTGTTTACAACTGCAATGCTAACGTGCTAAACCGACGTAACTTAATCACGTAAGTGCTTTCTGGAATTGACTGTGCGTAACTTGCGTAAATTACGTGAGATTTGTGCTGGTTGGAATCGATAAGAGAATCACTTGATGAACTGCCAAACGATTCCATGGAATTGAAACACACGGAACCGGTTCTCTACAGGAACCGGATCTCGATTTTCCAACCCTAGTTATATTGCGCATTTAAAGTGAATTCCGTTTTTAATCTCCAGTTTCATCGGGCCCTAGACTTCTCGCTGGCTGGGAAACGCGGAGCTCACTTGAACAAGGCTGGCGGGTTTTTAAAAATTCAGCCAAACGCCGGCGAGGTTCGGGATGCTTCGCCCCTAAAACACACGAGGGAAAAAAGCCGCAGGGGTTTTGTACGTGGAAGGCCGTTGTATCTGCAAGCTGAAACCAAATGCACGGATGGATTCAGCAGCAGATTGCACGGCCTGAAATAGTAGTTTTCTTTACTAAAAGCACTGGTCTGGCACATCAGCTCTCCAGTATCGTCATCTGAATCACATTTGTGTAAATGCCAATGCCGGCGTGCACCTGACTGATAGATTTCTGCCCGCGTGGAGGTTGGCTTTAGGCGACGGCCTACACGTCATTTTCCACACCATTTTGTCCCAAAGTCGATTACTTTGCCTCTGCAGCTATGGCCGCCTCTGAATTGAACCACACATTTAGCTCACAAGCTGCCAATAAAAGTCAGAGAGCCCGGCTTCCATCAGCGTAATGATATTTCAGCCTCAGTATTAGTTCAGCACTGTTCTCCACAGCAGTTTCTGCTCAATTAAAGAGGGTCCATATTTAAATACATAGAGAATCGGAGGGCTGGCCCGGCCCGTGTGCATTCAGATGTGCTGTCAAAACGCTTAAATGATGAAGTTTGAAATGGATTTTTCTAAGGAGCCACGCGCTCCACACCTTTTTGAGTTTGAACAAGGGGAGCTGTTCATTTTCTGGCTGTGAAATCTTTTCCTCCAACGTCACCGATGTAAATTAACTTTCGCGAAGGTGCGGTAAGTAAGTGAAATGTGAAATAATTCATCAAGAGTCAGCCATGTAAGAAATGTGATTTTCGCCGGCAGAAAGACTCGTAGACCATTACCACAAACAGAAGAAGTAGATTAAGGGTGGGGCTCTCTCTCTCTCTCTCCCTCCCTCCCTCCCTCCATCTCTCCGGGCCAAAGAAAGTACCAGCAGTATATTTCCAAGCACAGGAAATAAATTCCAGCTCGTGCCGGTGGTTTGGAAGCTCCTATTGTCTTCCCTCCTTCGACCACGTCGCCTTCATGTAGCGGGGGGCTGTCATTTCCCATAAATCCCTGGGAGGAGGCGTCCGTCAGGGCTGCCAGCTCCCCTGTGTGGCGCACCTGTAACAGGGGAGCGGAGTGACAGGCGCGCCGGACGCTGCCATCAAACGGACACACATGTGCACGCGCTCGCGCTCGAACCTTCACGGGTTCCTCCGACGCCAGAAAGAGCTTCTGCAGTTACTGAAGAGTCAGACAGGAAACCGGATCAATCTGCGGGTCTCTGTTTAATTTGAATATCTTAAGGAGCGTCCACCTGCTTCCACCGGAACAAGCGAGCATTTAAATAAGCGGGAAGTAAACACCAGACCTGGGTTCTTTGTTGGCGCCGCCGGTCCCAGTGTTTTACATTTAAGTCAACCTCGGCGCTTTAATAAATGACCACGTCACGAAAAAATTACTGAGCACAAAAGGTCGCGGTATCTGTCAAACATCATTTGCCACGAAATAATTGTTTCATTATTATATTTATAAATGCTGCATAAAAATGCTTGTGAGGTGAAAAAGCGAAGCCTTTTTTTTTCTTTTCTTTTTTTTTTATCTGATTCAGCTGTCAGCACACGCGCTCCATCATCTGCGCTCCAGGAAATTAGAAAGGAGCAACGTTTGACAGAACAATTTCACAAAAACACAGCCGCGCCATCATTTCATTTTCTCTGAGCCATTTTTATTTTATTTATTTCATTATTGCCTTTTTTGGAAAACAAACAGGGCGATAGCGGCGGCTCCTCTCAGGTTGCTCGTCCTTTCCGGAGGTTCAACCCGGAGCCCGGTCGGCCCGGTGGTGTCGTGTAGACGCTTCGGTTCGTCCGCCTCCATGAGAAGCGTCCGGATGTTGGCGGTTCGACCTGCGTTGCTCCGGTGAGTCCGGACCACGGAGGCGAAAAAGTCATCAGCTGCCGTCCAGCCGTGGCAGCTATACATCACCAATGTCAGGAGGCGACTGCTGCTTATCTCCCAGCTATCGATCAGGGGTTTCTGCTGGGGGGGGGGGGGGGGGGGGGGGGGGGGGGGGACCAAAGCACCGGGGCCAGTCAATGGAGGCATTTCATTCTCCTTGAACATCTGCTTTTTGATCTTTGCTGCTGATTGGTTGGGCTGATTCTGGTACTGTGGGTCTCTCTCTTTTTTTTTTTTTCCTGCTCTGCGCTGTGAGAAGGAGTGGGAGGAGAGTGATGAACACTTTGGTGTTGGCAGCCCGCTGAGCTTCTCGCCTATGTGCGCGGCATATGTGCGAGAATCCTGTTGTGTTCCCTCTCCGTTGCCAAGAACCCACAGATCTCGCTCAGGAGTTTGATTCAGATTTGCGCTCTAATTTCGGTACCCATGATTCCCTCACAGAGGAGAAGGGAGAAGTTTCCCCGGATCGTCTCCGGTCTCTGCGAGGACGCCGATGTCTCTGGTGTCAAATGTGAGGTTTCGCGGCGCAGCTGAAGCTCCTCCCGGCAGCTTGTCGGATGAAAAAAAAAAACATAAAAAAAAAATAGCTGCGGTCATAAATATTCTCAGAATAGATAAACATTCACAGTTGGATCGTTTCTGTCCACAACTGAATATTCAAACGTCTCTTAGGGTTAGGGTGGGGAATTGATAAGATTTTTCCAATTCCGATTCTATAGTCAATACTGTTTAACGATTCGATTCTTTATCGATTCTCTTAACGATTCTAGATTGGGGAAAAAGGAGAACTAACAATTTTATTAGCATCAATTTTTTTTTACTTAGAAGTCACAACCTTACAAACTCAACAGCGAGGTCAAAAGAGGCCCAAAGCCTGGATAACGTGTTAACTGTTGTAATATGTAACTGTGCAAATACACAAGAATGTGTAACATTTTACTAACAGATTTTTCCTAATAGAAATAAAAAAATGTCCCTTTTATAAGGATATATGAGCTCACTAAACACTCAAAAATAATAATAAAGAAAGAGAAATACTATCAAATACAACGGAACAGTGCATAGTACAAATCTGCAAATATTATGAAGAATTAACAATTCTTTAGCAGTAAAATAATCATGTCTTCCAGCCTCTGAACCAGCCAGACTCTCTCTCTCGTCACGGTCATCTTCTAAATATAATGCAGAAGGTATTTGTTTAATAGCATAGCGTTAATGTTATAGCGTGTTTTACAAAGAAGCACATAGGCAGCGGGATAGCTACTAACCAGAGTTACCAGAGGTGATCTTAGCTTGGCTACTGCTGCTGGGTTGAGATCCATCAGTCCGAAGCGTCAAAAACACGACACTCGTTATCGCATGTTGTGTGTGTTCAAATGTTTCTGCGTGTTAGCCGTGTTCCCTCCCGACGCTGTTATCTCCACTTTACAATGACTGCTAGTTGCCTTGTTGCCATCTTTCTTTGGTGAAGTGAAGCCAAACTTTGGAGCGTTTGAACCTGGTGGGCGCCATTGTTGTTTACAACTGCAATGCTAACGTGCTAAACCGACGTAACTTAATCACGTAAGTGCTTTCTGCTTTCTGGAATTGACTGTGCGTAACTTGCGTAAATTACGTGAGATTCGTGCTGGTTGGAATCGATAAGAGAATCACTGGATAAACTGACAAACGATTCCATGGAATCGAAACACACGGAACCGGTTCTCTACAGGAACCGGTTCTCTACAGGAACCGGTTCTCTACAGGAACCGGTTCTCAATTCCCACCCCTAGTTAGGGTTAAGGTTAGCGTTAGGTTGTTAGGGTTTAGGGTCTAGGGGTAGGGTTAGGGGTTAGGGTTTAGGGTTAGGGTTGGGGCTGGCCTAAAGGAGACTAAAACCTGCCAACACCTGGCTTTCAGCTGGAAAAGCGTTGAGTTGTGAGTGTCGGCGGGTCGTTCATTTTATTGTTTTTGGCTTCAGAAGCATCCGCGACTCTTTGCTTCGTCTCAACGGGGCTGCCGCTCTCAGGGTTGCAGCGGCGGCTGCATTCGTTCCAGAAATGTGCATTTGTTGGCTGTGAAGTTTCACACAGAGGTCCTGGAACTGACAGCAGCAACTCAAGGTCAAAAGGAGATTAATTGATTTTATTTTATTTTTTTAAACCAGTCTGGAGCATGGCTTGAAGCTCACTCTTCGATCCTGTGCTTGGCTGACTTCTGCGGTCCGGTTGAAGGTAATAAAGCAGCATAATTGTCTAACGAGTTCGTCAGTGTTGGAGACTGTTGTCCAGCTCCCATCACCTCACGCCGCCAGTTGTCCACGTTGTAACCTCGGACCACGATTGTGCTCCTGGAGGGGATTTCGTAGGTTGAGACGTGCGTTTGGGCAGCTGAGAGGTGCACTAAGGTGTAGCGGTAGCAATCAGGCGCTAACCCGCGTTTCACATTAACTGTTGAGGTAGAAATGACTCTTCTCTAGGGGTGAGTATTGGCAAGGACCTCGCAATACGATATGTATCATGATACTTTGGTCACGATACGATATTATCACGATATATTGCAATATTCTATGCAGTTAATATCAAAATTAAAAGTAGAGATGATAAATCAAGTTGCTGTATATGTTCATCAGATGATATTGATCATTCAGAGGACAAATTGAGTCAAAACTATTTGCTTCAAAACAACCTATTGTTTATTATTAGTGTTTTTGCACATTAAAGTATTTTCCTAAAAAAAAAAATCGATATTATATTGGGTGGCCAAAAATCGTGATATATATCGCCAAATCGATTTTTTTCACACCCCTACTCTTCTCGCCGTCGATAATCGTGAGCGTCATCGGCGTGATGCTGTGATGGTCTGAAACTCCACAGACACAGCACAAACAAGTCAAACTCAAGTCTAATTAAATATAGTTCTATTGGATCCATTTATACTCCAGTTGGTTCTAATTACTCTCCAGCTCGGATCAATTAACTCCAGTCCAGCTCAGGACGTCTACGATTCATCCTAATGCCGCCCAATTTAACGTGTTAGTATTCATAAAATACAACATCATTAAAAAGTTCTCCAGTCTTTTCTGATGACCTTCTTCCTGCTTGTTCCGCCATTTTTTTTTTTTTTTTTTTTTTTTACTGCACAGTAAACGTAAACAACTTTTCCCTTCATGGTGTTCTGGAAGCTCCTCGGCAGGAGGAAACAGATGTTTCCAGATGTGTCGGACCTCAATGCAGCGGTCACGACCCAGAATTCAATGAAATTATCAGAGTAATTAAAACGATTGATTGATTTGTTGGGCATTGATTTTTAACTGGCTTTAAACAGAAATTGACTAAAAGCAGGATGTGTTTGACTTTTGGCTGTTTTTATTCGCCTCTCTGTTTGTCTCGGCAGGCGAACGTCTTTACATCTGCCTTCTCTCTGTAGCAACGGCTGCTCTTCTCTTTTTTCTTTCTCCGTATTCTACGGTTAACAAATTCCGTCTCGGCCGGTCGGATTCCTTCACATCTACGGCAGCATCCCCTGCTGCCTCTCCTTGCTTAGCAAATTAAAAATACATCAGAGGGGAGTTTTTGAAGATTGAACTGTCAGTGCCAGATAGAGTAACCGATGAGTCACTGGTTAATGAAACGGAAATGTAAAATCTGAGAGAAAATCAAGATTTTCCACGAGGGGAAGGATCGGCGCGTAATGATCGCTCTCTGTGAGGGAACCGGCAGTTCCCGGCCATCCGATACGCTCTTTCAGGCTTCCAGATTCACGGAGCGCCTCGCGCAACGGACGCCTCATATCGAATTCATGAGCCAGTCAAACAGGGAACATGCAACCTTTCTGTGATTCACTTTCAGATGGAAAACAAACAAAGGCGGTCGTGCGACTCTATTTTTGGTTCCCCGTGCATCCGGAGAGTTCACTGTTTGCATGATATCTTTCTTATAGGTCTCCTTAACCTTTGCGGAGGGCTTATTGACTCTCGCTAACCTTGCAGGGAGCTGCTGGAGGACGGGAGATGATGAGCGTGCTCAGTTTATGAAAAAAGGCCTGTGTGGAGGCTTTTTTTTTTTTTTTTTTTCGCTCTTCCCGCCCCCGTCCTGCCCCCACCGAGCAACACCGCTACCAACGCTTTGCTCGACCTTTGCCTTCTGATCTCCGTTGCCATGGTGAAGCACACGATGTTGTGAATCCAGGCACAACAGATGGACGTATGGTAACCGTAGAGCAGGGCGGCGCTAATACGCTCCTAGCAGGTACGGCGTAGCTGATAGGAAGGGAGGGGGGGGTGTTTTAAAATGCAGGTTAAGAGGGAAATCTCTACTTTTTATCAGCATGTGTACGTTGTAAGATTTTATGGTCCCTCGTGACATGCATTAACCCCGAGTGTCTGCTCCTGCTTCAGCAATTTTAGTATTATCCTCCTCTGACCAACGCCGACAGTATGATTGCAGAGTGCATACTGAATACATCACTGACAGATGCAGGCGTTTATTCATCTGCTGCTGGCTGCAGCATCGTAGTGTATGTGCGTGCATGTGTGCGTGCATGTGTGCGTGAACAGAAAATGAAGGGAAGGAAAAAAAAAAAAAACTGCGATCATGATGCACAACTTACTGCCCGTGAATCTAATCTAACAGTAAAAGGGATTCCTCCCCTATTTCCTTCTTTTTAAGACACCATTTCCTTTTAATTACACATTCTAGTAGAAGTTATATATTCGCATAAAGCGGCGCTATAAGGACCAAAGCCGAATGTGGCGTTTAATTAGTCCGACAAGCCGTGCATGGAAAACCACGCACACGCACCACATCCCAGCGTGTTTGCAGCAGCTCAACACATTTTTTTGCTCGTCAAGTCGACTTTTAAGACTCTGAGGTCTGTCTGATATTCCCCCCCCCCCCCCCCCATACTTTTATTGGATAATTGCTTGTGCTACTCTCCAATTCAGCGGCTCCACTTAGCGGGAAAAACTGTGATGGGAAGTTCAACTGATGAAATTTAGGAATATCAGAAGTTCTTCTGCAAATATTATTATCCACATAACTCTCACAGTTAATAGGACTGTGCGTCGTGGAGTACAATGATCCCTCGCCAATTCACGCTTTAAGTTCCGCGGTTTTAGTTATTCGCGGATTTTTTTCAGAAAAAAAAAAATCAAGAAAAAAATTGCGGGAACATCACAGGATGTTGTGCGCGTTCTCTTGCAGCAAAGAAATGTTGTGAGCCAGCCTGGCCCCTTTAAGAAGGTGGCCTTATGGGTAATGGTGTGGCCTTATGGGTAATGGAGTGTGTGTGTCGTGGGACGGCAGAATAAAAACGAGGTTAGATGAAAGAAGGTAACAGAAAGACCACAGTTGAGCCTTTGTCTTGTTTCGCTGCAGTGTCTTGCTACTTTTTTGCGGTTTTTAAACATATTTTAAACACATTATTGAGGCTCAGGGGGCGCCGGCTCCAGTTCGCGGATTTTGATCACTGTAATGGGGGTAGTTTTTTGCATTATGCAGCGGTATTTTGGTCAATGCAATAGTTGCACCAGTGACACAATGATTTATGGCTTTATTGTTTTTGCTGCTGCTCCCATCGTTAGCATGATTAAGCAACTTCCTGATTCTACTTGACTGAAAAGTCTTTTGTCTTCACGTGAAGTTGGCTGTATGGACCAATCAGAGGGGGAGAGGCTCGTCATTGGTGGTTCTAGGCAGAAATGCTCTAAAGCCGTCCTGTTGATTTTGTGTGCACGGGCCTGGTTTTCGTGTACAGTTTAACCGGACCGCTGGTCACGGAAGTGGACCGTATGACGAGGATTAGGGTTGGGCACCGAAAAACGATTCCAAGTAGGAATCGGTTCCTAACGTCCGGTTCTGGAATCGTTTAGAAGATTTTTGAATTTCGATTCCTTTTTTCAGTTCCTAAATGTCCGTGCTAATTTTTTTTTTGTTTGTTTGGTTTTGTTTTGATTTACTGCACTAGTTTGTTGATGTTACTCCGCCCGGCGTACTCAACTCCGCGCTAGTGGCGACGTCACGTCCGTCACCGACGGGACTTCACTCGCCACAACATGGATCCCAAGAGACGCCGCTCTCGAGTTTAGCTGCATTTCAGTCTGGGAAATGACGGCTACCTGGTGCAGTGAAACACCTGCAGGAAGGATGTTACTGCCAAAGTAGGGAGCACGACTAATATGGCAAAACACCTTCACCTGCATGGCATCACAAAAATAAACGAGTGTAGCGTATTTAATTCACTGCGTTGCTCCCGTCGCTTCTTCGACTGCAACAGAGTCCGTCTTCATCCAGAAACTCTTGCCTTCTCATCTACAGTGGTACCTCTACTTACGAATGTTTCTACATACGAAGTTTTCAGGTTACGAAACGCCTCAAAGGGAAAATATTGCCTCTAGTTACGAAAGAAATTTCAGGATACGAAAGGCAAAAATACAGTAGCGCTGCTACTCGCAGCTCCCAGAGTTTACTGAACGTAAACATACTTGTAGCTGCTCTGCCATTGGCTATCGGCTAGCATCTTCCTGGTATCCCATTGGAGGGATACCATAGGAGGCCCCTTGTCTGTATAAGCGTAACCCAGCAACCCAGGTAAACAAACAATTTTTACCTTCGCCAAGGAGGTTGTGTTTTTGTCGGCTCTGTATCTTGGGTTGAAAGCGGTGCGTCCGAATCGTTTTGAACAGGAATCGAAACAGAATCGGAATCAGAATCGTTAAAATCCAAACGATGCCCAACCCTAACGAGGACCTGCGTCCGTTTGTCCTCAGCAGCGATAATTAAACTTTACTTCTGCGCGCTCGGGCATGTGGACTTGTACTCTAAAGGGTTTTTTCTTCTTTTAATTGGCGATAAACTCGCCATTTCAGGGCCTTTTATTGCGATTCTTGTTTATTTTTTCTTCTTTAAGTCGGAGGCGGCGCTAAGAGTAATATTCCTGTCAGGGCCCGCTATTGTCGAGGCGGAGGCTGGCGTCGGGCAGCCCGGTGATGCATCAAACACCGGCCCATTGTATTACCCTTCTGCTGCACTGTTATTTTCCTGCTTTTCACCGCCGAATCCGAAGAATGGTTTGGTGCTGTCGGTGTCGTTGGAGGAGGGGTCGGGACGAGACGGAGCTGTCGAAACGCTGAGAGCCATCCCTCACGTTTGACTGTAGTGGTTAAAGGGCAGCGAGGCTCTTAAAGAAACCATTAGCATTTAGATTTGAGACTCTTTCCCCCAACAGAGTAGCGGGGAGTGGCTGCATCGCACCTCACACTTTTTATGCTTTGAGTGGGCCCAAGTGGCAGCTCGCTAGCCCTGATCAATCTCTCAATATGCCTAAATTGCTTTGGATGACCTCCTCGTGAAGAGGAGGCATCGGCCATACTGATTCTCCTCCAATCAATAGCAGATGCTATCATGGCTCATCAACAAAGAACTGGTTTAATGGAGGTCAGGGCAGAGAAGATCTAATTCATTTTAATTTGTAAATTGTGGCATGAGAAAATTCTAATCAGGGCGCTTTCCTATCAGATATGCAGACTTCTGAGTCTCTCGCTTCTTCTTCCTCTCGGGCTCATTTGCATTCGCTGCCGTCTGTGTTTCCACACGGGGGCCGGGAAGCATGAATGTATACATGACATATATTAAATATCAGTCAGCATCCACTATCACACTTCTTCTTTTTTTTTTTTTTTGGAGCGTTCCCCCTTTTTTTTTTTTTTTTTTTTTTTAAAGTGCATCATCTTTAGCCGGCGCGAGTTTTACTTACGAACCCGCCCCCTGCACCTGTTCCAGCTCATTAAGTAGAGATTGAAAAGATGACAAATGCGACATGTGCAATTTATTATCTTAATTAATTTACTGTCTTCTCGTCAGAGACAGGCAGGGCAGCCGTGTCATCTAAAAAAAAAAAACGTTTTTATTTTTTTATTTTTTCCCTCCTTTCTTTCCTCGGGGTGTTGTAAATGTGTCGTTCGCTCAGATTAGCGCCTTTTCCATTTCAGCTAAATTTGTCTCAGCGAGCGGAAATGCAATTGGAATGGGATGCGGCCGTCCGTCGGATGAACCGGTACCGGATGCCCATCGGCCGCTGGAGGAGTTCGGCACAAGACGGGGAAAAAAAAAAAAGGGCAGAACCGGGGGGGGGGGTTAGCGGCTGCCAGGCCGCGACCGATGCAATCAGCGCTGAAGATCGCCGCGCCGTCTGAGATGGATCACACTTCCTCTCAACATAGATTGTGGAAAATTGCCCAAAAAACTCCTGTCATTGTTGGCAGGAAATGGGTTACATTCATTACAGACCCATCCGAGTCAAGGGTGGTGCCGGTTCAGAGGACCGCGGGAGCTTTTATGTGCACCAATCAAACGGAGCCTAAACTCCAGGATTTAGTTTGGGGGGATTGGACTGAAACAATCTGTTCAAGGTCTGTTGTTTTCTCCCCGTCGGTGGTAACGCAGAAATCCATGAGTGAATTATGGAGAATAATTATTGATGAGAGCCAAGGGCATTGTGCTGGACCGAGAAGAGAAGCTTCAGAAAGCAAGCACCCCCCCCTAACCCCCCCCTCCTCCGTCTTCACTCTCGAGTGTCCCCATTGATTTATCAGGACTCTATTTTTAGTCGCACATGGAACAGTAATGGATTCGTGGGAATTAACAATGATTCATGTGAAGCTAATATTGTGGATTTCAGAGGCTTGATTAATGCTTGAGGAATTCGCCGCCTCAACTCAACCAATTATTTATAACATTTCTCACGCTGCATAAACACAGATGCTTGTCAGGGAGGCTTGTTAAAGGGCCAGGTGTGTTCGCTCTCCGCCACACGGACGTCTAATGGCCTGCAAACGCTCAAAACTGGAGAGAAATTCTTGGTACCTAAATAAAAAAGTAAAAACGCGTTGGATTCTTTTCAACACTGGGGGAGTCCAGACGGTTACAAGACATTTCTATCCTGATTAAAACTCATCTAAGTGGACTTAATTGTGTTGTAAAAGTACAACTTGCCAACTGTAGAGTATGACACGTTTGCTCTCCGGCTGACATTTCCTTTCTTTATGTAAGATTACGTTGATAATTGGTGTCTGAAGTTCAGCTATTTGACACAGAATAAAGCGGCAAAACGTTTCAGTCGAGGCTGTGTCCTCTTTTTACATTTTTTTTATCCTTTAGAAAAGCCTCCGCATGAACCCACGACACGAGTCCATTGTGTCTTTTCTCCTCTGCAGATCAGTTTTTAATCAGTCACATACACTTCAGTCCGTAAATGTTTAGTTTTTGAAAACACCCCTCTGCCGCAGGACGCCTGCGGAGTCACCTGACGCGGGGCTGGATGCTGATTGGACCGTCTGATGGAAGTGGGCGTTAACGATGAGAACTTAGCAAAACAGAAATTAACCTCGTGGCTTGAATTTATCTTTAATTAGCAACAAGAATTCACCAAAAAAGCAGCATTATTTTCCCCTTTTTTCAAATTTTTCCATTATTTAATTTAACCCTTTAAGCTCCAAAGTCGCAAAATTGCGACAAGCAACAATTGTGGACTATAACATGGGCTGTATCTGTAAAAGCGAATGCCGAATCTTGTTACCTACTTTTCACCAGGAGATGGCGGACATGTGCGCCTGTAATCTGAGAAGCCATTTTTCGGAGGTGGCGCCATTCAAAGTTTTAGCGTGAAATGAGTTTGTAAAACATCCTCCGGCACAGAGACGCGTGGCGAAGCGGTGGTAGAAAGCGCTGAAGCGTAGCGAGAGCAGAACAGAGCGACAGAGTGTTTTTTTTTTGATCAAGATTTACCTCACCACTCTGATTCGAGAGGCCGGTTGTCCAGCGAAAGTGACAGTTAGTAGTGACGGCGAGTCAGCGCACCATAGTCCACAATCAGTACATCGTATATCGGATGCTTCACCTCAGCGTGGTTGGGGTGAAAACATTCTGCGATCGCCAAGCAGGTCGAGGTGTTGGGGGGGGCTCATAACACCACAAATATGGAAAAATGTAGCGGGGATGAAAACAACCACGGTTGTCCTGGCAGACGCGGGACAAGCGGGGAAAAAAACACACCGCTAATGGCGCACCGGAAATCACGTGATGATGATGATGATGATGATGATGATGATGGCGGTCTGAGAGTTCTTGAGAGAAGAGGAAGAGTATTGAAGGTGGAGCCTTCAAATTTTTTATGAGCCTGTTGGTTATTATGGAGACGATCTGACAAACTCTGAGCCCATTGATTTCATCCCTTTTCCAAATGATTAATTCTGGAGCTTCATCACCAATCAAACAAACAGAAAAGGCCACCAGTTCTTTGAAAGGGAAATATTGAAACCAAACTCCAGATTTTACGACTTTATGATGTGATTGTCCCTAAAATGAAAGCTTTCGTTGTGCATGGGGCTGCAGGACAAATCTACTGGGCAGGTTTGGGCAGGTGATGTCACAATAATCAAATTAGATGACAAATCTACTTCCATTCCAAATTTTGGTTCATACTGAAGATATTTCTCATTTACAGTATGACTTTATCTCAAACCACTTTAAAGTTATAGCCTTTTGAAACCTTGATATCAAAATTGAACATTTTCCAATATGGCTGCCACCTTTTGACGTCATAATATGCAAATTAGATGAATAATTTCACTCTCATCACAGACTTTAAGTCATACTGAACAATTTTCTCATTGACAGTTTACCTTTATCTCAAACTGCTTTCAAGTTAGAGCCGTTTGAAATCTTGATATCAAAATTATACATTTTCTTAAAAAAACTCCGGCGTCATAAGGGTTAAAGCATCCAAAGCCATCATGGACTGTATAAGGAGAACTGGACAGATCCTCCAGATGTTACCTGCATCCATTCAGATCAAATCTGTCCATCCGGCCTCTAGTAGTGCAGGATGATGCAGAACCATATAAAAAAAACCCAAAACAAGCAGTTTTACAGTTGGTGACTCCTGCTAGCGCTCTATGACGGTAACGTGAGTCATGTTGTCATGCTGGCGTTTGATGCCGTGCAGCCGGCGGACAGACGTTTCTGGCAGTTTTTGCTGCCTCGGCCTTTGTAGTGGTAATTGTTTGTAAATTGTTATGCAAAGTGAACAGTCGTCCAGCGAGTAGCACGGGGGGGGGGTTGTCTTCTGGTGTTGGAGATGGTTGCCTCCTGCCGGATTCATGCAGACGCCGCTGCAGTGAACCGAAACGGTCTGATATGCAGAGAACGCTGCTAAAGACGAAGAACCCTGAACCACATCATCAACGGCTACAGAAAGAGGCTGAACTGCAGTGAAGATGAGCCTCAGGACATCCAGGAATGTCCAGGGCTGCTTCACTGGGAGGACCAGGGTTATAATAGTTTTGGATTTTCCATTGGGTTTAGTTTTTATTTAGTTTTTAGTTTAGTTTTTCCAAATTCAGTTAGTTTTAATTCGTTTTTAGAGCAGTTTTGCTAGTTTTTATTCATTTTTGTTTTGAAATACTTAGTTTTAGTTTAGTTTTTTATTAGTTTAAGTGTCAGTTTTAGTTTTATTTTGTAAATTAGGGTTGTAATTTTGGTTGGAGTGAAGCACTGAACTTTTTGAAGGCTATCGAATCACATAGTCGTGTTTACATTCTGGTCTCAATAAACATATTTATCAATGTACGTCTTCCCTCTTGTGGTGTTCCTGCGTATTTACTGACCAGCAGCTATCTGGTCTCCATGGAAACAGTCCATTATAGTTGCTGTTTTCTCCCGTTCCTTCCCAACGCTGACTGGCCTGCAGCTGTAGCTTCTCTTTCCAGGGGGCTAGCTTAGGCTAGCTTATCCAGCTAGTCTTGGTTAGCCTTCTTATGCGAGCTTTTCAAATGGACTCCAACTCCAAAGATCAGATGTGTTTATTTGAATCCATGACTTGAAGTAATTTCTGTATTAAAGAGACATCAGCAGAGTTCAGATCGTCCCAAACAGAGGACGGCGCTCAAACTCTGGACTGAAGATGAGCGGCTGTGTGATGACGGCGAAGCGCCGAGCTCTGAGCTGTTTCCTCTGAGATTATAACACCTCTACGCCGTCTGGCGAGGCGGCTACGGATCTCCCGCCGCATCTCTACGTTCCCTCTATCCGTTCTGTCCCATTAATGTTGAATCCAATCAGCTCCTCCCGCATTTATATTCAAACCGTGTCTGTTTGACCTTCTGTTTAAATGAGAAGAAATCGGGCATAATTACAAAGGCTGAAATTGGTTTCTGACAGTTATGAATGCTTCAGGTGTGTATTAATAGTTGTGGTGGCGAATGGAGTCGAGGCTTTGTGGCAGCTGAGACGAGCGCGGTCCGAGGCCGCCGAGACACGCGACGCTGTCGGCGTGTGACACGCACCCCCCCCCCCCCCCCCCTTTCCCCGCACTGATCCGAACATGTTAGTGTCACGTTTAATGAGCACGCCGCCGCTTTTCTTTTTGCACGACAGCAGCTTTGTCAGGGCCTTAATTTGGCAGATGAGGCGTCAGAGGGACCGGACGGTTATTTACCGGCCGGTCACGCCGGTCCAGACGGGAGTGCCGGGTCGAGCCCCTCACTTTTATAAAACTTTCATAAAAGCCGGAGGAGACGACGAGCTCTCCGTGGGCAGAAAGTCTCTAGATCTCAGTTTCAGGGTCACCTGACATCCAGCAGCACATTTACCCATTAATGTTGTTTATTTCTCTTATTTTTTTCTCTCTCTCTCATTAACGCAAGAACTGACAGATATAAGTTGAAGAAGCTTCTTGCTGTCATGTACAGTAACGCAGATATACTTCAGGAGGAAATAATAAAAAATCCACTCCATAATGCACTTTTATTTTCCAGACTTTTAACGCCTTTAAACCCGTCTGATCTGGAGCCCAACGAGACGAAGCCTCTTCACCCTGAGAAACGAGTCTTCTGCATTTCAAATGACGAGAGTGAAACATCACAAAAGGCGCAAAACCTTCATCCCACCGCTCGTTGGCGTTTAAAGGAGTGGACGGCTCTACGACGCTGACTTTAGGGAGTCTGGCGTTCCCAAAAAAAATCAGGAAATCTTCCGAAAGATGAATATTTTGGGCTCAGTTAGTTCGAGCTGCTTCTACGGCATAAAACCGAACGACTGAACGACGGCGCAGAGGCGGAGTTGTGCATACTAGGGCTGTAGCGATACACTAATCTCGCAATATGATACGATACACGATATTCGGCTCACAATGTGATATATATCGATATTCATCATCATTTTCTGAAAGATTTTAAAGGGACAAAGTGATTTTGGTGACATCTTGTGAGTGTTCCAGTGACTTTGTTTGAATTAATTGAACTGAAAGCATCAATTACACAATTAGTGCGTTTACATGGGAAGTCTAATTCCTCTTTAATTCAGAATTAAAATTAAATCCGATTTAAAATGATTAAAAATTACCATGTAAAAACCTAATTCCGAATGAAAATGTCTATTCCGAATTAAACTTAATTCCGAAGTAAGTGTCTGGTTTATTCTGATTTAAGATCCGAATAGAATAATTCCCCGGTAATTCCAGTCCTGCTGCGCATGCTCGTTCTCTTGCCCGTCTGTCGCGATGACGCTTATATTCCGCGCTGGGCTTGTTTTCGAAACAAAGTTTCAAGATGGCAGTACACAGTAAACCGTGGTCAAGAGCAGAGATGATTTATTTAATAAATAGCTTGGAGGAACTGGAACATAATTAAAAGAACAGATGGCAGGAAACATAAAAATTGTGAGCTTTTTAAAGTTGTAGCGGCTAGGTTAAACGAAGGATGCTAATAATGTAGTCCTCCATGTTGTTGCTAATCGAGTAAGTTTGTTCCGGTAGACATAAATACGTAAAGACGTCCGCCCCCCCCCCATCCAATCAGAACCCTTCCCAACCCCCAGACCTAAAGCGGAATTGGATAAAGCCGATCAAACGTGTTTTCCTATGTAAACCTCAATTCGGAATTACTATTTCCATGTAAACTCGAAGGAAAATAGTTTAATTCTGAATTATTTAATTTAGAATAATTAATTCCGAATTAAAAAACATCATGTAACCGTGGCCATTATATGGCTGACAGGCAGCTTGCAAATGTTGGACAAAATGAATAAAAGATTTGTAGAGAAAAATAGTTTCATTTATTTAAACAGTGCAAATTGTTGCTTGCAAGCTTTTAAAGGTGGGACACGAGGGTTTTGAACGAAGCTTAGAATATCGATACCCGCAGATGAAAAATCGATACTCGATAAAATATCGATATATATTGCAGAATCGATAAAATCGCTCAGAGTGCATACTCACTTCTTCTGAGCGTATAAGCGGTTATCTTATAAATCAGATTTGTGAGTTACTTGTGCACAAGACAGTTTTTTTCACTCCCGTTATTAAGCAAAACCCTGAACACAATCAGGAATGAATTTATAAATATATATATATATATAAATATACAGTCATGGAAAAAATTATTAGACCCCCCTTGTTTTCTTCAGTTTCTTGTTCATTTTAATGCCTGGTACAACTAAAGGTACATTTGTTTGGACAAACATAACGATAACCACAAAGATTGCTCATAAGAGTTTTATTTAAGAGCTGATATCTTACCATTTTCCATGGTTTTCTTGATTATAACCTAAATCACTTAAGTTTTTACATCAATAGCTATGGCGTTGTACTGCCAAAAACACTGCTTTTATGCATTCAGTGTTTTCTTTTCTGTCTGTTTTAATCACCTGATGACGTTTAGTGGTACCAGCTATTAAAATGAACAAGAAAGTGAAGAAAAAATTGTGGTCTAATAATTTTTTCCATGACTGTATATATATATGTATATGTATATATATATATATATATATATATATATAGATATAGATAATAAAAATAAAAGTGAAATTGTCCGTTTTTGTTCTCGCTCAGTTCATTTTCCTCCCGTTTTGTTCTTTCATTCATGCTCCATCGTGCTCTGAAAAAGAAATAAATGCGTTTACATGCAGTTTGAAGAGAGAGGGAAAAAAACGTGTAAAGAGAGCCATAAATACTTTAAATACTGTGTAGGAAAATACGTGCACGTCGGTAGTGTGTCCACACGGTTTTATGTACCTGGTACCCTGATGTGAGATGATCAGAGAGAAAAAAAAGAACAAAGTTGTTGTTTTCAGTTTCCAGCCTTCTTTATTAATCTTTAATTTCTGCTGAGATATTGGATTATTACTGGGAGTGAAACCGTGGGCGTAGCTGGGAGGGAAAACGTTTTATGAACTGACAGACCTTCATAACGCGGCCCTGACTGCACGCCGCTGCTTTTGTAAGTTTGTCAGGCTTCTGGTTTTATTTCAAAGGCCTCTCACATTGTTCACCGTGTAAAACCAGAATCACAAAAGCAAGTACCGACTAAAGTGCTCGAATAAATACGGCGATGCAGAAACGTTTCCCGCTGAAATCCAGCAGAATAGAAAAGTCTGCAGTGGCTCACAAATGGGTGCAGATGTACTGGGATAATGATCGAGGTTTTCTGATTTTCCGCCTTTATTCACCACCACAATGGACTTCAGATAAAACGTTCAAGATCAACGTGTCGACTTTGAGCTTTAATTAAAAGAGGTTTCACAGAAAATAGCGTTAACCCCTGAGGTATCACGGCCATTACTCTGTTTTCAGCAGTCATTCCTCATCAGGAGACAAAAAAAATATCTGCGTTTAAGCCGCTGTGAGCCGTCATGAAGCTCCGCCCACTCAGCCGGATTTCCAAGAGGTTACAGACTGGACACAGTTTATCGGTTGCGTGGTGACGTCGCTGAATAATCTGCTGGTCGTTTTCAGTCACTGATGAGCTACTTTGCTAGATTTAAGTGTGCTTTCAGACCTGTGGCCCGTTTGTTTTGTTCTGATTCAGGGGCTGAATTGATACAGTTGTTTCATTTTTCATTTGGGGTGTTTGTGTTCACAAGTCAACCGCCTGTAGCGGTTCAAAGCTGTTAACAAATGACATGCGCGAACCAACTGTTCTCTCATTGGTCAGAAATGAACGCGGGGGGAGTTTCCTCTCTTCCTCTCTCTCTCTCTCTTACCCTCCTCTCTTGGAGGCAGCGTTGCCAGGTGTACGATAATTATCGTATTTGTACGATAATTTGGCCCTCTGTACAATCAATAATCCAAAAAAAGGCCAAATGTACGATAATTTGACTTTTTCAAATTATTGCCTGCCACAACTGTTTGCCGGAGAGTGTGTTTTTTTTTTTTTTTTGTGAACCCTGAAGGCATCTGTTCCCATTAGGGATGCACATGGTTAACCGTTTAACCGTTAACCGATAACAGTAACTCTAACTGATTAATACTAACGGTCAATTTTGTTTTTAAGCTACGTAATCAAATCAACTCATGGGGGCGTGTCAACAGGTTCAACAGGCCTCTGATTGGTCAACTCTACATCCAGCGTAGAAAAGAGCGCGTCATCGAAGAAATGAGGAAGTACCCACATCTGTACGATTCTGGTTCTCCACACTACAAAGACAGCACATATTCTAGTAATTCATAGAGGGAGATAGCGATGAATGTGGGTCTGGATACGGCCGAGACGGTGAGGAAGTGGAAAAACGTAAGAGATAAGTTTAGTAAGTTTAGCTAGTTCGTGATTGTCCCTCTTCCGTTGTGGCGTGGAATAACATAGCGGAGACCGCGCTAGTATAAATCAAAAGTGACGGCGGCATCTCTGCGACAAGCTGACGGTGACACATTGCCGCGAGAGTTTACACGGGGAAGTGTCCGCATGCGTCCACGACAACGCGCGCAACATCTCAGCAGCCAACCCTCCTGGACTTATCAGTTAACGGTTATTAATCGTTAAAGGGCGTCGGTTAACGGTCATAAAAAAAATCCAAAATGTGC
Source organism: Hirundichthys speculiger (assembly GCA_018398805.1). NCBI lineage: Eukaryota > Metazoa > Chordata > Actinopteri > Beloniformes > Exocoetidae > Hirundichthys > Hirundichthys speculiger. Next base: position 81,749 of record JAGFBZ010001593.1, on the reverse strand, counting down.
ATCCCTAGTTCCCATGTGACATGTTTCCAGCCAATTGTGCAAGTGTTTGTCTCAGACCACCGAGCATGATCGGCTGAATAGTCAAAATCACCTCCAGGCCTCATAATTTAACTCTTAGTTCCCACCTCTCATTTGTTTTTGGGGGACACATTAGTCTAACGCAACTGTAGGTTGGGGCTGATGTGGTCCGTTAACCCATTCAGTACCGACGCCACGAAGCTGTGAGTCACTAGAGTGATAATACTTGACTATAGCGCATCATTGGGCTTGTTATTTTGGTTATGACAGATGTACAATAATTTCCCTCAAAATACGATAATTTTGAGTCTCTGGTACGACAATCCTACATTTCCCACCATGCAACACTGCTTGGAGGTTGAACCACAGTTGTGAGTGAGTTGTTTCGGTTGCTGTGTCGTTTATGTTCTGACTGCAAACGAACCGCTCCAGGTCTCGAGTGGAAGCGAGCCGAGACCACGTCTCCTAGGGGATCTCGGCTAGGACACTAGCTAGGACACTAGCTAGGACACTAGCCGAGATCGTGATGAAACACTCCCTGTTTCGGAACAAGCTGGTCCAAACAGGACAGGTGTGAAAGCACCTCAGTCAGATGGTCGGCAGGTATCCTGGTCGTGATGGCGTCTCCTGGCTCGTTGGGACTGAACGTTCCCGCTCTGGTAGACGCAGCTTTACTGCCGTCCGTCTCACAGCTAAACGTTTAAGTACAAGCAGTTTTACTGAGTTCATCCCCGCCGCCGGTTATGAGACGTTTCTAACCGCTGAATAAAACGAATCAAACACTTATGAGATTTCCTACCAAAGCAAAGCTCTTGTCGTGGCGGTGGCCTCTTTACGCCTCTTTCTCGTCGTGATTGTCAGTTTGTTTATCGCATGTTGACAGGAAGGAAGCTTCTTTTTTTCTTTTTTTTTTTTTTTTTTTTTGTGTCCGCTGTGCACAATAAACAACTTCACCGGCATTAGAAAAAGGATCAACAAGGCTTCTCTCGGGGAATGAAAACGGAAATGCAGAAGCGGCGGATCGGCAGTTTCTACACATAAATCCAGCCGGTTGTGGCTGTTTCATATATTCCAGCGGATGTTTAATCGATGAGGAGCGTCGCCGTCCCGTTTTGGTGTTTTCTTTCACAGCTGCGATGCAGCGATATGCTTGTTTTGCAGTATGTGATACTCGTGTTCTGCGAGCCACTAAAAAGGATTTTCCCTCCTTTGTTGTCTGTGATGGCTGCAGAACGTAGGATCCTGCAAGAAAAGAAAATCACAGGATTCCTCAAAAGACTCGACTGTGCCAGAAGAGAAACACGAACCTTCGAGCCCTGATGTGATTCAGGAGTTTCACCTGAACGCCCCACACTTCTACTGGAGCTTGGTCATCTTGTTTATGTAATTTAAGCCTCGGATTTAATCTTACCTGTAAAGTTTTGCTCGATAACATCCAAGTAGAAAACGTCTCACTCATGGGCGGGAAAGCTGGGAGGGGTGGAGGCCTCAGACCAGCAGACACCGCCGGCCGTCCGTCCACTCGTCTCATTTCCATCCCCCCGGCACGCCGGGATAATGGAGATCAGTAATTGGTTGCTATAAATCCCGGGCCGAGGACAAGGTGGGTCAGAACGGGCTGATTACTTAGGCATTACAGTCAATCTAAGCAAGTCCTTGAATTGAAAGATTTGGTGAGGTGGATTCTCATTATCGGGCTCGGTGCATGCATGCGTTTGTGTGAGAGAGGAAGGGCCAAGGTCCTCTTCCCATCCGCCGTCGCCGGATGACATTATGCAACGCTCCAACGCCCTCAACCGCGCAGACTCGTAAACATCACAACAAATTTATTTTCCTCATCCCCCCACAGCTTTACAAGAATGTTTCTTGGAATTGTCAGAGTGGTCGGAAGGTCTTGCTTGGAGTTTTAAGACCCCCTCTGTGCACCTACCCAGGATGCTCTGCAGGCTCTGTGGTGAAATCCCACCGCAGCGGTTCCCCCTAAACACCCCCATTACCCTGAAAAGAAAATTGCACATTTCTGACCTCGTTTTCATTTTGCCGTCCCACGACACACACACTACATTACCCATAAGGCCACACCAATACCCATAAGGCCAGCTTCTTAAAGGGGCCAGGCTGGCTCACAGCATTTCTTTGCTGCAAGAGAACGCGCACAACATCCAGTGATGTTTCCGCAATTTTTTCTTTATATTATATATTTCTGAAAAAATCCACGAATAACTAAAACCGCGGAACTTAAAGCGCGAATTGGCGAGGGACCACTGTATAGGGTTCTGCAAATATGCTTAAAAAAAAACAGGCTAAAAACTGTCCTCTGCAGCTCTGCAGGACTCTGTTTTAGTCGCCGTCCAGCTCTATTGTTGAGTAATTCTGCTTTACGTTTCAATCAGAGAGCGACTCTCGAGAAGCAAATTATACGAGGTTGCACGCGAGTAAAAACGATTAAAACGGTAATTGAATCACTTTCTGGCACTTTGAATGATACTCGGAGTACACTTGTCGGCCAGCGGGAGCTCTTCTTTAACTGTTTCCGTCCGGCTTGACTGAGGCGGTGACATCGGTTCCTCGCGGTTAATGTAAATTAGTTGCGGAGACCGACGGTTTCTCCGGTTTCCTGCACTGAGAAACGGCCTTCTGCAGTGCCTTTGTTTCAGCCATTTTATTTGTATTGCGTCTGTTACAGTGTCAACTGTTTCTTGCTGCTTTACAGAGACACCACTCAGCAGATCATGTTGGCGTCCCCCTGCAGCGTCGGCCTATAGCAGCATAGCTATGACGAAGACGGGCTACTCTAGTCTGAGCTCCTACAACTATGGCTATAACTATTAGCCCATACACACTATAGTTTAGACTAACTTTAGGCTTTACTGAACAGAAATGTTTTCAGTTTAGTTTTAAAGATGGAGGTGGCATCAGCCTCCTGAACCGAAACTGGTAGCTGGTTCCTTAATAAAGGAAGTGGGTGGAGTCAGGCGCTCAACTTGACTCCACTCCCACCTTCCTTCAGTGTTACGGTTTTACGCTTACCTGCTTACCGGCGTTACGCAAAGTTGGATGCAGGAAACGACTGAAGCTTCAATCGGCGTCTGCGATGTCACAGACGGTTCATACGTGCACATACAACATATTCGCATGTTCTTCCCTCGTTAAAACATCCTTTTTAAGATCCGGCGCGCAACGGGAAGACGAGCCGGATTCTTGGCACCTGCCTCCATCTTCTTGTTTATCTTTCAGCGTCGGCGGCAAACAAGCTCTCAAGGTGATTAGCTCTGTCATTTAACATGAAGCAGATTGATGGCTGTGTGGTGAAATACACTTTTATGTTATTTTTTCATCTCCGAGTCTATGAGATTAATCCATTTTAAGCCTCTCGCTATGAAAAAAAAAAGAGTCTATGGAAGATGAATTAGAGTGTAAAGGTGATAGTGTTTCTCAGCATTCTCCCCAGCCGGAGGTGTGACTTACTGGATTATGGGAACAGTAGTTCCTGCTCCAACTCCTTTAAGATCTCCGAAGCGCCTTTTAGATTTCTGCTTATTTTGATGCTTTTGTATCTAGAACGCATCGGCACATTCTGACTGTGAATTTTTCATCACGAGTCCCCCCCCCCCCGTCCTTTCTCCCTTTTGTGCTGCCAGCGCTCCGAAAAGTCTTTGATTCACACTCCTCAAAGTCATTTGTCTGTGAAAAGTAAAATAAAATAAAATTAGCCCGAAATGTAAAAATCATGTCATGAATAGTAATGTGGCTGGCGGTCCCAAATATGAGCTAAATGAGCAAATGTGATGAATTAACTTAGCGTACACTTAGTGGAGAGATTGGGGGGGGGGGTATATATATGTCACGTTGATGCGGCAGCAGCCGTCCAAACCCCTGCAGTGTGAAGTGTTCCCGCTCTGAGAGGCACTCATGCTAGCATCATCCCTCGACTCCTAAAACAGCATGCTGCTTCACTTAGCGGCCTCTATTTGGGATGCAGCACAAACACTGTTTTAGCGCTTTTATCTTAATGCACTGCAACGGCGAGCGGCTCCGAAGGCACGATTACTGCACAGAAGAAAAGGAGTGGGGGGGGGGGGGGGGGGGGCAGATTTAAGCAAGACTCGGTCAGACGGGAGCTGAGCCGCTGACACTGAAGGGCAGGTGGCTTTGTCGAGTTCACTTAGTTTTTTACCGACTGTGTATATTTTTATATGACGCAGATTCTTTGCATCATTATCCCAGTTTCAAGCCGCCGTTTCCTGCTGAGTGTTTACAGTTTTGGGTGGCAGTTTGTCTGCCAGCAAGCAGGCTGTTGTCACTTTAACCATCTGCTGGCTGCTTTAACCGTTAAATACTCCGCGAGGGAAAGAAAAACACATCCGAGGCTTTAATGGGATCATAGCGAATGCTTATTTACATTTTTTTTTTTCCCTCCTGATGGATGCAGAGTGGCATGTGGCCCGCTGTCAGCGTTTCCGGCGAGGGCGGGCGTGGAGGTGAGCCTCGCCGCCACACCCCCATCTGATTGAATCTTCAACGCACGGAGGATAAAACGTCTGTCGCCCTCGACTTGGAGCGCGTTCAGCGCTGACCTCATCTCGCCATGTCTTCACAGCTTACGCCCTAACATGTGACAATGACACCTGGCAAGAAAAACAGTAAAGGGGGAAGATGGATTGGATGGGATGGGATGGGGGGGGGGCGGGGGGACGTCTCTCTGTCTGAGGATGATGGACAATATGCAGGTAGACAGCGGCGTCAACAGGAAAATGACGGAATCAAGCACGGCGTCGTTTATTTTGTGGCAGGTCACATGTAAGCTTACATCACATCAGTATTTAGGCGAACACATCCACTTAAGGGAGGGGGGGGGGGGGGGGGTTCTCATATTTACTCAGGACTGCAGGAGAGTGACACGCCTACAGACGACAGCACAAGCATCAGAAACAAACGACGCGTCGTTTCAGTGTGATGAACGAGTTCAACCTGCTTGACATTTATGTGACCTTAAAGGAGCGTTTTCAACAAGCCAGATGCAGGCGGTTGGGAACCAAAGAACTTTAACTTTCATAGGGAGAAACTGCTCCAAAGAAGCAAACTCAATGGAACCAGGGAGAAGACACTAAAATAAAATAAAATAAAAGATAAGAAAAGAAAAGGCTGCAGCCACAATTCTTTGGAACCTTCAATCCTGGACTCTAAGAGCTCATGGACTCCTGTAGTGCCTCCCAGACTCCTCTAAGAGCTCCCAGACTCTTCTCAGGGCTACCAGACCCCTCTAAGGGCTCCTGGACTTTAAGAGCTCCTGGACTCCAAGGGCTCCCAAACTCCTCTAAGGGCTCCTGGACTCATCTCGGGGCTCCCAGACTCCTCTTAGGGCTCCTGGACTCCTCTAGGAGCTCTCAGGACTCCTCTAAGGGCTACCAGACTCATCTAAGGAATGTCAGGACTCCTCTAAGGGCTCCTGGACTCCTCTAAGGACTGTCAGGACTCCTCTAAAGGCTCCTGGACTTCTCTAGGGGCTCCCCGGACTCCTCTAGGGGTTCCCCGGACTCGTCTAAGGGCTCCTGGACTCCTTTAAGGGCTCTTGGACTCCTCTAAGGGCTCCTGGACTCCTTTAAGGGCTCCTGGACTCCTCTAAGGACTGTCAGGACTCCTCTAAGGGCTCCTTGACTTTTCTAAGAGCTCATGGACTCCTCTAAGGGCTCCTTGACTTTTTTAAGAGCTCATGGACTCCTCTATGGGCTCCCAGACTCCTCTAAGGGTTGTCAGGGCTCCTCTAGGGCTCCTGGACTCCTCTAAGGGCTGCCAGGACTCCTCTAAAGGCTCCTGGACTCCTTTAAGGGCTCTTGGACTCCTCTAAGGGCTCCTGGACTTCTCTAAGGGCTGCCAGGACTCCTCTAAAGGCTCCTGGACTCCTTTAAGGGCTCTTGGACTCCTCTAAAGGCTCTTGGACTCCTCTAAATGCTCCTGGACTCCTCTAAGGGCTGTCAGGACTCCTCTAAAGGCTCCTGGACTCCTTTAAGGGCTCTTGGACTCCTCTAAGGGCTCCTGGACTCCTCTACGGACTGTCAGGACCCCTCTAAAGGCTCTTGGACTCCTCTAAAGGCTCCTGGACTCCTCTAGGAGCTCTCAGGACTCATCTAAGGGCTCCTGGACTCCTCTAAGGACTGTCAGGACTCCTCTAAAGGCTCCTGGACTTCTCTAGGGACTCCCCGGACTTCTCTAGGGGCTCCCCGGACTCCATTAGGGGTTCCCCGGACTCCTCTAAGGGCTCCTGGACTCCTTTAAGGGCTCTTGGACTCCTTTAAGGGCTCTTGGACTCCTCTAAGGGCTCCTGGACTCCTCTACGGACTGTCAGGACTCCTCTAAAGGCTCTTGGACTCCTCTAAAGGCTCTTGGACTCCTCTAAAGGCTCCTGGACTCCTCTAGGAGCTCTCAGGACTCATCTAAGGGCTCCTGGACTCCTCTAAGGACTGTCAGGACTCCTCTAAAGGCTCCTGGACTTCTCTAGGGGCTCCCCGGACTTCTCTAGGGGCTCCCCGGACTCCTCTAGGGGTTCCCCGGACTCCTCTAAGGGCTCCTGGACTCCTTTAAGGGCTCTTGGACTCCTCTAAGGGCTCCTGGACTCCTCTAAGGACTGTCAGGACTCCTCTAAGGGCTCCTGGACTCCTTTAAGGGCTCCTGGACTCCTTTAAGGGCTCTTGGACTCCTCTAAGGGCTCCTGGACTCCTCTAAGGACTGTCAGGACTCCTCTAAGGGCTCCTGGACTCCTTTAAGGGCTCCTGGACTCCTCTAAGGACTGCCAGGACTCCTCTAAGGGCTCCTTGACTTTTCTAAGAGCTCATGGACTCCTCTAAGGGCTCCAAGACTCCTCTATGGGCTCCCAGACTCCTCTAAGGGTTGTCAGGGCTCCTCTAAAGGCTCCTGGATTCCTTTAAGGGCTCTTGGACTCCTCTAAGGGCTCCTGGACTCCTCTAAGGACTGTCAGGACTCCTCTAAAGGCTCTTGGACTCCTTTAAAGGCTCCTGGACTCCTCTAAGGACTGTCAGGACTGCTTTAAAGGCTCCTGGACTCTAGGGGCTGTCAGGACTCCTCTAAAGGCTCTTGGACTCCTCTAAAGGCTCCTGGACTCCTTTAAGGCCTTCTGAACTCTAAGAGCTCCTGGACTCTAAAGGCTCCTGGACTCGGCTTGATCTGCTCTCTCCGTGAGAGGATCCATCTTGGGTCAGAATCCTCAGTCCCGGGTCCTCCAGTGTGAGCGGCTCTGGCGGTCCCCTGATACAAATGTCTGCCGGTGTCAGAAACCCTACGGCTCCGTCTGCTGACGGCCAATTAAAATGCACCTTTGCTTTGCACCCTGGGGCCGAATCCACCTGAACATGAGACTCCAGGTCTGTTCTCCTAAAACATGACCAGGAACTTCCAGAACCAGAGATCACGATGGATCAACGTTGGTTTCAGTTTGCGTGCGTTAATTGGAAAGTAGCCGTCTTTCATGTAGAAATCCACCGTAAACGTCAAGTGGACTTTCCCTGAGGCCAAACGGGAATATTCTTCTGTTAGCGAGCTCTTATTTCTGGTTTCTGCTTCGTCTTCGTGTCTTTGATAGCTGGTGACTGGTCTCTGCTCATTCAGGGGAAATTCATCGTCGGACGTCGTTTCACTGCACGTTTGAATATCTTTGCTTTTAATAAGCTTCGCAGCTCAGAGGTGTGTTTTCTTGTGTGTTTTTCAAGGATGGTAAGATCCCTCCAGTGAGAATTTCTGACTGATTCAACCCCCGTCAACCAGGAGGCGATTAATACTAATCGTTCATAATTATTATTTCACACAGCCCGGTACGCTACATATAAAGAAGGCCTTTGTCTTCCTGTGTGCTTTTCAATATTCTTCCATTTCCCTTTCAGTCTAGATTAAATAGCAGCACGCTGCAGCCTGGTCATTACCTCCAGTCTCAGGTAAATTAGCTGTCACCTGGCTGTAGTCTCCAGCCATCAGCCTCCAACAGGAACGGACGCAACGCGCCGTATTAAGGTCCCTGCAATAAGCTTTAGTTAATAGGTGACATGACCATTTAAGTCCTTACGACAGATGTCTTATGACATGACATGCTTTAATTAAATTATGATGGCGTTCAGGAAGACAACATGAATATTGAGATATTTTTTAACTGTTTACAATGATGAATGGAGCTTTAGGTTTTCTCTTTTCTTTCTTTTATTTTATTTTTTTTTGCATTTTTATACATTTTTTTTATTTAATTTAATTTTGTAATGATTTTTTTTTTAAATTTTTAAAAAATTTAATTTTGTAATGATTTTTATTTTTTTATTTTTTCATTTTTAAGTTAATGTAATTTAATTTTGTAATGATTTAAAAAAAATTAATTTAATTTTGTAATGATTTTTATTTTTTGTATTTAATCATTTTTTTAAGTTAATGTAATTTAATTTTTTAATGATTTTTTTTTATTTTCTTAAATTTAATTTCGTAATGATTTTTAATTTTTTTTTGTATTCATTTGTAGTTAATTTAATTTAATTTTGCAATGATTTTTTAAAACATTTTTAAATTTAATTTTGTAATGATTTTTAGATTTTTCTTAAATTATTTTTTTTAATTAAAAAAAGGTTTAAGATTTTAATTTCAATTTTTAAACATTTAATTGATTAAACATTCTCCATTTATGATCAGTTTTGGTTTCGTGAGTCGTCAGTACGAATGAGAAAACACCGTGTAAATTCTGCGTGTTGGAGGTCACATGTGCTCGCATTGTGACGGTGAAAATATGGAAACAAGTCACTTTAATTTACATTTATTTGAGAGTCTGAAGTGACTAGAAACTTCCCCTGAGAGTTACTTCGGCCCTGAACACCTGTCCGAAGCTTCCTCGTCTTCATCGGCGCCCTGACTGAAGCTCAGAGAAGCTCCGGGTTTCGCGGCGTGAACCAGCTGCTGCTAGCATGGCTGCGGAGTCGTGGTGAAACAGGGAGCTGTTGTGCTCCGTCTCCGTTCCCCCTGAAACGTGTCAGACGTTTCGTTACGGCCTCAGAAAACTGGGTCAGCTTCATATCAGCTTTCCTGAACAGCCGTGACTTTGAGAAGAACCCCACTGATCGCTCCGGTTGGTGGCGGAGAAGTGAAGGAAACCACCGCCGAGCCTGAACGCAGCTCGAGCTGCTTTGAAGTGTTGATCGTATGATGTTGTTTATCCGTGAGAACATGCTGCGCAGCAAGCTTCAGAGCGCTCTAACACCATATGTTTGTACTTTGTTTTTTTGCCTGGCACCTTATATCGACTTCCTTTAATTAAAGCGCTTTGTTACCACAGACAGTACAGATTTAGAAGGATAAACAGTTTCTAAATTTACCTGCGACAGAGAGAGAGTGTGGAGAATCAAACTGACGTTGAACCTTATTAACGGCGGCTACCGCTGCGTTTCAGGTCCTCCTGAAAACCTGCAGTTCTTCGGGATTCCTGCGGTCAAACACGACTTTCACGGCAGGTCGTCGCGTCCTCAGATAACACGACAATCGGTCCGGGACTTGTGGCTGTTGTTCCCGTTGTTCTCCGTGAAGTTCTGACGAGATGAAAGAGCGCCGAGCACGCAGATCGTGTTCATATGGAGCCCCGTTTGGGTCATAATTCAATGAATAAATGGGTCTATTATTATGAAATGCAGGCGTTTATTATTATGAAATAATTTCCCATTATTGTGATAATGGTTTCGTTTTTCATAAGAATGATTTGTGTGTCAATCACAGCAGAGAGGGCGGAGCCATTTATGTGATTGGCTGCTCTTTCATTCAGGCATAAGCAACAGAACAGTGAATATATAGTGGGCGGGAGGTGCGACGTATATACTCCAGGCCAGTAGGTGGCAGAATGCACCTCACCGCTGCTAACGGGACCAAACTAGTCAAAACTAGTCAATGTCAGAGCGCAGAATGGAGAAGGATCAGCCAATGAGTGTGCAGGTCAACCACTGGTCCCGCCCACTGGCAAAATGTCATTATTATGTTAAAGCTCATTCTTATCAAAAAGGAAGCAATTATGTAAAAACTCATTAGATAAAAAAAAAAGTCATTCTGAAATAAACTATTATGCATCAAACTAAGATTAAATAATAATAAAAATATATTTCATAATAATTACATTTTTTCATAATAATGGGAAATATTTCACAATAATTAACATGTATTTCATAATAATAAATACCTGTATTTCATAATAATAGACTCATTTATTCATTGAATTTTGACCCAAACGGGGCTCCATATGTTCACACCTCTGACGAAACGGCGCCTAATTTACACAAAAAAATGCGCCTGGATCATGACGCCCCTGGACATGCACGGGCTGCTGTTTTCTAAGAAAAATTGCATTAACGGGGGAATTGATTTACATCCCGCGCGTCGCTGAAATGTACCCGGACGTTAATGATGTTACAGCAGAGGACTCGAGGCGGCAAAGTTCATAGACGTCAGCCGAACTGTCACGCACACTTTTGTCACGCTCGGCGCCGCGGCCGCCGAACAGAGAGAGAGCGATGCACTGCTGGAAAAGTGCTGCGCACGGAAACTAAGACGCTCTCGCCGCTTTTCCATCAATATGTCAATACGTTTGGCTCATCAGAGAAGGTCCAGGGCCGGAGCTCGATCTCGCCGAGCCGAACGAATGCTAATAACATTGGACGGCGGTTGTAGCCCTGACCCAGTTTCAATTCTCCCAACTCCAACGGATTTACTGAAACTTTTATGAAGTAAAAAAAAAAAAAACGTTCTGCTTTTATGAGATTTTGAATTTCTTGGGTCGTGAATTTGAAGAATTACCAGGCCTCGCAATCAAAGTTTAGACTCGGAGGAGAAATTACACACCAGCGAATACGTCTGTGATTAAAAAGACCCGGGTTCAAGCCCTCCCGTATCCATTATGAAAGACAAATTGTCAAAAAAAAAAAAAAAGAAGAAAGAAAAGAATCATGTAAGAAACGTTTGTAACAGTTAGTCTCAGTCAGAGTGAAAACTTGGAAACATCCTCAGTTAGTAAAGCAGAGAGTCAATGGAGACGACAGGAAGTCGATGTTCAGGTATGTTTACACACACCTTTGTCTCAGTAATGGCAGGAACGGGTTGAAGTGGTGCATGTAGATGATTCCCACTCAGATCAGAGCTCCTCTCACCTCCTGCATCTGTATCCTAATCAATAAAGAGCAAATTATTTTACTTCCTGTTTTGCCGTTCGTAATTGTGCTGCAACTGATTTTGGCGAGTTCATTAAAGCAATTACGAAACCGTTGGAAGTCACGTTCAGATACGGAGCTTCGTCCCTCAGAAACTTACAGAATCACCTTGAGACAATTACATTTTAATTCATTAGCGGCCTGCAAAGTCAACCCACTTCTGATCGGTTCTGCTATTATTCCATATTCTCCCCGACGAAGATCGATACGAGCGAGCGCCGTTGTGGATTGTTTGTTTGTGTCTTCAAACAGCTAGAGGGGAATAAAAATAAAAAATAAATAAAAAATCAAATGTGAAGAATTACCAACACTTTTCAGCGGCGTTGTGTTCAAAGAGTGAGAGACCCCAACAATGGCGGTGACGGCGCCGGCGCCGACCCAGCAGACTGTGACATCATGCTCCAGCAGAGCTCCTGAACCGGGGGGGCTGTTCATTAGATTGTGTGAAATAATCTACCTTTAGAAAGGTGCTGGAGCATGCTGATCCCCCCCCCAACCCCCCTCATGCACCCCGCCATTACCATCCCGCCTCCAAATTGAAATAAAGCCGAAATGAAACGAAAGTAAAGTAAGATTCGCCGGTGAGGTGTGACTGATTTTTTAAAAAAATGTGGAACTAAAGCAACCTTGGCGAAGGGGCCGTCTCCTCGCCGCGCCTTTCATTTTGTTTGCGTGGCGCCGCTCTCATCCGTGGCTGATCTCCGCTTAATGGACTCACCTGCCAAACCTGCGGCGGCACAAACACGGAGAACCCGCTGTTTTCTTAAAATGATTGAGCCATGACTTGTCAGCAAGAATCTACCTTCGCCCTTGAATGCCGATTACGTGATGTTTATGCAAAGTCATGCCCCCCCCCCCCCCCCCCCCCACCCCTAACCCACCCACTCCTCCTCCCAGCGGATCTCCGGCTGGAGTCACAAACTCTTAAAACGAATCCTAACGTGTCGTCGGCGGGACGGCGTCAATAAAAATGACACTTCACTTCCAGCGTCGCCGTTTTCCAGATCTTTTATTATCAAAGATGGCCGACACACTTCCAGCAGCCGCTCTGACAGCTGACAGACGAATTAAAATGCATGAACTGAAAAATGCAAATTCAGCCCCACTAATTTCAAAAATAGTTTAAATGTTTGCTGCAATCACTGTTCATGCAGAAATCAGAGGCGTATTTTATTAATATTTAAATTCCTCTTTGTTGCTGAACTCTTAAAAGTTACTTGAATGTTTGTCAACATGATTATTTTTTTAACCAGAAAGTTGAGAGCTTTACTTTTCTTAGTTAGTCGCTGCTGAAGTCGTCGTCGAGCTGCTGAGATCGAGGTTACCTTCCCGCCGACGACCCCAGATGAAAATCAATCGCCGGGGAGGCGAGATCAAGTTAATTACCGCGCCGCTCAATGGTGAATGGCGTAATTGAATCGTGATTTTGCTGAATCACATGATTTCCCAGCAGCCCGGTGGTTGTCGAGGGCTGCGGAGCGTGAAATGAATACGGGCGAAGGGCCCTGAGACGAAAACTACAAGACACCGCGGATCATCCGACAGAACCGGGACGTTTTAATGCACGGACGGCTCAAAGCGGACTTTTACGGTAAAACAAACATGACAAAGTAGTTCGCTTGTGAGTTAGATTCTGTTGGTGCCACCAGATTGATAACTGGATCTGTTCATGACGGTTGTAGACAGTTGCTCCCATAATGATTCAGATGTTCCTCTAAAAACAGAAGCTCAGGTTGCTCACGACTGTTACTGTTGATGTTACGATGGTAATCATTTATAACAGGTATGATATAGTCATTCTGTCACTCACATCTGAGTTTTAGCTCCTCCCATTCCTAGTCAACATGACGTGGCTCCATCTTTGCATCTTTGATAATCCAGCTGACAGCTGAATATTTAGGAGCGACTGGGTTTGTTTCTCAGGTGTCATCCCGTCACAGTTCCACCTGGAATCCACTGAGCTCCTGAGAGAGACCCATTCTTTCACAGATGTTTCTAGAAACAGTCTGCATGTCCAGGTGATTAATTTATACACCTGTGGACACGGAAGTGACTGGAACACCTGATTCTGATCATCTGGATCAGAATCATTATTATAACCTTCTCCACAGACGCTGCAGTGACTCCACGATACTGACTCACTGACTCGATGCTGCCAAATATAATTCCCCTTCAGGCATTAATAAAGTACGACTGAATTAAATCTCACCTGGGAAATTTTGGCACAAGGAACGCAATTAGAAGATGTGCAAAAAGACTGAAACATATAGTATGTCCATCCATCCATCCATGATATGTATCTGCTTCCTCCTATTCAGGGTCAGGGTTGATCCAACTACAATAAAAAGAATATATATATATATATATATATATATATATATATATATATATATATATGACAGAAAACATTAGAAAGTATATCTTGGGACTGTTAGGGAACTGTGAGGCTTTAAATGCAGACATTCACCTGTCTGGCAGAAAGAACCGTGTACAGGTGACGGCAGCAGCTTCATAAATATGTGCAGAAGATAGAAATTTCCAGTAATGAGAACAGTATGTGCAGGTATGTGGTACAACGTGTTCACCTGCTCCACACGGAGGGGTGGTGGTGGGGGGGGGCGTCCATGATGGAGAGCAGTTTGTGCGGTGACCTCCTCTTCCTCACCGGCTTGACCGTGTCCAGGTTCGGACTAATGATCGTTCCGGCCTTGTGAGTGAATTTATTGATCGCTGCTAGCGTCCCTGACACCGACGCTGCTCCACCGGCGGGCGACTCCTCGCCACCGCAGACCTGCGGACCCCCCGGGACCCCCGCGGCACACGATAGCCCCGCCCGTCCAGCACACGGCGCCGATGCGTCGGCTGCAGCTTCCACCGTCTGGACCGCGATGTTAATCAGTCGCGTCTCCCTGGATGACTGTAAATAAACTCTGTGAGCTTTATTATCCTGCATCAAAATGAGGGAAACACCTTTGATAGTAGAATTTACCTGCCGAGTGGAGAACCACCTGACATCAACTACAACACCTTTAGTAAACATCGATGTCACAGAAACGTAGTACGCTGCATGTGAAAGACACTCAGATGGCCACATCTGGAAAAATGCCCAGCATGCAACAGACCAGTCAGCCTTTCACGCTGCATCCTGTAACTTTTTCTTTTCTTTTCTGTGTAATTTATAATTCAGTTCGCTTTACGTTTGCAGCCTCTGTCCTTCTGATTCCTCGTGCACCTGATTTTATTGTTTCCTATACGGGTGTGAAAAAAAATTGCGATTTTTGGCCGCTCAATATAATATCAATTTTTCAGCTCCCAATATGGTTTTTTTTTAGGAGAATTTGTTTATTTTTCACATTTATGTGCAAAAACCCTAATAATAAACAATAAATAGGTTGTTTTGACGGAAATACACTGCTCCAAAAAAATTAAAGGAACACTTTGAAAACACATCAGATCTCAATACATCGCTTGGATGTAACGAGTGCTTGTTTTAATTGCCGTTTTTTTTTCTCTGCAAACCCTAGAGGTGATTGTGTGTTAATTTTTTTTTTTTTAACTCAGCGGATCAGCAGTTTGTGGAGCGCACAGATCAGTCAGTCCAGCGGCAACAACGATGCCACAGTCACCCGTATCGATTTGCGATTTTTTATTTTTTTTTTCCCGTGTGAAAAAATATCGATTTTTTATATTTTTTTTTTTTAAACTCTATAATATCAATTTTTTTTTAGGAAAATTCATTCATTCAACCAATTGTGCAAAAACACTAATAATAAACAATAAATAGGTTGTTTTAAAGCAGATAGTTTTGACTCAATTTGTCCTCTGAATGATCAATATCATCTGATTAACATATACAGCAACTTGATTTTTCATCTCTACTTTTAATTTTGATATTAACTTGATAGAATATCGCAATATATCGCAATATTGTGACAATATCGTATCGTGACCCAAATATCACGATACATATAGTATTGCAAGGTCCTTGCCAATACTCACGCCTAGTCACCCGACTCTGCCACCACGCTGTCCGAACGCACCGAGCTGCTGCGATGTGATTGGTTGATTAGATTTATGTCAACCAGCAGCTGAACGTATGTATCTGATAAAGAGGCCGATAAGCTAAGTAGCAAGTAAGAACTGAAAAAAAGAAGAAGAAAAAAACAGAAAACCATGCAGAAATCAGTCTCCCGCTAAAAGACAGCTGTACAGTTTCTCCACAACTCACATCCTATAATATTAAACTGTGCGTTACACGTCCCAGAGAAAATTTCATTTCCTGAAACACTGAGCCAGCAGACAAATTTATACATGAGATTTCTTAAACAGTCTGAAAAGTTCTGACTCCTGGAACCACAAACTTGTTTGTATAATATCAATAATATCGTATCGTGACCCAAGTATCGTGATACATATCATATTGCGAGGTCCTTGCCAATACTCACCCCTAGTCTCCAAATGGTTTTGTTCTCGTTAAAAGTGCTTTGTGTGAAAAGTTTGAAACAACATCGTAGCACAGAAACTTTATCACATTCAGCTGCCGTTGCTTGGAAATATTTTGCCTAACTAGCATATTTACTAGCGTAAGCTTACTGCATACTAGCGTTCAGATGTTCAGACAACGTTAAATCTTGCAGCTCCAGTATTATTCCATTTTTTTTTTCTCAGCCCATTACTAATATCAGTGAGGGGAGGTGACACAGGCTTTAAAATCAGGACAAACGCCGGACCGTCGCTAATTGACTCAAACATTTCAGCTGCTTCACCAAAAAAAAAACAAAGTAACGTGATTTAACATCACATCCCAGTAAACCGGGCTGGTGTGTTCTCGGCTTGATCTGGAAATGACCGGATCCGTTCCATCCTCTCCCCAAAACCAAGAAATCTGAAATCGCAGCCGCCCCTTAAAATCTAATTGTGTTCCAAAACGCCACCATATCCAAAACGCGTCATCTCTGAAAGGCTATTTCTACTAGCCGGTCCAAAGCACGACTTCCTGGGTGAATCCGCTTGATGTGTCAACATGTAATCAGTCCAATTTGAAAATGGAGCAGGGAGGGGTTGGGATGAGGGGGGGGGGGGGGGGAGAAAACGAAAGCCAAGGAAAAATGAAGCATGGGGAGGGAGGTGGAGGTGTGTGTGGGGGGGGGTGACCGCCGCCCACCGCTGCCTGGCCCTGACACCTTGTGAAGAGCGCTCATTCATCACGCGGCGCAGGGCTTGAGCCTCCGTAAATCACTGTGGATAAAGGACGCGCCGTAAAGAATGGAATTGTGAAGGTAAGGGTTTTAAATCCCCCTAGATGATCCGAGATAAACACGGGGAGACTTTTGACAGTCCCTCGTTACCACCGCGAGCGCGGGGAGCTGTCACCGCTCCCTCCCCGCCTTTCATCTCCTGGTAACAGTCTGGCTGCTAATATCCTCAATTATCTCTGCAATATGTTGCTGGGAAAAAGGGAAAGTTCCGAGGAGGCATCCTCGCAGTTTAAAAGTTTTAATTTGACAGCTCGTGGCGTAATGATGAGTCGAGACTGGGGGAGGGAGGGGGAGGAGGAGGAGGAGGAGGGGGGTTAGAGGGGGGCCAGCAGCTCACACAGCGAGGGTGACAGGTGATTGGTCAAGACCGGGAACGTCAGGGAAGCAAATAGATGTCTCGCCGGATGCGGCGTTTTCCTCTGAAGCAGCTACGTGGCGTCTAACGGTGATGGAAGTCCAGGTGCATGATGAAGATGCAACGGGCAATATATCGCGATATTCGGCTGCCCAATATAATATCGATTTTTCGGCTACTAATATCGTCAGTATGTTGTAATGGTTACTTAAGTGTGCAAAAATCACTAATAATAAACAATAAATAGGTTGTTTTGAAGCAAATAGTTTTGACACAATTTGTCCTCTGAATGATCAATATCATCTGATGAACAAATAACAGCAACTTGATTTTTCATCTCTACTTTTAATTTTGATATCAACTGGGTAAAATATCGCAATATATCGCAATATTGTGATAATATCGTATCGTGACCCAAGTATCATGATGCATATCATATTGCAAGGTCGTTGGCAATACTCACCCGTCACCTGACTCATCCATCACGCTGTCCAAACGCACCAAGCTGCTGCGATGTGATTGGTTGATTAGATTTATATTAACCAGCAGCTGAACGTATGTATCTGATAAAGAGGCCGATCAGCTAAGTAGCAAGTAAGAACCGAAAAAAAGAAGAAAAAAACAGAATAAACAATAAATAGGTTGTTTTGAAGCAAATAGTTTTGACTCAATTTGTCCTCTGAATGATCAATATCACCTGATGAACATATAAAACAACTTGATTTTTCATCTCTACTTTTAATTTTGATATTAACTGGGTGGAATATCGCAATATATCGTGTTATCGTGATATTGTGATAATATTGCATCATGACCCAAGTATCATGATACATATCGTATTGCGAGGTCCTTGCCAATACTCACCCCTAGAGGTCTTTGGAACTACCCGACAACCCGAAAACCCGGGGTTCCGACCCGAATCAGGTCTCGGGTCCAATTCAAAAGACGTGACTCCGGGTTCAGGTCTGAATCGGTACAGTTAGTCTCGGGTCCGGTCGGTGCTCTCTGACAGGCTGGGTCTGCGATTACTCGAGAGAGAGGTAAAGATATTAGCGGTGGCAGCCAATGTCAGGACTCATGCGCAGTTTAAATTAATTATTCATTAACGTGGCGTGTTTGTCATGAAACAATCGTGTTGCCGTAGCGTGTTATTAGCGTGTTATTAGCGGTTTGCCCGGCAGCTGTAAAGCACAATGGATCACCAACATGACAACGCTGGATGAGAGAACATATTTACGACACGTCCTGACCGGTGTTGGCTATTAGCGTTAGCAGCTGCTACCAATAGCATCTGTATCCACAAAGAAAATAACGGCGTGGATTTATTGTTGTTTACATCACGTAGCCTATGTAGCAACTGAACCGGTAGAAGAAGACAACTTTAGGTAAGAAAATCAAGTTTTATTCAACGACAACTTTTAACATTAGCAACTATGGGCTGGATTGTCTCGGTTCTATTTGGGTAACTGTCGTAAATTAGAAAAACTGAAGACTCGGGTCGAGCCGGTTCCAGGTCCAAATATTTTGGGTCCATTCGGGTTCGGACTCCCTGACTTATGATAATAGCTCTGGTCGGGTCGGTTTCTGGTCGAATTTTTACGGATCCATTCGGGTTCGGGTCCATGAAAGTGGACGGGCACGAGACCGCTACATTAAAGTTGACTCGACTCGTCTTGTTCCATTCTTGTTTTACATTTCTGTATATCTTCAATCATCCCGTCCGTCTCCAGTAACGAGTGAACGTGATGAATCACGGCGTTGCACGCAGGTCCGTACAGCGTCGTCCCCCCGTGCAGGTGTGCTGCATCATCCGCCGCTGTCAGTGCACGTGGGCGGCGCCGTGCCGGGAGTAATGGCGAGATCCGCCCACGGCGCAAGTGCCCACTCCATCAAGGGGCTTTGTGGCGCAGTGCAATTAGCACACAAAATATTAACATTAGGATCAGCCGTGCCGTTTCCGCCGCGGCGCAACTTAGGAGTTCAAGGTAGTCCTGCATCGCCGCGGTTGTGTCAATCTCCCTCCGCCGGAGTAATTGCCTCGGGTTCATTCGGCTCGAGTCAGTAGAAGATGAAGTCAATAGCCTCGGTGGCATAATGACAGAGCACACACTTTCTTGCTCACATTAACAGCTTTTTCTTGATAGATAAAAGTCCCAAATAATGCCTCCTGTGATGGAGTGAAACCAGGATAACAAATTGGCCCTTTGTGATAACAACCCCCCTGTGAGCTTCCCGGGCGTGAAAGATGGACAGACAGCTTTGAGGAGAGTCGGGTCTGCAGCAGCTCTGCACCAGGGGAAAAGCTCCATGCCCTCCAGAAGGATGGATAGTGTAGATTTGTAATGGTTCCCTCTGCTTTTGACAAAATAACCCAACCTGCAACCTTCATCCTCATTGGCTGAGTGAAAGGGCACCTGGCAGAGGAGCCGGACTGAGATAAGTGAAGTCTGTCACTCCGCTCGGCTGTGTTATAAATTGCAGCTACCTCGAACATGTGCGCGAGACAAGCAAGCTGTCTCCTCCGACAACCGGCTTTTTGATTTGACACGCGCAAAAACAAACGGATACGAGGCGAGGAAGAAGGGATGGAGAGGAACGAGGGCTGAGAAGATACTTTACGTTGCATAACGTCAAATTCAAATGCAGTTTCCGATTTTCCCATGGATTAACGAATTACATTCTTTCCTGTTGGGTTAGGGGTTTAGGGGTTTAGGGTAACCCTAACCCCTAACCCTAACTTCTATCCGGGTGCAGTTCCTTACAGTGTGCACGTGCTGTATCGCAATTTACAGCTTCCCCCATGTACTTTTAGCCACCGGTTGAAGAGGTTCACTACATGTTGACGTCCTGATCCGTAATTTTTATAAAAGCGTCTTCACGACAGACTTCCCCATCTGAGGGAAGTAGAGGTCTTCACAGGTCCACTTTCATGGACCCGTGAAAATTCGACCCGAAACCGACCCAACCCGAGCTATTATCATAAGTCCGGGGCTCCGAACCCAAATGGACCCGAAATATTTGGACCCAGAACCGGCCCGACCCGAGTCTTTAGTTTTTCGATCACGACAGTTACCCGAATAGAACCGAGACAATCCAGCCTATACGTAGTTGTTCAAGTTAAAAGTTGTCTAGCGTTGAATAAAACTTGATTTTCTTACCTAAAGTTGTCTTCTTCTACCGGTTCAGTTGCTACATAGGCTACGTGATGTAAACAACAATAAATCCACGTCATTATTTTCTTTGTGGATACAGATGCTATTGGTAGCAACTGCTAACGCTAATAGCCTACACCGGTCAGGACGTGTCGTGAATATGTTCTCCCATCCAGCGTTGTCATGTTGGTGATCTGTTGTGCTTTACAGCTGCCGGGCAAATCGCTAATAACACGCTACGGCAACACGGTTGTTTCATGACAAACACGACACGTTAACGAATAATTAATTAAACTGCCCCGAGTCCTGACATTGGCTGCCACCGCCATTATCTTTACCTCTCTGGAGTAGACACAGACTAAACCTGTCAGAGAGCACCGACTGGACCCGAGACTAACCGTAACAATTCCGACCCGAACCCGGAGTCACGTCTTTTGAATGGACCCAAGACCCGATTCGGGTCGGGTCGGAACCTCGGGTTTTCGGGTTGTCGGGTAGTTCCGAAGACCTCTAGGGTGAGTATTGGCAAGGACCTCGCAATACGATATGTATCATGATACTTGGGTCATGATGCAATATTATCACAATATCGCGGTATCACGATATATTGCGATATTCTACCCAGTTTCTACCGATTACGCGACGCTTCTGTAGATCTCGTAAGATTCGGAGGTGAAGTTACCTTTGTCTGTGTTGACAGCCGTTCCCAGATGTCTGATTTTTTTCTTCTTCAAGCTAACGCACCGGTTTGATTTAAACCGGTCGCCTACAAATTTGAAACCAAACTTGATCCTGCTGATTTTTTTTTTTTTTTTTATTTAACTCCTGCAGTCACGTCCAAGGACACCAGCAGTCGATGCGGATTCTTTAATAGGTGCAAAGAGCGTCTCAGATTTCACGTCGGTGCACCTGCACATTTATTTAACGAAGCGCACGGTTGCAATCATCGTCAGATCCGCCCGCGCTGCGGCGGCGTGGCGGCGCTATTGATCAGCCGATCACTTTACAGATGTTGCAGCGGCACCGTAGACGTCGGTCTGCGTTTGGTTGCGTCGTCAGTGTTGAGATTACACTTAACTGTTGTCGATATGCAGCTGTAACCCCCCCACCCCCCCCCTCCCCCTCCATGCATGCAGCCGCAGTCAGGAGCGCCGGGCTGATAAGCGGCGCCGTGACACCCCTCAGTTGTTGGGGGTTTGTCGAGTCAGATCAGCGGAGGATAACGGCGGCGCCGCCGCAGCCTCCCGGTTAATCTACAGAGCTGCAGACAGCTGAGCTTCTCCTCCTCGCACGAGAATAATTCACTCCCGTAAAAAAGGAACAATGGAATTCACGGGGCTTTAACTTCAAACTAAATGTTTTAAACTGCATTGTTCTCCAGCAAAACGGTGGCAGGTTTTTTTTTTTTTCCCCCCAGAATCTTGCTAAACAAAACAGAAATAATTGGCATGACTAGACTGGTGTTTTAGATGAACTTACCCTTTAATCCTCCTTACACAGCCGTACCCCACCCACACAGGTGTCTTCATTTTCTTTTTCTTTTCTTTTTTTTTTTTTTTGGCTAATTAGGCTCCTTTCTCCGTCTGTGTGGGTGTGTTCAGACTGCAGCTGACATCTCACTGAGTCCTTTGTTTGTTTTCAGCGCCTGCCTCAGTAAATTTGGACATGCAAGGCAGCAACACAACCCATATTATACGTAGATACGAGTGCAGCGCTTCATCTTTCAGGGATCCGTTTCTGCTGGCCGGCGCCATCGAGAGGGATTTATTCTTTTATTCTTTCAGAAAGTGCCAAAAATGTCGGAAGGGTCCTCTCCTGCTGCATGTAACGCACAAGAGATTACACAACCTGCGTTTATGTGGGCGTCGCCTCGGACAAGAGCAGGACTTTGTTGTTGAAAGTTAGATATCTGACAGAAGCTCTTTTAACCCACACTCCCGCCAAGTCTGCTCTTGTTCTGGAAAAGTCTTTGACTTTTTTGTTCTTGTTTTTGACCGCGCACACAACGCAGATCTTGTGTTATTGTAAACCGAAAAGCCAGGCATTAGCTCTTCGGCAAAGTCTCGGGGAAGGGTATTAATCACATGACCGCAGTTCACTGAACTCTGCCTTGAAATATGAGACTCATTTCTCATTTCTCCTGGATAATCAACTTAGGGAGGGGGGGGGAGAAAATCCGATATTTCACCTTGAAATGCTTCATAACCCGCCTGCGGGACTTTTAAACTCGCCGTGCCCGTGCCTGATTATACTCGGCCAGAAGAAAACAAATGAAATAAAAGCCTGGAGTGAGCAGCAACGGCCTCCTCTCTGCATATCAGCGGGAAAATAAATATATATACACCAGTGCCTATATTAATTAAAATGTAGCTTTCCCTCTTTGAAGAGGCGATGGCAGACTGATAATCTCGCCTTGCTTCGCCCGTCCTCCTTCAGAAACATTCATCAATCGCCGCCCCTGCGGGAGAACTTCCTGGGAAACGTCGGAGACGGTCCCGCCCGTCCCGAATGAAACGATTTCACCTCGTCATCTGAGCCGCCGCGCTCCGTTTGAACGTAAAGATCTCCTCTCGTCGTCATCAAAAGAATCAGAACAAAATGTTTTGTACGTTTAAGGGAAGGAAGCGACAAACTCACACGAGTGAAATGTCAAAGCCGTGCAGTGTTCCTTTTAAAATTACCTTTCTGTTCAGTCTTTTTTTGTTTTTAAGTTTCACACTATTTTATGCAAAAGAGCCTCTTGTCAGATGCTGAGCTTCAACACGGTAACACTCTGCTGAGCACAAAAGGACAATTTTGTTGCTAATTGCCACACATCCAGTTATAAGCTCCTCTTATTGTTCTTTCCACCAGTAAAACTGTGGAACATCTTGCATTTATTTTAGTTTTGTGTTTTGCTCCCGTTGATTGAACACTTTTCATCAGGTCTGTCTTTCAGATTTGATTTCAACACTTTCTGAAGTGTCTATATGGGTCCACACCACAAAGAGTTAATTTAACTCTTTTTTTGGAGAGTTAGTACCTTAACACTAACTCAGTGTAATTATTGACTCCTTGGAGTTAAAATTTAACACTTCTTAAACACTAACTAGTGTTACTTTATCTCAACACTTTTATGTAGTGTTAGACATTAACTTTCTTTTGGGATTGTTGGTTAACTATACAAGTGTTACGGTCATTTTAACACTGTAAGGTGTAAAATTAGCTCTTCTGAATTACTAAAAAAATACTTGGAAAATAAGGTTTGCTAAAAATAATGCTATAATGTTTAGTTGAAACTCATTTATTTCAAACATGCACCACAAATTAACATTTAAAACACTTTATCGGACACAATTTGTCGTTAGCTAACTTAATAATGCTAACAGCCCACAACCGATACACTGCTTATTCAGCGTTAGCTTGTTTAGCCGAGTTAACAACACAACAAAAATACGGTCTTAAACATTTTTACTATAGCAGATACAGTCTTTACCATCAAATTACAAGTTTTAGCGAACCAAATGATGAACTAAAATCATCACTGCTTAGCGCGCCTAATGTGGCGACATAACTTTACCGTGAGTGTCTCGCCATTGAAGACAGACCAGGTGCCAGAGGGGTAATATAAATATCAAAACCTAACGTGAACATAAAGTTAGCTCATTTTACTTATCGAACAATGTCAACATAAAACCACGGTGAAACGCACAGCTGAACGAGACGCTCCTTAGTCGGTATTTAGCTCCTGTTGCTGTGTAGAGTTAAGAGTTAAATAGTTCAGAGTTGATGTTACTACAGTGACACTTACAGATTTGATCTGAAGACACTTTGTTTTGAATCCAACTATTTGTAAACTTAGAGTTACATATAAGGGATTTGACTCTATTCAGAGTGAAATTAACTCTGCTTTTGCTCAGATTTCACCAACACCAGAAATATAACTCTTCTGAATTTGCTGTGGGGTTGGTTAGGTGCAGGTTACCGTTTCACTGCCGAGATCGGCCATTTAAAACAATGCATCTTTTTTTTTGGGGGGGGAGGACCAGGGTTTGCCCACCTGGTGTCAATATCATCTGATGAACATATACAGAAACTTGATTTTTCATCTCTACTTTTAATTTTGATATTAACTGGGTAGAATATTGCAATATATCACGATATTGTGATAATATCGTATTGTGACCCAAATATCATGATATATAACGTATTGCAAGGTCCTTGCCAATACTCACCGCTAGTCACCCGACTCTGCCATCATGTTGTCCGAACGCACCGAGCTGCTGCGATGTGATTGGTTGATTAGATTTATATCAACCAGCAGCTGAACTTATGTATCTGATAAAGAGGCTGATAAGCTAAGTTGCAAGTAAGAACCAAAAAAAAAAGAAAAAAAAACACAAAACAAGGCAGAAATCAGTCTCCCACTAAAAGACAGCTGTACCAATTTCTCCACAACTCACATCCTATAATATTAAACTGTGCGTTACACGTCCCAGAGAAAATTTCATTTTCTGAAACACTGAGCCAGCAGACAAATTTATACATGAGATTTCTTAAAACAGTCTGAAAAAGTGCTGACTCCTGGAGCCACAAACTTCTGTCTCGCATCGTATCTGTTCAGCCTCTTCAGTAACAATCCCACGGTGTCGTTTGTAAGGAAATGTATTCTGTATTCTCTTATTTCCTCCCCCTTTTCTTCTTCTTTTCTCATTTGACCACAAGTGTACATTAGTTTACAACATACTCTGAACAAAGATGAATTCTCTCTATCCAAACATGCGTAGGAGGATGTTTGCTCGTGAGCAGATCATGCAGGACCGCCTATAAATATCCACATCATATGCATTAAAGAGAGGAAATGTATATCTATTAGGGCTGTAGCGATACACGATAATCGGCTCACGATACGATATATATTGCAGAATTGATAAAACTGCTCAGCTCTAATATCTATAGTCGACAGACCGGTATGCAGGATCTGCTTCTTTTCTTGTGACTGTTAATTTCTAAACGGCTGCTGCTCTGTGAAGTCGAGAAGTAACAGGTAAGCGACGCTCAGATGCGTAAATGCTGCTGGTTCATTTAGGGGTCAGTCTGGCTTGTTATCGTTGATAACACGTGCGGCGTTCATCGTTCCCTCAGCAGGCTGCCTTTTGTCTGCAACATGTGGTGTTCAAAACGCTGTGCAGGCGAAGTCCAACCGCTCCTTTTCCAAACACGAGTTTACAGTTTTTCTTATAGAAACAGGTTTCAGGGGGCGGAGTCAAGAGGCTTGCTTTTCAGGACGCTGAACTAGCCAACCAACAGTACTGGCTCCAAGCCCGGATAAATGGAAGGGGTTGTGTCAGGAAGGGCGTCCAACCTTGGAATAAGAAAGAAAAAAAAACAAAAAAATCAAAAAGCTGATGTTCATTCATCTTCTCAGCCCCAAACAGGACACTCTTATTGCTCTTTTAGGGATAATCTTGTTGGGAATCATCCATTAAACTGACTCAAGAGTTGCCAAGACACTGATTCCTCAGATGGGAATGCTGAAGCAATGCAACAGTCAGCTCTATAGTTGCACCCCAGTTTAAAACGACGACGTAAGATCGTCTCGACAAACCCTGAGTCATAGTGTCGGTTCTTTCCTCTGCGTTTTTGTTTCTGGAGGTTAAACCTGTTGACCGCTGGCGAGAACTCGCCGCTAATAGAAAAGAAAAACGTAACGAACAGAGAGTTTCAATTTCTGAGCGACACAACATGTAGATGATGAAGTTGGGTGGTGAGAAATACGGGGATTATTCTGGATTATTCTGCGTCACAGTGCTCTGCAAAACTGGATGGTTCCCTGAGATGATATTAAATACCAGGGATGCTTCCTGGGTCTTCCTGGGTTTTCCTGGAACACAGTTGTGGCTCAGAAGCCTGGATTTGGTTATTGTGATGGTCAAGTGGGGAGGACTATCTGTTCCAAGTCCTCCTTATGATGTTTTCATTTGTATAACTTTGAGCTCCAGGGGTCTTTAGAACAGATCAGTAAAGTCTCCTGGACGAGACTCGGCTCGGGAGGGAAAAGAGATGCGACACGATGGTTCGTAAAAGTAGTTAGAGGAGTAGTTATTATGGCAAAGGTTATAGCAGTAGCTACCAACAACAGTTCCACTCTGCAGACACAACAGTGCACAATATGAATAATTAAGAGCTACAGAAGTTAGACACCACTAACACACTTCAGAGATGGAAGCGCGATTTCCTTAACCCGTTACCGCTCCACCGGGAGTGGGCCAGGGCCAGCGTTGAAAGGAAGCCACGCCCCCATTGTGTCGTGTAAAATCTGAGCCAGTTAGAACCAATCGTACTGATGACTGGTGTATAGCCAATAGCCAATGAAATTCTGAACACAACGATGTGTCGCTTCAGGGGGTGGAGACAAAGCCACAACCAGGAAGTACCTGCGTAACTGCAAATTAATTACATGCGTCAGTGGTCAATTGCTGTGTGGCTTGTTTATATAAAAAAAAATGCTGCAAATAACCTGTAATTGGTTATAATTGTAAATGTGTGTAAATATGTGAATAGTTTGCTTTGTTTGCTGTGTTGTAAAAGGTATTTATGACTTTTATCCTAGGCATGAGGCCATGGTTACCCAAGGTGTCCTTTTGGAGTCTCCAAATGGACATTTTTGGAAACACCTAGACATACTCTTACAAAAACATGTGTGAAATACTCATTTTTTGTGGTATTGATATCAAATTTGAACTTGCGCTAGGTAAGGCTTCATACTGTGGTCCCATTGTGTTTTCCAGCTAATAAGTCACAGCTGCACTCATCTGCAGACATCAGGCGGAAATAAAGAACTTCTATTTCTAGTTCAAACTTATGCTAGTAGCACTTACATTGATTCTGACAGTTGGGGGAAAAAACTTCAGAGTGTTACCTTTGAAAAGAGACCAAAACCATCCATGTGCTACAAACGGTTCAAGAACAGCTTTCAATTTACTTTGGGTATGCCTTGGGTAGGCGTTTTAGGCGAATTTTACGGGGTTTGTTGTTCGATGTTTCCCTGCCACAAAAGTGCCTGATTCAAATGAACGGATCGCCGTCAGCTCGTCATCAAGGTTCTGGACAAGCCTGTTAACGACCCGCTCATTCAAATCAGGAAAAAAACATCGGAGCCGTGCAGAACGGCGGCCCTCCAGGACCGGATCCAGACGCCCCGGGCTGAACGGGAGCGGAGCGGCCTACGGCCATAACATTGTTTCCTCTGTCCACGTCTTTGAACCGCCGTTTGCATCTTTATTTTCTTTTTTTTCCTCCCCTCTACGACTTAATATTTCTGCAGACTCTAAGACTTAAGAAGTCAGCTGCTTCCACCAGCGCCCCCCCCCCACCAGAACGGTGAAAGGGGGGAACGTGACGGACCGTTATGAGTCCGCTAAATGCCTCCACGGCTTCAATGTCAAAAAAAATCACTCCGCAATAAAACAATAATTGTCCTTGGTGGCGGGGATGTGAATCAAAAAGTAAATTAATTCAGTTTGGCGCCTAATTGTTAGGAAAATATAATAATAATAATATAGTCTAGGGACCTACATGTGGACGCCGCCTTAATCGATACAAACAAGGTTCTAAATCAGAGAAGTGTCTCTCAGATAATTGAGGTGGACAAACTTATTTCATTTTCACGCAACAACGTAAACATCGTCTCTGTTTTCATGGGTTTGGGGGGGGGTACCCCAATCAGCCGGAGAGTCTTGAGGAGGCGACACGTATGTATGTATGTATGTATGAAGCTACTTTGATGTTAGAGGTCAAAGTGTTTCCCCCGACGCCCCCCCATCACCTCCACCGCTGTTATCCTTTCAAGCAGTTCTCTGCGTTGAATCCTTTCAGGCGAAGCTCTGCCCTTCCTACCAACGCGCTGATGTTTAATTCATTCCCAGACGCCCGGGGGACACTCATAACAACAACAACATAAAAAAAAATAAAATAAAAATAGACAAAAGGAGAAGAGAGAGAGAGAGAGAGACGGAAAAGAAGAAGGAAATTAGAATGAACTAAATGTTTGCTCTGTGTTTGCTGTTGGCGGGTGCGCCGTAAATGGACGGGTAGAAACGAGGAGGCAGCACGTCAGGCCGCGAAGACAAATAAATCCCATCTCCTCGCGTTCTGACCGACTTCGGGGGGGAAGACGAGGGCGGTGAAGATGCTGCCGGACACCTCGGCGTGCTCCCTCTTAATCAGAGGTTGATTAAGCGCACTTTCAGAGGCATGGATTAGGGGGCTCCCCCCGGACTCGGCTAAATTGGTCGGACGGGAAGGAAGGCAGAGCGTCGAGCGCCGCCGAGGGAACTTTTGATGTGTCAGTCAGAGAATCTGGCATGGCTCGCTTCTATTGACCTTCCCCGTTCTTGATCGGTGACGGATCTCCCGGCGCCGCGGCGGGTGTTTGGGAGGTGGGCGAGGTTAGAGGAGATTCGGCTTCTGAAGAGTTTCCAGGAGGAAACCGCCGCGCCGCCGTTCATGACAATGAAGTACAGGAAGCTGTGAAGCAACTGAGTTTTTTTTTCTTTATTTTGAAGATGATATTTCTGTCGTCTTAGCTCGACGTGACGGCGGTGCCGCGGGACGCCGCCGCAAAGGGTCGTTTATTGTCTGGCACTTTCTACAAGGTTTCCATTCAAATGTAAACAGCGGGTTTCGCTTCGTTGCATCCACAGCTAATGGATTCAACGCCGCGCGCCGGCCCGGCCCGGTTCTTAGTATAGTTCCCTCCCCTGCTCGTATGTACAGTGTCATTTATGGATTTACGGTTAATAATAGACCTGGTGCTCTCTTTCTTTTTCTTTCCCTGCCGTCAGACCGGTTTGTAACCCCTTCACAGAAGCAGCGGCGGCGTCATTCATGTTGCGGCGGCGGCGGCGCAGCTATTAATGTAATGACTCAGTGTGTTAATGTGATCCGGCTTCAGACACAAAAGGGATCTCTCAACCTGAGCTCCCGCCGCAGACAGGAGACCTCTGCGCCCTACATAACAACGATGCGACGTGTCATCGCTGATTTATTTTGCCCTTGAACCTCCCGGTGATGGGACCTTGCGGGGTAGCCTTTAAAAGAAGTGCCCGGAGATGAAATGAATGCTCTGTTCCAAACTATTGAAAGACGTGCGGTACAGCTAAAGGCTTTTAGAGGGAGTGCTGTAATCTAAAATGTGCTATTTCTCACACATAGCGCAGCTCGGGGACGGGCTGATCAGATAGCCCGAGATTAATCTGACTTGACCTGTGAGCACCAGTCGCTGCCTTCTGCATTGCGGGGGCCATGAGAGGAATTTGCAATGGATTCCACAAAGATAGAAATCAATTTGAATTCAGCCGAGGCACCTCGCGGCGATAAGGCCGCCGCCGCACCTACATGTGGACTCGCAAATTTCATAATGAATAGATAAGGATTAATGCAATTTCAAACTGTCACCTCCTGCCAGACGGCGTGTCATGAAAGGCTTATCGCCGTGGCCTGATTTTATTTACATCCAGGAGCATAAACAGCCCGGTTTATTCACGTCCTCCGCATCAACGCGGCTCCATAGTAACCGTCCGCGTGCGCCCGCGCAGGGTTTCTCAACAGCCTTATTAGCTCGGGCGCAATTTCTCGTGTAATTAATGTCTGCTTACAATGCGGCAACCATTCACCGCGTAACCTGTGAAGGCACACAATAATTATACGGCGGTTTGAGTGACAGAGATCGGGAGTGCAAATAGAGGAGGCTTGTCTGCAGCCTCATCAGGAGGGGCGGCGCGTTGGCCCGGGTTAATAGCCGTCCTCCCAGGAAGAGGTTAGCCGGAGTTAAAGAAAGTAAGGAGGGAGGCATTCAAATTCACTCTCATAATGTCAAATGCTTAGGAAGGAAAAAAAAAACCTCTTTTATAATCTCATTGTCGCAGGGCATTTACAAGTTCTTGGTCCAGGGCTTTATGAAGTTCCCTGCTCAGGCATTAAAAACACTAAAATCCTTTGAAAGCACACTTCATTTGAGCTGGACTCCGCAGCGGCGTCCATAAATAGCAAAGCCATCTGTTTCCCGCTTCTGCAGCAGCCAAACACCGAGCTGCAAAATAAACGCTCCCAAACTGAATTTTGATCGGGGGAACAAAGGGACTGGACGACGCTGCCGGACCAGAGATCCGTCAGGACGGGTCTCTGTAGGGGTGGGGGGGGGGGGTGCTACTTGTAAGTGGAGTGGACCGGCGATCGATGGGGATGTGAAGTGGCTTAGCCGTACCTCTGTGTGTCAATAGCTTCACCCCCTCCCCTTCAACCCTGCGATAAAACGCGGGCCGGCGGCGCCATCACGTCCTCATCATCGCCGCGCGGCCGATTTCAAACTCCCTCCTCCGGTCCTGCGGTCGGACCTGAGAGAGTCCCGGGCTGAGCCGACGGCAGATTAGGATGCAGTCGGCGGCGCCATGGATTGAGACGAGGATTTAATTGGCTTCATATCAGGGTTAGATAGCGCCGTTGTTGACATTTGATTAGGGGGGAAAAAAAATAAAAGAACAAGGTGACTTGATATTGTGGCGATAAGCAAAAATCCCAACTCGATCGCATCGATACTTTACTCAGACGCACGCAGGCCTCTCACCTTGTAACTCGTGACAGTGGCTCTACTCAGCATGCTTTGCCTTGTATTTATTGCTGTGTGCGCAGCGTCTGTTTTCCTGACAATCGTTCCCGTTGCTCTCGACGCACCGTTGACCTAGAGGTCACAGCGCGTCACAACCCGGCCCTTCAAAATAAAGGTCACCTCCAGCCAGCGCTTAATGGCTTCATGTCTGTTTTACAGACAACTGTGCAGATTGACCATCGAGGCGTCTTTGGCACCTTTTGTGAGGTTTCCGAGGAATTAATTTAATCGGGGAGGCAAATCCTGCACCGCGAGGAGAGATTTACACACCCGAGGATGATTGTTACCGGTTTTTATGTTTACGAAAAGATTGGTAGAGGAAGTGGATCTCCCAGAAAGATCTGCAAAAACCAGGTTTTCAGACAAGGAGATAGTTTAAAAAATAGTTCAAAACATGAGTTTGAACTAGAGCTGAGCGATTTTATCGATTCTGCGATATATATCGATATTTTATTTCCCCACAGAGTATCGATTTTTCAGCTGCCGGTATCGATACTCTAAGCTTCTTTCTAAACACCTGTGTCCCACCTTTAAAAGCTTGCAAGCAACAATTTGCACTGTTAAAATAAATGAAACTATTTTTCTCAACACATCTTTTATTCATTTTGTCCAGCATTTGCAAGCTGCCTGTCAGCCATATAATGTGGAATTGATGCTTTCAGTTCAATTAATTCAAACAAAGTCATTGGAACACTCACAAGATGTCACCAAAATCACTTTGTCCCTTAAAAATCTTTTGGAAAATGATGTAAATGTATTGTAAGATGAATATTGATATATATATTTATATCATGAGCCGAATATCGTGTATCGTATCGTGAGATTAGTGTATCGCTACAGGCCTAGCTTGAACCATCATTAATGGACGTCCAAAAACATTCAAGGACACGATGTCTCGAAACGAGGATATTTAATTCAATTTTTTTTTATGATCCATTCACCGAAAGGCTGCTTTTCATTTATTTGTCAAGTAAATGTGAAACAAAAGGGAAAAAAAGCACATGACTCAGCGTTAATTGTTTTGAAGTGAATCAGCTGGGTCGTGTTGGGGCGACGTGGGCAGGAGTGGAGGTCGCTAGGGTTGGGCACCGAAAAACGATTCCAAGTAGGAATCGGTTCCTAATGTCCGGTTCTGGAATCGTTTAGAAGATTTTTGAATTTCGAATTCTTTTTTCGGTTTCTAAATTTCCGCGCTATCTTTTTTTTTTTTTGTTTTGATTTACTGCACTAGTTTGTTGATGTTACTCCGCCCGGCATTCTCAACAACCGCGCTAGTGGCAACTTAACGTCCGTCGCCGACGGGACTTCACTCGCCACAACATGGATCCCAAGAGACGCCGCTCCCGAGTTTGGCTGCATTTCAGTCCAGGAAATGACGGCTACCTGATGCAGTGCAACACCTGCGGGAAGCGTGTTAAGGGCCGTGTATACTCTCGCGGCAATGTGTCGCCGTCAGCTTGTCGCAGAGATGCCGCCGTCACTTTTAATTTATACTAGCGCATCTCCGCTATGTTATTCCACGCCACAACGCAAGAGGGACAATCAGGAACTAGCTACATTTACTAAACATATCTCTTGCGTTTTTCCACTTCCTCACCGTCTCGGCCGTATCCAGACCCACAGTCATCGCTATCTCCCTCCATGAATTACTAGAACATGTGCTGTCTTTGTAGTGCGGAGAACCAGAATATGAAATGAAAAGGCTCCTTCCCTTCTCAGTTTTTTTTAAATGAAAAAATTTTACTGTTAGATAAGTCGCGATCTGTTGACCTACACATCAAAGAATCGGAATCGAGAATCATTTTGAACAGGAATCGAAACGGAGAATCGGAATCAGAATTGTTAAAATCCAAACGATGCCCAACCCTAATGGTTACTTAAATGTGCAAAAACACTAATGATGATTCAATAATTTGTCCTCTGAATGATCAATATCATCTGATGAATATATACGGCAACTTGATTTTTCATCTCTACTTTTAATTTTGATATTAACTGGGTAGAATATCACAATATATCGTGATATCACGATAATAGCGCATCGTGACTCAAGTATCACGATACATATCGTATTGCGAGGTCCTTGCCAATACTCAACCCTAATCCATTTCCTGATAGAGTAAGTAGAAAAAAGTAGTTGGTCAGGTGGTTGTGGAGCCCTGAAGACGCCCCCTGCTGGTTTAGACCTGCAGACCTTTAGTACGTACGGAAAACAAGCTGGAAAAGAAAAACCGATGTCTCTTCAAGTCTCAACAATCAGTGGAAAACAACGGGCGGTTGCTTTTCTCATTCTGCTCCCTTTATTCTTTTTTAAAATTAATTTAAAAAGTGACCAGGTGAGAATATTAAATTCACCGCTGCAGCCACAGTCGAGCCCCCGACTGAAAAACTGAACGACAGATGACTTTTACTGATTCTAGCAGGTTATTTCTGCTGAGACGTCACTGAAGCTTTTATTCTCTTAAATCAGACATTTATACACCTGAATCGTGTTTTTACATTCAACATTAACAGCTTTTTCTTCAGAAAACACCTAAATCCAGGATTTGAGGACGACGCATGGAAGTTTTTTTTGGATTCAAAGAGGCCTTTTTTTTTTTTTTTTTCTCATCCTTCTCGTCGTGTTTTAACGCACACGTTAATCGCAGGTTGAGCCTTTCGGTGCGAGTCCACGCCGACATTGTGTTTCTTTGTGTGAACTTGTTATCTCGGTGCCCCACGGCTCACTTCGCTCGCACCGGAGCCGCCACTTTGTCCTCGGCCGCGGGCATATCAGTCTCCATGGAAACTCATTTTTTACCAATACTTCACCGGCGCCAAATGACCCTGCGCCGTTACTTAGCTGCTCGCCGCTTTGTGTGGAAGTGTTTTCTTTTGGAGATTAAAACGTTGGAAGGCAAATTGAGGTCCTGGTGGTTTTTTATCGCCGGGATATTGAATAAGCACATGCGGCGGGGGGGGGGGAATAACCAAAGCGGCGGCGCCCAAATAGATTGATGTTTCTCTGAGCCTCTCAGGGGCCCCGGCGGGTAACAAGTGCGACGCCGGAGCCGCCGTTCAATTCTATCAGGTGGAGACGGCGTCGACCGCCGTCACGCGACATTCAGGGAAACGTTCCCGCGGATTACCGACCGCACACGTGGGGAGGTGGAAGGGAAGGAAAAAGATCCGTATTCATCCGAATAATAATCCGAATGTTTGTTTTTGGGTTTCCCTGCGTGATATTTAAGCTCTTTATCTCTCTGAAATGTCCACAGATAATTGCTCGGGAGGAAGCCCCCCCCAGGAAGGTCAGCCAAGGATCCCGCCGGTAGGCGCCAGAAAGAAAATCTGCAGGACCGCATTTAGTCGGGCCGGACTCGGGCTGCGGAGCAAAGTGAATGACAGGTAGGAAATAATTCATATGAATCACCTGCTGTATTATGAATAGCCACCTGTCGAGAGGACACGGCGCGGTCAGTTATCCTCAGAATTGCTTCTGAATTGCCCTTTTTTTGTCATTTGTTAGTAATTGCCTCGCTCTCTTGATAATATAATGAAATGAACCTCAGAGCGTTTCCCTCCTCGTGACATTTATGAGACAAGGTTGAAGTTGGCACAATCATACTCAGATTATTTCACTAACGGCGCTCCTGATGCTGTTTGGCTCCTTTTTTCGCAGCCGCCCTCAGAACCGGGTTTTCACCGAAACGTACAGCGCTGGTGCTCGGTTGCCCCCCCGGAGGAGTAGGGATGCAGATTTTTCTGATTCCATTATCGATACTGTTTAACGATTCAATTCTTTATCGATTCTCTTATCAATTCTAATTTGGGCAAAAAGGAGAACTAACAGTTTTATTTGCATCAATTTTTTTTTTACTTAGAAGTCACGACCTTACAAACTCAACAGCGAGGTCAAAAGAGGCCCAAAGCCTGGATAACGTGTTAACTGTTGTAATATGTAACTGTGCAAATACACAAGAATGTGTAACATAAGTGTAATGCAGAAGGCATTCGTTTAATAGCATAGCGTTAATGTTATAGCGTGTTTTACAAAGAAGCACATAGGCAGTGGGATAGCTACTAACCAGAGTTGCCCTCCGTAGTAACCGCAGAGGTGATCTTAGCTTGGCTACTGCTGCTGGGTTGAGATCCATCAGTCCGAAGCGTCAAAAACACGACACTCGTTATCGCATGTTGTGTGTTCAAATGTTTCTGCATGTTAGCCGTGTTCCCTCCCGACGCTGTTATCTCCACTTTACAATGACTGCTAGTTGCCTTGTTGCCATCTTTCTTTGGTGAAGTGAAGCCAAACTTTGGAGCGTTTGAACCTGGTGGGCGCCAATGTTGTTTACAACTGCAATGCGCGTGCTAAACCGACGTAACTTAATAACGTAAGTGCTTTCTGGAATTGACTGTGCGTAACTTGTGTAATTACGTGATTAAGTTACATCGGTTTAGCAAGTGCATTAAGATAAGATAAGATAGCACTTTATTGATCCCACGACGGAGAAATTTGTGCGTTCCCACAGCTCAATTTACAGAAGGACAAAAATAAACAATATATAAACGATATATATATAAAGAAGAGGAACAAGATATATACAGAACAAATATATACAGTAGAAAAAAAAATTTCGAGTTGTAAACAACAATGCACGTGCTAAACCGACGTAACTTAATCACGTAAGTGCTTAAGTTACATCGGTTTAGCACGTAACTTAAGCACTTACGTGATTAAGTTACGTTGGTTTAGCAGGTAACCTAATCACGTAACTTAATCACGTAAGTGCTTTCTGGAATTGACTGTGCGTAAATTGCGTAAATTACGTGAGATTCGTGCTGGTTGGACTCAATAAGAGAATCGCTGGATAAACTGCCAAACAATCGCATGGAATTGAAACACACGGAACCGGTTCTCTACAGGAACCGGTTCTCGATTCCCAACCCTATGGAGGAGGGGTCTATCTGATGAATCCGGCGCCGCTCACAGGTGCGCCTGACCTTGTAGCGAACAGACATGAAAGGCTGCCAGTCAAACCGTCGTGCGATCTTTTGTTTCCTGGCGGTTGTCGTTCTCCAGAGGAGTCGAGCAGCCGCCGACTTAAATCTTGTGATTCTGTGCTCCTGGCAAAATGCTCGTCTGTCCTTCTTTTCTACCGAACTCAGCAACCGCCTCGGGGTAAGGTGGAAGGAAGGTGAAGGGGAAAAAAAAAGAGGAGAAGAAAAGTTTCTAAACAGTGATTGAGTTGTGGGGAGGGTGTAATCAAGGCCAGCGTAGAGTTAAACAGTTTTTTTCTGAATCAGTCAAACTTGACATTTGTGACCTTCAAGACATTTCCATGTCAAAGCGGAATAACAAAGAATATCTGCTGTTAAAGTCAAACAAAGTGGAATTTCTCTCACTTTCTTTTTTCCGTGTAGAGACGTATTACACACACGTTCTGCTCTTTAATATGGATGAAACCTGACGGTCCTCAGATTGAACGTTACCAATGGCAACCGCATACTTAAAACCAGCCGGTCCTGCTCCGTATGTCCTACAGATGTTAATATGAGGAAGCAGACGGCGGCGGGAGCGTGTGGGCGGACCGCTTATAGGTGACATACAGAGTCAATGAGAGTGTGTAGATGTCGACACCCCGATCCCAGCGTAAAGATGCGTTATTTTCATACGATGAGTCATACGGGAGCATCATTCAAGCTAACCGGAGACAGCGGTTGATCAGCTGGTTCTCACCGTAGCGCGCTGACAACGGCGTTCCTAACTGAAACTATATTATGTGTTTATAAAACGAACTAAAATTAACTATAATAATGTCAAGAACATCCTTTGTTTTCGTGTTTGTATTTTTTATTCCTCATAAACATTTGAAATCTATTAACTTCACTCCGTCGTATAACAACAACCGCAAAAAAAAAAAAAAAGTGATCAGCAGTGATGGCTGCAGCAAAAGTTGAAAGCGTCTCAGTCCTATTTGGGATTTCTTTGACTATGACTGTGTTAACGATAAAAATAAGTGTCTTGTTGTAGAAGCAGGTGATACAATGTGTGGAATACTTCTGAAGGAGAAAAAAACCCACGAATCTGAAAGTCCATTTGAAAAGCTCACACAAGAAGGCTAACCAAGACTAGCTGGATAAGCTAGCCTAAGCTAGCCCCCTGGAAAGAAGGCTAACCAAGACTAGCTGGATAAGCTAGCCTAAGCTAGCCCCCTGGAAAGAAGGCTAACCAAGACTAGCTGGATAAGCTAGCCTAAGCTAGCCCCTGGAAAGAGAAGCTAACCAAGACTAGCTGGATAAGCTAGCCTAAGCTAGCCCCCTGGAAAGAGAAGCTACAGCTGCAGGCCAGTCAGCGTTGGGAAGGAACGGGAGAAAACAGCAACTATAATGGACTGTTTCCATGGAGACCAGATAGCTGCTGGTCAGTAAATACGCAGGAACACCACAAGAGGGAAGATGCATTGATAAATATGTTTATTGAGACCAGAATGTAAACACGACTATGTGATTTCGATAGACTTCAAAAAGTTCAGTGCTTCACTCCAACCAAAAATTACAACCCTAATATACAAAAAAAAAACTAAAACTAACACTGAAACTAATAAAAACTAAACTAAAACTAAGTATTTCAAAACAAAAACGAATAAAAACTAGCAAAACTGCTCCTAAAATGAATTAAAACTAACTGAATTTGGAAAAACTAAACTAAAAACTAAATAAAAACTAAAACTAATGGAAAATCCGAAACTATTATAACCCTGTTTCAACACATTTACAGTCCTTGCAGTTAATGAAATCATAAATACGCCCATGTTATTAAAGAAAATAGCAGTTTTATAGCTGCAACAATGTCCCAGCTTGAGCCTGATGCTGTAGAAGAAGACGTGTTTTGTCATTTGTTTGAGGTCTTCGTAAAGTGACGGCGGCATTTTTTTGGTCAAAACGCCACAGAGATGCAACAAAAGTGTCTTTTCCAGCCGTGACGTCACGCCACCGTTCATGATTCTGATTCGGGTCTGTGATGTCACGGTACCCTTCAACCTGAACCGCCCACTGACTGACAACACACATATATGTTTTTTTATGCGTCAAAATCAGAACCCGCTTCCTCCAACGATGAGGCGCTAACTCACGTCCACGTCTCACGCAGCCGCTCAGAGGGATTTCAGGTGTCCATCCGTCCATCCGTCCGTCTGAGCGCCAGCTGGTCAAGCGACTCGAGCGTTCAGCAGCAGATCAAACGTCGGCGCGCTCCGGCGCTCGGCTCGCTTTCACAACAGATCAAGGGCGCCACAGTGTTTTTTTTTATTCCAGTCGATGTGGAAATGTCACGTCGTTTCAAAGACGACTCCTGCTTTATTCATGTCTAATGTCCTTTTAGATTTCGCTCCTTAATGCAGACCTGGAAGAGCTTAGCTTACAAGAAAAAAAAAAAAGGAGAGGAAACGTGGTGCTGCAGAGCAGAAAATGTTGAACTGCGATAACGAAAAAATACTTCAAAGGAAACGTAAAACCCTTTTTCTAAACAGAGGCAATTAATATGTGAGGCAGACGGTTTATTTTAAACTTTTTTAACAAAAATAAAACTGAAAAGTGGGGCGTGCAATATTATTGACCCCCTTTACTTTCAGAGCAGTAAACTGACTCCAGAAGTTCAGTGAGGATCTCTGAATGATCCGATGTTGTCCTGAATGACTGATGATGATCAATAGAGTCTCAGGGTTCTGGTTAAAGCTCAGAGAGCATCATGGAGACCCAGGACCACACCAGTCAGGTCCCAGTAAAAGCAACACAGCTCATCACCCTGAACACACCATCCCCACTGTCAAACACGGTGGTGGCAGCATCATGGTCTGGGCCTGACTTTCTTCAGCAGGGACAGGGAAGATGGTTAAAACTGATGGGAAGATGGATGGAGCCAAACACAGGAGCATTCTGGGAGAAAACCTGTTGGAGTCTGCAGAACAAACGACAACGACCCAAAACATGAAGACAAATCTACAATGGAACGGTTCACAAATAAACGTATCCAGGTGTTAGAACGGCCAA
The DNA here is from genome assembly GCA_018398805.1 of Hirundichthys speculiger. NCBI lineage: Eukaryota > Metazoa > Chordata > Actinopteri > Beloniformes > Exocoetidae > Hirundichthys > Hirundichthys speculiger. The sequence continues at coordinate 43,056 of JAGFBZ010001593.1, read as the reverse complement.
GTCAAAGTCCAGATCCAGAATCTGTGGAAAGAGCAGATTCTTCAGGACTTTCGAAAAATGACGATGTTAAAAAAAAAAAAAGCGTGGAAGCTAATGTGATGTCAGAATTCTTTATTTATTATTGACTATCCATGTTATTTCACAGGCTTATTAGCCATAAACTATGGTGAAGGAGTGGAAACTGCTGTTGTCATACTCTGACTGCAAAATTATGCAAATTACCTGCTTTTCTGAGGCAACGCAGGATCTTTCCATGAATGCGTTTAAACTCGAAATACGCCTTATTATAATATGATCACAGATAAAGATGACAAACCAAACCTGTGGACAATCCTAATAAAGCGTGCGTGTTGTTTTTTTCTTTTATTGCACAGCTGTTTCCTGTGGAAACCGTGTGCAGGAGGGAAAGTTAGTTCAGGTGATGTTTGAGGACGGTGAGGAGCAGAAACTGCAGGAAACTGGAAATGATCAAATGTGCTTTCAGCTGGAATTAAAGTTCTACTGAAATATTTAAGTTCATTTGCTGCCGTAAAAACATAAGTCAAATCAAGTTTAAGGAAAGACTTGTTTCAGCTCAGAAAGGTATGTTGCTAATCACTGGATTCATAATCATTAACTGTTTGAACTTGATATCCTTGAGTTGAGGTAACTGATTTTATATTATCCAGTAAAGAAATCTTGCCGTCTCATGTTAAGTTAACATACAGTTATGTGCTGTTTCAACAGTTGTGTATCTGCAGACCCACAACAGTTGATATGCCAATCACCAGAAAGAGAAAGAAGAATCGTGACGTTTTTGGTGGGGGTGCGGTGGGGGGGGGGGGGGGGTCTGTTTTTGGATGCCTGGCCTGCCACTGTGGGTAATCAGCGGTGTTGGCACTGTGGGGTGTTTCCTTTGATACATCATCATGATCTTCATTTTCCTCCCATTGTTATCAGACGGGCCATCTGTTTCACAAAGAAACCAGGAGGCAGAAAATTACAATAGGTCATATACCTGTTCACACACACACCACACAAACACACACATGCACACACTCACACAGCATGTTACTCTGATCTCCCCCCCCTCCTCAAACCAAGGAGGTCCGCTCCGTTTTAGGAGTGTGAAAAAAATAGATTTGGCGATATATCGCGATTTTCGGCCGCCCAATATCGATTTTTCAGCTCCTAATATTCATATAGTCAGTATGTTGTAATGGTTACTTAAATGTGCAAAAACACTTAATAATAATAAACAATAAATAGGTTGTTTTGTAGCAAATAGTTTTCACTCAATTTGTCCTCTGAATGATCAATATCATCTGATGAACATATACAGCAACTTGATTTTCATCTCTACTTTTAATTTTGATATTAACTGAGTAGAATATCGCAATATATCGTGATATCGCAATATCGCAATAATGTTGCACCGTGCCTCAAATATCGTGATACATATTATATTATACATTTGATATTAACTGAGTAGAATGTCGCAATATATCGTGATATCGCAATATTGAGATAATGCATCGTGACCCAAGTATTGTGATACATATGATATTATACATTTGATATTAACTGGGTAGAATATCGCAATATATTGTGATATCACAATATCGAGATAATGTTGTATCGTGACCCAAGTATCGTGATACATATGATATTATACATTTGATATTAACTGGATAGGATATCGCAATATATCGTGAAATTGCAATATCGAGATAATGTCGTATCGTGACACAAGTATCGTGATACATATCGTATTATACATTTGATATTAACTGGATAGGATATCGCAATATATCGTGATATTGCAATATCGAGATAATGTTGTATCGTGACCCAAGTATCGTGATACATATCGTATTATACATTTGATATTAACTGGGTAGAATATCGCAATATATCGTGATATCGCAATATCGAGATAATGTCGTATCGTAACACAAGTATCCTGATACATATCGTATTGCGAGATCCTTGCCAATATACATCCCTACTCCATTTCCTGTCAGACTAAGTAGAAAAAAAAAAGTAGAAAAGCCCAGGAATGATTGTGATGACAACTCTGCATCCCTGCACGTCTCAATCCATTAGCATGTTAGCGTTCAGACAACGTCGTCCCGCTAATTCAGGCGACTTCCTGTTTAACGCTTGTGGAACTGTCCAGCTCAGAGAGAAGCTTTGTTTAAATGAAAATGAAATGAAAAATACTTTATTAATCCCAGAAAGGAAATTCAACATTGTAGTAGGTTTTTTTTTTCCCAACAATAAATAAATGACAGCAATAATAATATTGAATTAATAATAGTAGGATGTCTTGTTGTGGAGGCTGATGGCTGCTGGCAGGAATGATCTTCTGGATCTTTCCGTCTTGCAACGGATCTGAACACACTTGTTTGATCACTGTGACAGATCAGTTCTTTGTACTCTGCTTCCTGTCCGTCGCTGAAACACCCAACAACTGCAGAGTAATCAGAGTATTTCTGCAGATGACAGGACTCAGAGTTGTACTGGAAGTCAGAGGTGTAGAGCGTGAAGAGAAGTGGTGAGAGAACAGTTCCTTGTGGTGCTCCAATGCTGCTGACCTCCATCTTAGACACACAACCTTTCAGTCTCACAAACTGTGGTCTGTTTGTGAGGTAGTCATGGATCCAGGAGGTTGTGGAGGAATCCACCTGGAACTTATGGAGCTTCTCACATAACAACGCAGGCTGAATTGTATTAAAAAGCACTTGAGAAATCAAAGAACATGACCCTCAAAGTGCTGCCTGATTGGTCCAGATGAGAGTAAATTCAATAAGAGCAGTGATGGCAGCTAATCTGATCTGGGGGCTGGACATTTCCACCCCTCCTATGATGATATTTGACCACAGCTGTCTGCTATTTTTGGCCCGTTGAAGCAGCAGAACCGCCGCCGCCGCCGCCGCTGCCGTCGTCTATAAGGGGCTCTGCTCTTTTGTTCAACTGGTGCCACACTTCATGTATCTCCAGCCTCAATTATACGTTGCTGGAATGGGAAATTAACATTGGGCACATCATAAAATGCTTGATAAGGAGCTAATACAATTACATTAGTGATTAAAAAAGGTTAAATAGGTGATCTATTACATTGATCTTAAACGCACTCATATTTAATTTAATTTAACAGCGCTATAATGCTGCGGTTAAAATACGTTCTATTAGTGTTTGGAGCCTGTATGTATAACGATTAATTACTGAATAATTGTTCATGCATTTCAACTCTGGCAAGCTCTGAAGGGTGATTTATTTTCTTCAGTGGCTGTACAGAGATAGGGCTTAATTACAGTGGATAGCCTTATCTCCCCTCTCTAATAATCCGCTCTTTGGAGTCTCCCGCGTTCCCGCCATCTAGCCGTCGATACGATCGCGCTGTTGGCAGAGCCAGACAGGGAAAGCGATCCCCAATTTCTCTGTCACATTAAGGCTTATTCATGAAGTCTCCGCCGTGAACCCGACTTAAGAGCTCCGGAGAGAGACGGACGGCGAGGAAAGAGGAGTCGCTGAGTGCCGGGAGCTTCTCCCTCGACCCGACGGGTCAGCCAGCCTGGCGCGTTACCCACTTCTGCCGGTTCTGTCGGCCGGACGGACTGAGAAATGAAATCTGATCAGATAAGCGGGCCGAGCTTCTTCGCCAGGAGCAATTTGTTGTGGATATTCTTGTGCTAATGCAGGCGATTTGACTGTTTACCTCCTCGCTGCAGGTACGGAGGCGCACAGCTCTGCATTTCACAGCCGTGTTGACCGAGCGCTCGCAAGATAAGGCGTTATTAACCCCGAAACGCTGGCGCGCCACTCCTCCGCTTTGACTTTTAGCTGATCAGTGGTTTCGTTCGATGGCGGATCTTTATCAGGGAGGCTGAGTTTAATTATTGTAGCTGGATGGATAATTTCCAGCGCACTAACAGTTGCATGTATTAAAACGACTTGGGGGTGAATGAAAAGTTGGCAGCTCGGACGTGCCGGCGCAACATCAACCTGCAGATGAACTGCTGCAGTAAAACATTGGAAACCGGACTCACTCTTTTAATTTTTTATATTTTTATATATTTATATTTCTGATCTGATAAGTTATTTCCTTGTTCATCCTTTTTTTAAAAATATTTTTATATATTTATATTTATGATCTGATAAGTTATTTCCTTGTTCATCCTTTTTAAAAAAAGATTTTAATATTTTTATATATTTATATTTCTGATCTGATAAGTTATTTCCTTGTTTATCCTTTTTTAATATTTTCAATATTTTTATATATTTATATTTCTGATCTGATAAGTTATTTCCTTGTTTATCCTTTTTTTTTAAATATTTTTAATATTTTATATATTTATATTTCTGATCTAATAAGTTATTTCCTTGTTTATCCTTTTTTAAAATATTTTTTATATTTTTATATATTTATATTTCAGGTATGATAAGTTATTTCCTTGTCTATCCAATTTTTTTTAAATTTCTGAATTGATTTGACTCTCTGTAATGCATATGAATACATATAAAATATCTAGTTTGAAGTGTTACATACTAAAGATAAGTATAAGGGACTTTTTGTTAGCCCCTAAAAAAAGAACATGTTTGTATCATTTAAAAGTCTTTCTTCTCTTTTCTTTTTTCATTGTCTTGCAATCCAGGCAGTAAAATAATTATCTGGTCACTGCAACTACTGTTGCTTTATCCTGGAAAAGAGAAAAAAAAAAGAAGAAAAAAACCCTCCGATTTAAATCATGTAAGACAGAAAACCAATCAGCCACAGAAGTAATTAAATTGAATTAAATACTTTATTAACCCCCTGAAGGCAAATTACATTGTTGCAGTATAAATTAGTGAGGGGAAAAAAAAATAGATAAGTAAATAAATAAATGAATGCAACCAGTTGACAAACTGCTGGAAAGTGGGCGGAGCAGCAGAGAAAGTGGCTGTTGTGTTGTCGCCACACCCAGAACTTCCTCCCTTCATCACCAGGACGCCTGCTGTCTTCATTGAGAAATCGTCCGCTAGCTGAACTTGCGATGAAGTGATTTCGGGGAAACAGGATAATGAGTTGAGTTCTGCGAAATGTTGTTGCCTTAGAATGTTCTAGAAACAAGATGACCAGCCAAAAATGGCGCTCAGCGTCAGTGCGTCTGGCCAGAAAGGATGTGATACGACGCGAGTTATGAAATGTGTTGTTTTTGTGGGGATATGTATTTGTCTGATTCCATTAAAGGAGGTCTTTGTCCGAGTCTTTTGATACACGACATCTTCGCGTCGCGGTATATAAGTGCAGTCCATTTACCATAATGGCGCTCCAGAGGTTTTCGTGAAAACGAACCCCTCCAGCCGCCTTTGTCTCATCTATGGACCTCCCACGTCGAACCTCTCGTCTGTGATTGCTTTGGAGAGATAAAGGCAGATATCACCATTAGTGCTGCTCCCTGAGACGCAAGATGTCTTAAGTGTGTTCTGATTGGTCGAATTTTTCCAGGTTTTTCCGCGAGGGGGTGTTACCCCATGACACGCGCGATCATAAGCAGAGCACAGAGCTCCAATCCAAGCCTGACGAGCCAAACTTGGTTATGTTTTTAGCGGCGACGAGCCCAGAAGTCCAGAACATCTGTTCTTTAATCCAGAATCGGATCCGGGAACGTCATGGACGCGTAGCTGGAAAACTGTCCTCGGGCCGCGCTGGCCAATCCTCACTTCACGACAAGACGTCGATAATGTCCACACTAAAGGACCGTGTTTACTCTCACAGCAACGTGTCGCAGTTACTTTTGATTTATACTTTTGAAGCGCGGTCTCCGCTATGTTATTCCAGGCCACGACGCAAGAGGGAGAATCACGAACTAGCTAAACTTACTAAACTTATGTCTTGCGTTTTTCCACTTCCTCACCGTCTCGGCCGTATCCAGACCCACATTCATCGCTATCTCCCTCCATGAATTACTAGAATATGTGCTGTCTTTGTAGCGTGGAGAACCAGAATCTTACAGATGTGGGTACTTCCTTATTTCTTCCATGACGCGCTCTTTTCTACGCTGATGTAGAATTGACCAATCAGAGGCCTCCTTTCTCTCCTCCCTGCAACACTGTCTGCGATCACCGACAGTTTTGAGGAGGAAATGTGGTGGAAGCATCCGGGATGTTGTACGCTTTCTCTCACAGCGAAGAAATGTTGTGAGCCTTTAAGAAGGTGGCCTTATGGGTAATGTAGTGTGTGTGTCGTGGGACAGCAGAATGAAAACAGCGTTAGCTAAAAAGTGCCAGAATAAAGTGCTCGTTCCATGCGGAGAAAACGGGACTTTTTCTTTTGTTGTTGTTAGCGTGTTAGCTGCTAAGTACGAGCCAAAAATAGCACAATACCAGTGGTTTCTTTACTACGGTTCAGAGACCAGAGGCTGTGAAAGTAACAGAAAGACCACAGTTGAGCCTTTGTCTTGTTTCGCTGCTCCTCCCTACTTTTTGGCAGTTTTAAAACATATTTTAAACACATTATTTAGGCACATTGCGCGACGCTCCAGATGAGCATGTTGCTCAGTAAACTACTCCATCCACCACACAGGAACTGATCAAGCATCCGTGCAGCCTCCTAAATCACGAACCAGTAGTTCATCCAGCTCCCAGTACCCCCCCCACCCCCCCCCCCCCACCAGCAAGATTAGAAGCACGCGCTGCCACGACGCCGTTTTTGAACTGGTGATGGGGGGAAAACCGTCGGTCCGACGGCGCGGGCGAATTAATTCTTGAACCGGAGCCCCGGGGCCTCGGCGACAGATGTACCTGAAAAGTGACACGACTTCCACCGTGGAAAACGAGCAAGGCAGCTAATTGGAGCAGAGATCCAACACAAATGTTTAATGAAGAGATAATACATGAGCTCACAGCTCCGGAATAATAACGCTCCTCTGTCATCTGTCTCTCTCTCCCTGGTGCACTTTAAAAGTATCGACTCACTCACTGGAGTTTCAGTGGAAGTTTTAATAAGTTTCCTCTTTAGTTGATATTCCGCTCATGCTCTCATGATGAAGTACTCCTCCCCTGCTTCTCATTTAGTTATAGAAGATTAATCCATTTTAAGGCACATTAAGCTTATTTGTTGCCTTTGGCTTCCCTGTATCTTAGAAAGATTATTTTGTCATTAAGCTACCTGGCTTTCTTGTTTTTATTGTTTATTTTCTTTATGTTTATGGATTCAGAACAAAAGAAAATCCACCTCTGCGTCCTGTGTGTCACATTTCACGTCCGTCTCCTCCATCTTCTCCGTCTTTCAGCGGCGGATAGAAGTTCGGAAAGTTCCAGCACAGGCATTTATTCAAAATTTATACTAAGAAAAGAAAGTTGAGGCCTATTATTTCACAGTGATTCTTAACATACTCTGTATTTCCTTTCCTTTCTTTTCTTTCTTTTTTTTTTTCCCAGGGTGTTATGTGATATTTTGTCCTTCGATAAATGAGGAAATTAAAAATTGTAATAGTCTCAGTAATGGAATTTATAATCACGTCCATTAATCTGCGTCCGCTTTCTGTGACTGCGGATGGTCAACTGTGATGATGATGATGATGATGTCACACAGTCGTTGAGGAACTGGAGTTTATTCAGGAAATGTTTTCAGGATGTACATTTGACCAGATCATCTTCTTAAATACTTAAATACTAGTTTTACATCAGTACGTGCAACGCGGTGATGCGTCATTATTTTAGCTTCATCAGCGCTAATTCTCCGCCGTGCCTCGTCAGCTTGTCGCTAAATTAGCCGTCTTGATCTGTGACTGTAACTTACAAGCTACAGTTCCGGTCTAAATTTCCTCCGCTTGCAGTTTCAACGTCCGTCCCGATCCGAGACGATCGATATTCAGAAGAGGCGGCTGACGTCTGCTAACTGGAAACGGTACGACGGCGGCGCCTGATGTTACAGTGATGGTAATAGCGCTGTCAGGTCTGACGACGTGGAGGAAGCAATACCATCATTTCCCATATTCACTTCTGAAAATCTCATTTTGCCTCCGTCTCTTCACTAACGCAGAGCTGTCAGCGTGTAATTCAATGAGTGTCACCGCCGCGCCCGAACGTTTCCTTCATTTCTTTTGCCAGCGTCGTGTTTTTTTTTTTTTTTTTTCTTGTTTTTCCCAACTTCTGCCGTGTTTAAACCATCACCCGGGTCGTTTTTTTTTTTCTTTTCTGTCACGTTCGAGGCCTCCGAGGGCGGGAACTGAGGAGCAGATCCCTGCATGTCTTCAGCGGTCGTTCAAGAGGTCGTCAGCAGATCCATTGAGAGAGAAAAAGCTAATAAAAGGCAGCTACACCCACGCTGGTGGTCCTCTGTTCCAGTCATCTCCAGATAAGTTACATAAATCTCCAACGAGGATGAAGTTATTCACCTAACGATGAAGAATCGGTCCTTTCTGCACCCAACGAGCTCCAGCAGAAGATGGCGACCGGCGTCCGCTCGGACCGCCAGAGCAGAGCCTGCTTTCACAGGAAATGTCCAAATATGCAGAAGGAAATCACAGTCCACTTCCTGTTCCACCTCCACGGTGCGTCACGTCTCCTCGTTACCGCCGACTCGCGCGACACCCAATCCTCGCATGATCCAATCGAAGCCGTCGGCGGAGCTTCTGACTGTCAATCAGGACGTCAGCCTTTCCATCTGCAGCTTCGTTTACTGTCAGCAACATAATGTGCACTAAGGCTGTAGCGATACACGATATTCGGCTCACGATACGATATATATCGATATTCATCTTACAATACATTTACATCATTTTCTGAAAGATTTTAAAGGGACAAAGTGATTTTGGTGACATCTTGTGAGTGTTCGGCCACCCAATATATCGATTTTTCAGCTCCTAATATCGATTTTTTAGGAAAATACTTAAATGTGCAAAAACACTAATAATAAACAATAAATAGGTTGTTTTGAAGCAAATAGTTTCGACTCAATTTGTCCTTTGAATGATCAATATCATCTGATGAACATATACAACTTGATTTTTCATCTCTACTTTTAATTTTGATATTAACTGGGTAGAATATCGCAATATATCGTGATATTGCAATATCGTGTTGATATTGTATCGTGACCCAAGCATCACAATACATATCGTATTGCAAAGTTCTTGCCAATACTCATTCCTAATCATGGTTACGGCTGTAGCGATACACTAATCTTGTGATACAATACGATACACAATATTCAACTCGCGATTCGATATATATCGATATTCATCTTACAATACATTTACATTATTTTCTGAAAGATTGTAAAGGGACAAAGTGATTTTGGTGACATCTTGTGAGTGTTCCAATGACTTTGTTTGAATTCATAGAACTGAAAGCATCAATTCCACATTATATGGCTGACAGGCAGCTTGTAAATGTTGGACAAAATGAATAAAAGATGTGTTGAGAAAAATAGTTTCATTTATTTAAACAGTGCAAATTGTTGCTTGCAAGCTTTTAAAGGTGGGACACGGGGGTTTTGGAAGAAGATTAGAATATCGATACCCGCGGCTGAAAAATTGATACTCGATAAAATATCGCTGTATATCGCAGAATCGATAAAATTGCTCAGCTCTAATGTGCGCTGGCAAAAAATGTTGTGAATTAAACATAAAATGAACAACAGACATAAGTGAAGCTTTATCGTGTTTGAAGCTAACTGCTGAGGAGATAAACAGACTCGTCAAACCTGCTGACAGCAGAGAAACAGGTTTACTCCGACAGGTGAACTCCAGTTAATAAAATCCGTTTCCGGATGGACGTTCCTGTTTATCCCCGGAAAAAGGCTTCGAGCCGTTTGTTTCATCTGCCTCCTTGTTTAACTACAAATCTTTTTTTAATTCTTCTCCCAATCTTTACCAGAGATTCAGAGATTCAAGCGGATCATTTACATACAAAAGGATGATCCTTCTCTCTCTGCCAGTGACGGGAATTATCTCGCCGCGCCTCGTGTTGTTGGTTTGTTTCGCGATAAGAAGTGTGAACGACGGCTGATTTGTTTGTGAGCAGGCCGACACTAGAGTCGTTTTCATCAGCACTCTTGTTCAGGTGGTGTTCCTTCAGGCTGCCTGATTTCGGGGCTTATCTTGTTAAGAGCCCCCCTGCGTCGCCACGGCTCCCCCCGCCGCCGTCGGAAGGCGGGGGCCCGCCCCGCCCGCGCGCTCCGCCGCCGTCGCCAGTGATTGGAGAGTGACACTAATTAAAGTCATTGATGTTTAAAATCAAGCATCCCGCTTGTTTTCTCTCAAAAAGCTCAGGGAGCGTCTCATCGCGGTCCCGCCGTGTCGTTATCATGTCGTTTGTTTTTCGAGCGGCGCGGGGAAGCGAAGCGCGCGTGTCACTTCATTAAAAAAGAGCACACCTCAGGTTGGCGCGGGGCTCTGCTTCAGATATTTACATTTCAATTTCAGCTTTCATTTGCTTACGGAAGGCTGCTAACGCCCAAGCTCAGCGAGGCTACAGTTAATCTAATTTTTATTGTAATGGAGGAGAACTGAAGACGACTTATAAACCATCTTTCTTCCCTGGAAACGGACTGAACTAACCCGGGTTTAGTACCTGGACCGCTCCGATACTGAAGTTGACTTCATAAAAGCCTTTTCTTTCAGCAGCTCCTAATTTATTCACTATCTGAATAACTGCTGAACCAGGACACGACTGGTTTCTGTTTAAAGCCAGAATCATTTCACAGGTGACATTTCAGTCATTTAAAGAGGAATTAAAACAAAAAAAAATATATTAAATAAACAAGAAAAACCCCAACAGTTCAGAAAATACCCCCAAAAACACACCGTCGTTACGGCAAAAAGGTAAGAAACGACACCAGACTGCAAATATTTCTGAGGTTGAACATTAGAGCTGAGCGATTTCATCGATTCTGCGGTATATATCAATATTTTATTTCCCCAGAGAGTATTGACTTTTCTATTATTCTAAGCTTCTTTCTAAACCTCCGTGCCCCACCTTTAAAGGCTTGGAAGCAACAATTTGCACTGTTTAAATAAATGAAACTATTTTTCTCAACACATCTTTTATTCATTTTGTCCAGCATTTAGCTGCCTGTCAGCCATATAATGTGTAATTGATGCTTTCAGTTCAATTAATTCAAAAAAAATTCATAAAATGATGTAAATATATTGTAAGATGAATATTGATACATATCGTATCATGAGCTGGATATCGTGTATCGTATCGTGAGACTAGTGTATCGCTACAGCCTGAATAAACATCAGCGAGCGCGACTGTTGTCGTTCGGGGAAAAAAAGAAAAATCTCAGTTTAGGAAAAAAACAAATACCTCTACTTACCAACATCTCTTCATACGAAAATTTCAGGTTACGAAACGCCTCAAAGGGAAAATATTGCCTCTAGTTACGAAAGAATTTTCAGGATACGAAAGTCATAAATCCAGTAGCGCTGCTACTCGCAGCTCCCAGAGTTTACCGACAGTAAACATAGCTGTCGGCTCTGTATCTCGGTTTGAAAGCGGTGCGTCCGAGCTGCTCTGCCATTGGCTATCGGCTAGCATCTTCCTGGCATCTCATTGGCTAGGAGGGCCCCTTGTCTGTATGAGCGTAACCCAGCAACCACGTAAACTAACAATTTTTCCTCCGCCAAGGAGGTTATGTTTTTGCCGGCGTTTATCTGTCTGTCTGTGTTCAGGATAACTTAAAAAGTTATGGATGGATTTTGATGAAATTTTCAGGAGTTTTCGGAAATGTGAAAAGGAAGAACTGATTTCATTTTGGGTTTGATCCGGAAGAAATCCTGGATTCTGGATCACTTTTAAATTTTCCATAATTGTTGCGCTTGGTGGAGGTTTTCTAGTTCTAACATGTATTTCTTACAGGTTTTTATGTAATTTCATGTATTACTTATAATTTATAAAAAATATAAATCCGAATTTTGGGGGGTTTGGAACGGATAGGGCATTTACATGGAAAACGCGTCTCTACTTACGGAATTTTTAGGTTACAAAACTACTTCCAGAACCAATTCATTCCGTAAGTAGAATAAATAAAGATCGGGCCTGTGAGGAAAAAAATGGAGTCAAAATCGAGTGACGATGTCTCGCTACCAAAAAAAGAGAAAGGAAGAAGAAGTGAGACCTTTTTCTGCTGGAAGTAAAACTTTGGAAAAAAATTTACTTGTGTTTGGGGGAAAAAAATCATCGTGAAAGACGGCGTTGGATCAATAAAGGTTAAAAAAAAAAACCTACAAATAAAAAAAAAAAAACAGTTTTTTAATATCAAGTACTTCTCACATTTTGTTTGTGCTCCTGAAAATGACATTTAAAACTCAGCGGTGGCGCTAATTTAAATTCCCGTCGCACCGATCTCCCTCTCTCTCTCTCTCTCTCTCTAAATCTGACCCTTTTTATTTCTGAAAACACTCGCTGACTGACCGCCGGACAAATCAGCCGACACGAGAAGGTGGCTCACCCCCCCGACTTGTCAGCCTCGCAGATTTAATCAGTAACATGTTTTGCCACACAGATTTGAAGGAGTTTGACAGGTTTGCCGGAGAAGCTGCTGCGTCTGGTATTTTTGGTTTGCAGAGGGAGGACAGGCAGCGACGAGCGCTCACATCTAATCAAGTGTAGGAGGGAACCGTAATGATCCCGGAGAAGAAGAGTTTGTCACTTATTTATCACCTGGCTGGGCGAGTTACCTGCAAACTAAAAGTTTGTTTCCCAGGTGTTGCTTCCCTCTTGAACTGTCTTTGGTTTATTTGTATCATTTTTATTTTTACGTGCATCCATTGTTGTATTTGTTAAAACCAGATCGTAGTGGACATTATCTCCTTCGCCTTGATGCTTTAAAGAAAAAATACATCTTTTTTTTTTTCTCGGATCAGGCGCGTTGAAATGTGGCGCCTGGTCTGAATGGGATACGTACGCATCACGTCTGTCTTAATGTGTCGAAGCAGCTGCATCCGCGGTTCCCCGTAAAGGACGGAGCTTTATAGATCCATATTAGATATATGTGCCATTACGCCACAAACATAATGTGCTTAATGACTGGACCAGCGCGCTACCGAGGCCCGTAGCCCATAATCATCTTTATCTCAGACATATTCTCACAAGTACATTAACACAAGCTTTTCTTTTTTTTTTTTCCCTGTGAGAAATAAAAATCTCCGTATCTGATATTTAAGAGCACGTAGGAAAATGTCCGGGTGACTTTCAGGTCAGTCTTTTATCTCCGGGTCAAGATCCGCCACGCCCTCCCGCCGCTAATCTGTTTCCCCAAATACCGGGCGCGCCCCCTTCAATAAATTAGCTTGTAAAAATACAGGAGATGTATCTGTAACAGGTGCGTTGACTTTTAAAGTTTAAGCGGTCGATAAACGGATGGATTTGTCCCTTCTTTTTTTTTTTTTTTTTTTTTTTGATGGATCGTAAAGATTTGCTCTTTTCAGCTCCCCCGCCCCCAGTTTTGAGGTCGAACATTTTTTTTCGCCCAGTGATGATTTCCCGTCTCGTGATTGGACAGCTCACGCCCACCTGGATACGGCGGATCTTCCTCCTTCCTCCTCCTCCTCCTCCTCCGGTGGTTTCCTCCGGACAGACGCACAGACCCCTTCATTGTCCGGGACCGAGCAATATTTATTTTTTTAAAGTGGTCAAAAGGTGGCGCGTCTCACTTGAGGAGTGAGCTTCGGATGGTGTGGTTCACTGATTAGATTTAATAGATTTTTCGACAACAATGGAGCTTGTTTTTGTTGCAAGTCAGTGAAGCAGAGCGGAGCAGGAGAAATTACCATTCAGTCTCTCAGACTTTCCATCAGCGAAACAAGTAAAAGAAACCGGTGTTACAAATAAAAAAAAAAAAAAAGAAAAAGAAAAAGCTATATTTCCCTAATGTGCAGAATAAAATTTCTGTGTTTTTAAATAGGTCTACAAAGTTTTCAAAGCAGAACAAATAAATTCAGTCTGCTCTGAAGGAGAAGATGTTTGCGAACATTTACATTTTTTTCCCGCTGCCCGTTTTCCTCTCATTGTTGCCGTCCCCTCTGCGCCCTCCTGGCGGGGCGGCGCCGGCCCGATAACTAATACCCAGTAATTTATTCTGTTATTGGCGGAAATTTGCACAAGATGGACACATTTTATTGAATAATCGGATCGATACTGTTTTCAATTAGCTGCTCAGAATCAGCCAAATTACCTCCCTGAAATGACTCGGGGGCCGGCGTGCACCCCGGGACCGTCGTCTGGGTAACCCCGCCTCCGGGTGGAAAGAATCGACGGGCCTTTGATTTGCTTTGCTCGCCTCCGTGTTGTCGAGATGGCTTTAAGGGGTTCTCCGTGCGTGTTCCACCTTTTATTTATGGCCACTGCTGCGGCGTCTGGCCGGCTGCCATCAGCAGCCCCCCCCCCCACCTCCCCCCCACCACCACCACCCCCCTGCTTAAGATGCAGCGTAGCCTCTGTGGGTTAGGAGGGCCAGCTCTATCAATCTGCTCCCTTCCGGCCCCCACGTTCCCCCGCGCGGTTAATCACTGCCACTAATTAGTGCTAATTACTCATTGCTGCCCGGGAGAGCCACCCCCACCCCCCACCCCCGTCTTTGGCTCGCAGTAATCTGAAGGTCCTCCGTGGCGCCCCGCTGCTCGGCATTCCTCAGGTACGGGAAGGGGCTCAGGGGTGGGGGGGGGGCTACGGAGAATTTTGGTGCTGCACCCTTATTCACACCAGCAGAGGTGTTAAACCCCAGGTGGTGACAGGTGGGAGGCGGCTCAGACCGGTTTGTTCTGGTCTGTGGTGGTCTGGTGCCCGGTTAGCACCTGCAGCCCCGCCCCCTTCAGCGCGTGCAGCCCCGCCCCGTTAGCACGTGCAGCCCCGGCCCCGTCACCGGGTGCAGCCCCGCCTCTGTCAGCGGGTGCAGCCCCGCCACCCTTAGTGGGTGCAGCCCCGGCCCCGTTAGCAGGTGTAAACCCGGCCCCTTCAGTGCGTACAGCCCCGGCCCCGTTAGCGGGTGCAGCCCCGCTCCTGTCAGAGCGTGCAGCCCCGTTAGCGGGTGCAGCCCCGGCCCCGTTGGCGGGTGCAGCCCCGGCTCCGTTAGCTGTTGCAGCCCCGCCCCTGTCAGCAGGTGCAGCCCTGCCCTGTTTGCGGTTGTAGCCCCGCCCCGTTAGCGCGTGCAGCCGCGGCCCCCGTCAGAGCTTGCAGCCCTGGCCCCGTTGGCTGTTGCAGCCCCGCCCCTGTCAGCGGGTGCAGCCCTGCCCCGTTAGCGGGTGCAGCCCCGCCCCCATTAGCGGGTGCAGCCCCGCCCCTGTCCTAAGCCCCGGCCTAATGATCCAGCACCTTCCTGCTCCCACCGTCAGTAATTGTCTGGCCGCGACTCTGGGTTACGTTGCGTTTGGTTCTTCTTTCTTTCTTTCTTTCTTTTTTTTACCCAGTAATTTTCCTTTAATAGATTCAATTTGCTTTCATTTGCTTCATATTGATTTATTTGTCCCGCTTCGTCTCGTCAACCGTAGAAACCTATAACTTCTCGCAAAACTTTTGCAGGGAAAGCGGAGAGAGAGAGAGAGAGAGAGAGAAAAAAAAACTCATTTAATTTGCTAATATTGAGTGAATTATTAAAAGAAAAAGAGGAATGACAAATGATGTTGCGGTGTGGAAGTGAGGCTTGACTAAAGTTGGAAAAAAACGGCAACAAAAAAAAAAAAAAAGATCAAGTGCAAACAGTGAGTGTTAACAACAGGCTGAAGGGCTGCTCAGAGAAAAACTAATTTTCTTATGAAAGGTGAGCGCCTCCCATCAACCTCAGATATAATTAGACGGTGACAGCTGATCGTGGAAAAAAGAGTAAATTGGTATTTTGGAAGGACATTTTAGACAAAGGGAGCGCGGATGTGTCTGTAATGGATTGCTTTAGCCTCTGTCAGAGGGACACGGACTGCAGCGCCGTGTGTCATGAGGAATCAAAGGAAAGGGTAAAGCCTTTACCTCTCACTGACCTCCAAATCTGTCCAGCTGTGGTAACTGTGACAGATGAACCCACCACGATCACCGCACACACACACGCGCACACACACGCGCACACACAGCGCTCCAGATATGAACGCCTGAGTCTACAGGCGGGAAAAAATAATAACAAGGCGCCGTGGAAGCAGAGCTGACCTGCATCTCAGATGGCTGCGCATTAGGTCCACTTTCATGGACTCAAAACCGACCCGACTGAAGCTATTATCATAAGTTCGGGAGTCCGAACCCGAATGGACCCGCAATATTTGGACCCGGAACCGACCCGACCCGAGTCTTTAGTTTCTGACCACGAACTGAACCGAGTTACCCAAATAGAACCGAGACAATCCAGCCCATAGTTGCTCATGTTAAAAGTCGCTAGCGTTGAATAAAACTTGATTTTCTTACCTAAAGTTGTCTTCTTCTACGGCAACACGATTGTTTTATAACAAACACGCCACGTTAATGATGCTATTGGTAGCAACTGCTAACGCTAATCGCCTACACCAGTCAGGACGTGTCGTGAATATGTTCTCTCATCCAGCGTTGTCATGTATTGTTCGTTGTGCTTTACAGCTGCCGGGCAAACCGCTAATAACACGCTACAGCAACACGATTGTTTCATGACAAACACGCCACGTTAATTAATAATTAATTGAACTGCCCCGAGTCCTGACATTAGCTGCCACCGCCAATATCTTTAACTCTTGAGTAAACGCGGACCCAGCCTGTCAGAGAGCACCGAGCCGAGTCTTTAGTTTCCGACCACGAACCAAACCGAGTTACCCGAATAGAACCGAGCCAATCCAGCCCATAGTTGCTCATGTTAAAGTTGTCTAGCGTTGAATAAAACTTGATTTTCTTACCTAAAGTTGTCTTCTTCTACTGGTTCAGTTGCTACATAGGCTACGTGATGTAAACAACAATAAATACACGTCGTTATTTTCTTTGTGGATATAGATGCTATTGGTAGTAACTGCTAACGCTAATAGCCTACACCGGTCAGGACCTGTCGTGAATATGTTCTCTCATCCAAAGTTGTCATGTTGGCGATCCGTTGTGCTTTACAGCTAATCTGCTAATAACACGCTACGGCGACACGGTTGTTTCATGACAAACACGCCACGTAAATGAATAATTAATTAAACTGCCCGGAGTCCTGACATTAGCTGCCACCGCTAATATCTTTACCTCTCTGGAGTAAACCCAGCCTGTCAGAGAGTACCGACCGGACCCGAGACTAACTACCGAAGACCTCTACTGTGCATAACAAAGGAATAAATAGCTTTATGGTGTTAGTTAATTAAGAAAAATAAAGTTTCCTGAACTCTGAGATGAAAGCTTTAGATGACAAACAGAGGCTCGATCCCTCTTTCTTTTTTCTTTTTTTTCTCTCTTTTCAGACCGTGTTCAGCTGAGCCACACGTCCTCTCGTCGAAGCATTCATCTCTGAGATATTTGCCGCCAAGGCCGAATAAAAAGCTATACAGGACGGGTAGACCATGAATAGCAAGCACTTGTCTGTTTACGTCTTTGTCATTACTGTCGGGGGGGGGAGCAGCGCTTTTGAAAGAAACTTTGCTTTCGGCCTCTCGGAGGAACGAGAAGCAGACGGCGTCGTGAGCTGCACAGATTTCTACATAAATGACAGGATCACGCTCCGTCTTTGCACCAGCGCCGCCGTGGATTTTTCTGCTTCTGACAACTGAGGTCAGCTTGTTGCCATGTTGTTTTTTTTTCCTCCGTATGAGCTAGCGTAACTACGTTCAGCGCTAATGGTATCCTTTACTGCAGACATACGTTCCTTTTGTGGGGAAAAATAACTAAATTAAGGGAAGGATGTGTTGCAGCGTGTCCAGTGTGAGTTAACGCGAGACGTGTCGGGCCTCAACACCACGCCAGCCGTCATCCACGGTGGAAGAACGGCGGTGACCCGGTGCTCGCTTTGGACTCCTCTGTGCACGGAAACGTTCCAGAGTCAAATGTGAGGTCGTCTGTCCGACAGCTGAGGCGGATGCAGCGGCGCATCAGGAACATGAGGGCCGAATTAAAAATGCTGCAGAGGCCCAGTCAAGACCTCGAGGCAACTGGAGGCGCCGAGGAGAGCCGTGCGTGAATAAATCTGTGTAGAAAAAAAAAAAAGTACAAGCTCGGAAGAAGATGGACAGGTCTAGAAGTTTGAGTTGAGGATGAGGACGTCTGTTGAGGTAGCGGAGAGACTCCGACACCTTGTCTTGTCGGCGCTTTTCTCTAAAAGCTGCTCTGTGATCGCCTGTAAGGAAGGAAGCGTGACGGCTAAACCGCCGCTTAGAGTCGACTCCCGAACTGACGGATTCATTTAAACAGGATGTTTGTTTCTCTGTAGTTTCATCCTCAGCTGCGCGTTGACCGTCTGACCTTGTTTGTTTGCGTGCAGAGAAATAAACAGATTCATGAGCTCTCCGTCGTTTTAGTGCGTTTCTATAACATCCTCTACGACTGGACGCCTTATAACAGGAAGAGGACGTCGTCTCTGTAGAAATGTGACCTGCTCAGTTGAAATGAGATTTATTTGTTGGTTTATATGGCTTTGATTATTTTCCAGGACCGTTTCTACTCTCATGGAAGGTTTTAATGCTTTTACAGTGATCCCTCGCCACTCCGCGGTTTAAGATTCGCAGTTTTAGTTATTCGCGGATTTTTTCAGAAATATAAAATATAATAAAAAAAAAATATTTTTAATCGTGGATTTTTTAATCACAGGATGTTGTGCGCGTTCTCTCACAGTGAAGAAATGTTGTGAGCCAGCCTGGCCGCTTTAAGAAGGTGGCCTTATGGGTAATGGAGTGTGTGTGTCGTGGGACGGCAGAATGAAAACGGGGTTAGATGAAAAGTGTAGTGAGCATCAACAGCAGCCCAGCGTGTATAGATTTACATTCTCTGTTAACCGACAGGAGCCCAACAATACAACCTGTGTGATGTTACAAGTTCCTGCAGTGCCAGAATAAAGTTCCCATTCCATGCAGAGAAAACCGGACTTTTTCTTTCGTTGTTGTTAGCGTGTTAGCCGCTAATTACGAGCCAAAAGTAGCACAATACCAGCGGTTTCTTTACTACGGTTTAGAGACCAGAGGCTTTGAAGGTAACAGAAAGACCACAGTTGAGCCTTTGTCCTGTTTCGCTACTTTTTTACAGTTTTTAACCATATTTTAAACACATTATTTAGGCTCGTGGGGCTCCGGGTCCATATCGCGGATTTTGATTTACGCAGGGGGGCACCGGTTCCCATTAAC
This sequence comes from Hirundichthys speculiger, assembly GCA_018398805.1. Lineage (NCBI taxonomy): Eukaryota > Metazoa > Chordata > Actinopteri > Beloniformes > Exocoetidae > Hirundichthys > Hirundichthys speculiger. The sequence continues at coordinate 23,833 of JAGFBZ010001593.1, read as the reverse complement.
AGCGAAAAATAAGGGATCACTGTATCTCGGTGGCTAAATGTCACCTGGTCCAGATCCTTTACGGGCCGGCCCCCAGAAACGAGCCGGTACCCATAATCCCCTGCGTTACAATGCAGAACTCGCATTTTTAGGTCACTTCTTCGCATTGCATTAAGAGACGAAGTTGCATAAAAAGTGAAAGGGATAAATAAAATGTTTTAGGCTTAAAACCAAAAACATTTAATTGCCTTTAAACCAACTGCCTGATGCAGTGATTAGAGACGAGGACGCCGGATGTCAAAGGATAAAACGGCATCTTCAATCGAGGATGAGTGTTTTTCTCTGATAATACAGCAGCGTCAAGGTCTCGTGTTCAAGTAACCGACTCTGATCTGATCCCTAATGAGTTAAAGGACTGCGTCGCCATGGCTACAGCATTAACCGTTCGATCTACCATCAGTGGACCACTCGCGGTTTTGTTGACACCGGAGACAGTTTCCGTCCCGTCCTGAGGATGAGGAGTCCAACATCAAGCCCCCCGTGTTCCTGTAGACCGCCGGTTCCTCCGCCGCCGTCCTCCTCGTGCTCACGTCGGCTTCGTCGCTTCCTTTTCTCGATGCGTTTCGTCTCGAGGAACCTTAAACTGATTCACCGAAGTTAATTTTCCTCCGAATGGGAGATGAGAAGCCTCCCTTCAGCCGTAGAAGACATTTCAGTTTTCTTCTTTGTTTCATCGGCACGCCTCCCTCGAAAGCCAAATCTCCTTCTGTGCCGGCGCAGTTCATTAAACCTCAAAGATCCATTCAGGTTTATTTTTAGGAGTGAGAGATTCGCCGTCGCCGCTCTGTTGATTATCTGCTCGGTCTGAAGGGTTTTTATTCTGCTGCTGGGACTCATGTTTCCTTGGAGCAAACACGACCGAGATAAGGTTAGAGGCGATCTCCTCCATTGTGGCATTCGGCGCGTTTCTGAAAATTCAGGGACGGGTGGACGGGAATGTCATCTCTGCACGGCTGGTATTTCTTTGTCAGGCGCGTTTTAAAACGGATCATTGGTATTCATGCATCCGGCCGCGTTTTCCGGCTCCTGACAACACGAGGTGTGTGAAGGTCAGACTTCCTTTGTGCTCTCAGACACTTAAGAAGAAACCGCCGCCCAGTCGGCCGCGTTTAAATCGAAATTAAATAGCGTTTTATTGTGTTTCTCAAACTGTTTTAAAATTACAGAACTTTTTTTTTTTTCCTTCTCAGTTCTAATGAAATAACACAAAAGCGTTCAGACTGAACGAGCCGTCTTCCTCTAAACGCTCTGCAGCCTTTATAAACATTTCAAATGTGTCTCCTGCTGCCGTGAGTCTTCTTGAGGGTTTAACCTGATGTAACCTGAACATAAAATACCGTCACGTAACCGAGAAACGGCACGTTTTCACGTTTATACCCCGTCTGTAAATACTGGGTTTGTTTTTATCTCTGATTTCTTGAGGCGTGGAGCAGCGGGCCATGTGGGTTTAATACAAGCTAACTGGTGAAGCTGGGGATCGAACAGCCGGTCAGCTAGAAGAGCTGTGGTCAGGCCAGATGTTCCAGAAAGTCGCAGCTGGACGTTGATCTACTGCTGCTTTCACACCACAGACCCTCATGGTCCGGCTCTGGTCCGGCTCTGGTCTGGCTCTGATCCGGCTCAGACCGGGCTAAGGTCTGGTTTCACGACCACGGGGTTCCTGGATCTGAGGTTTCACATGAACGTGACGCCTCTGAAACATATGACGGAGTATCAGGGCCACACTGAGAAAAAAAAATTGTGGGCAATTTTTTTTTTTTCATCCCTCACTTACGAGAAGAAAGTTGAAATGTCGACAATAAAGTTGAAATGTCGACAATAAAGTCAAAATATTGAGAAAAAAGTTGAAATGTTGAAATAAAGTTTAAATGTTGAGAATAAAGTCGAAATGCAGTTTCCAGAATTCCAGAATCATTTTTTTTCTGAATAGGTGCTATTTCTGACACAATCTCTTCAAAGTAAATACTTATTATAATACTGTCTATGTGATAAAAGCACAAAGACACAGACATTATGTTGGTAGAGTAAAGCTGGTTTGAATAAATTTTTAAGACAACTTTATTGTGGAAACTGCATTTTGACTTTATTGTCGATGTTTCGACTTTCTTCTCGTAAGTGAGAAATTGAAAAAAAGAATCAAAAATTGCCCAAATTTTTTTTTCTCAGTGTGGCCCTAATACTCACACAGTTTTGGTCAAAAATAAAAAAAAAAGAAAATCCTGATAGTAGCTTTTATTTCCAGATGTGGAGCGCTGCACTTTCTTTTTTAAATCCAACCATGGTGAAAAATGAAGAAAAAGGAAAATCAAATAAATGTGTAGTTCAGTTGGTCATTCATTCTGAGAAACAAAAAATAAAAAAGTGTCAGACAGCAGCAGGTGTTGTACCTGCTGGTTGGAGCGTAGTTCTTTCAAAATATGAGTAAAATGGGTTGTTGCACACGTTGTTCAGAAGAAAGGTGAGCTTGTATTAAATAGTTGATTGGATAGAAGAAAACAGAGAATGAATCATCTCACATGCTTTAAAATGGAACCAAAACCAGAAAGACGTGGGAGAAAATTAAAAAAAAAAAAAAAAAAAACTACCATCTGAATGGATGGAAGAACAGACAAAAATGACAAAACTCAGCCAGTGATCAGCTGCAGGGTGATCAGAGAAGATCTAAAGGTACCTGAGAGGACTGGAGCTATGAGAAGACGTCTGTGTGAAGCAGAGATACCAGAAAGAAGATCCCACTAATGAAAAAAAAACAAAAAACAAAAAACATGTGAAGAGGTTCCAGTTCACCGAAGACTGAACTGAAGAGACCTGGAGCAGCATTCATGGACTGATGGAGGAAAGATTGTTCTGTTTGGGTCCCATAGACGGTTTATCAGACGACCCCCAAACACTGAATTCAACTGAAATGGAAAAAGAAATCTGGAAAAGGTCGCTTCAGCAAGGTGGTGTGAACATGAGCTTTGAGTTTATCCCCTAAAGACAAACACAAGTCTTCATTTAAGGTTTTAACCATAAATTCTAGGGGTGCACGATAGTTATCGGGCCGATAGTTATCGGGCCGATAGTTATCAGACCGATAGTTATCGGGCCGGTAGTTATCAGGCCGATAACAGGAAATCCTGACATCATTCCGATAAGTCCGATATCATGATGAACAGCCGCGATAACATATATATTTTTGTCAACGTGGCAGTGCCTCGCTCCCACTGAAAACCCGAATAACTGGCAGTGAATGTTCAAGTGAAAATCAAGAACACCCCCTGATACCTGATATTTGCAGTATTTTCTCACACGTTACACATGAAAAAAAGATAAGGCCGAAAGAACAACTAGCAAACGAGGGAACGGAGGAATTTATGTTACACCTTGAATGCAGCATGCTGATGAAAACAAACAACATGGCGGCGATTGAACTTCGTTGAATTTTCAGAAGAAGATAGTTCGCTGGTTATTTGTGACAAATGCTCCAAGCGAAGGAGGGAAAAATAGCACAAGCTTTAATACGTCAAACCTGATCAGCCACCTGAAACATAACAATCGCTTTTGAAAGTTTTGAAATCACGCTAACGTGAGCTAACGCTAACATGAGCTAGCCCGCAGCAAAGAATTCACCGGGACTTCACACATCAGCAAGGCTTTTGAAAAATCCAAGAAATTTTCCAAAGATGACCCACGGGCAAAGGTGAAATGGGTAGAAGGTAGAAATGTTTAAATCTAACTTGTGTCAGTGCATTAATTTTCTATGTATATTTACTTTTTGTGGACTTCTGGAATGTCTTTATTTTTTATATCAGTCAGTAATGAACCTTATTTAAGTTAATGTGAGATATCAAATAGGCTTGTTTGATAGCTTTACGAAAATGTTTGAGAGGCTTGACAATAGTTTTCAATGGAAAAATAAATATCTGTTCATTTAAAGAGTCCAAACTATTTTTGGTTTTGTTCATAGTATTGATGTAATGATCTTAGGTATATGTGCGTGTTATCGGTTATCGGTATCGGCCTTTAGGAGCACTTTAAAAAACAGTTATCGTACATCCCTAATAAATTCTAAATGTCAAACAACTGTTGCGCTGGACCTACTTTTCCACTCCTCCACCAGAAATCGTCATGATCCTGAAGCGTAGAAGCCAAATTCGACGCTCGTCTCATTCATTAGACGAGCGCGCTGTGCTGTTGGCCGTCGCCGCCGCGGCGGGTTCCCGTCCACGACTGCAGCCGACATCTGTTGGCCTAATGTAGCGTTCGGGGGCTGCGGCGGGCAACGGGAACTGATTTATAAGGCTCTCCGTTTAAGTGGGTGTCTTAAGGTAATTATAAACTGGTGGGGGGGGGGGCGGGGGGGGGCGGTTGCTGCTAATTGCACCTTCCCTGATCTGTAATGAAGGCCAAACAGCGTGAACGAGCCCATCCTGCGCGTCTCAGGCAGCGGAGGAGCGCGGGCAGCTGAGCTTGACCGGTTAGTGTTGGTTTAGCTCTGGGCTGGAGCGCCTCACCTGCTGTTATGCCTCGTCTTCGGCCAATTTCTCTTGAGTAATTAACTGCGGCGCCACATATGGCGCGGCGGTGGAAAGCCCGATCGCCGGCGGACGCAGAGGAGCCGAGGTGGAAAAAAAACTGGATGCGGAAACCCCCGCGGTGACCAAAGGCCCCCGAACGCCGGGCGCGGCGCATGAAACGGGTAGCGCTGGAAAATTCTTTTGACATGCACAATTAAAAACAAATGTTGTTTCCACATGACACAAATGAGCGTAATTAATCACTGAACAAATGAATTATTAGGAAGATTAGAAAACGAGGTAGATTAAGTATACCAATGAGGCTTGAATTATTAACAATATTTGTAACGGTTGATTAAGACGTTCTGTGAAGGGAGCACGTTCTGGTAACAGATGACAAACTAATTAAAGGTGGAGTTTTCCACACGTGATGCGCGCAGAAACGAATAAAACATTTCCAAAAACTAAACCCCGTCTCTCATATCCACATTTACACATTTCCTCATATTTTCACATTCTTCTTCATCTTCCTTTTGTATTTGTTTTATTTCCTGCTGGTGCATTTATTTTGCTTTCATGCAATTACCAGCGAGTTGAGATCCAAGTCTGAGACTCCTGTAAATCACGTCGAACCACCACCACCACCGCCGCCGCAGCAGCAGCAGCAGCAAATTGACAGCAAAAGATGCGGCAGATGTTTGGAACGATCCTCCGACCGACTCTGCCAAGTTTCACGGTGGAGCTCGAAGAGCTGGAGCTGCTTTGAAAGCATCGATCAGAATACGTTTCCTCATTTCTGTCAGCTAACAAATGTCGGGATGAACGAAGGCCTGAAAACGGCGCAGAAAAAAAAAAGACGGATAAACGGGTGTCTTTTAAGATGCTGCTGAGCAGAAGATGCCCGTCACCTGGTAACTAAATAAATAAAAGTGTGAGTTCCCTTCAACGTGGCTTCAATGCTTCACATTAGTGTTCGCTAACGCAGAGCAAACCTCAACGAGAGCAGAATGGATGAAGGTTTTGAGGAAGTCTTTTCATCTCGATCTCGTGTGTTCTCCAGAGGCACAAATGCTCGATGTCACGTCACCTCAGGCAGGGGGCGGGTCACATGACCGGGCCCTTTAAACCCAATAAAGCTTGTGATTACATCGTTTTACAACGTACACATGCCCGCAACAGCGGGGCTTACAAGCATTACTACATTTTTGACACATAGCTCAAAGCATTTGATGTTAAGAGTTCAACACCACCATTTTGAAATCAATCAAACCTGTAGTATTATGGAATAATATATTGTCTAAAATGTATTCAGCAGAAACCGGTTGTGACGTCACGTGGTAGACGCATTCATTCATTCATTCATTCATTCTGCTCGGTACCAAGTGCAGATTTCTCCTGATGTGTTTCCATTGCTGTTAATAAATACCAACTCTGGGGACGTTGTTGTATGAACCTTTTTGCAAAAGTAATCCGACAAAACCGACATGAAGTCTAACAAACCATGAGAACAACATAAACATTTATAACATTAGGCTACCTGGTCCCTAATTATAACTTTAAGCTACCTGGCCTCTAATAATAACGTTAGGCTACCTGGCCCCTAATAATAACGTTAGGCTACCTGGCCCCTAATAATAACGTTAGGCTACCTGGCCCCTAATAATAACGTTAGGCTACCTGGCCCCTAATAATAACGTTAGGCTACCTGGCCCCTAATAATAACGTTAGGCTACCTGGCCCCTAATAATAACTAGGCTACCCCCCTAATAATAACATTAGGCTACCTGGCCCCTAATAATAACGTTAGGCTACCTGGCCCCTAATAATAACGTTAGGCTACCTGGCCCCTAATAATAACGTTAGGCTACCTGGCCCCTAATAATAACGTTAGGCTACCTGGCCCCTAATAATAACGTTAGGCTACCTGGCCCCTAATAATAACGTTAGGCTACCTGGCCCCTAATAATAACGTTAGGCTACCTGGCCCATATAATAAATGTTAGGCTACCTGGCCCCTAATAATAACGTTAGGCTACCTGGCCCCTAATAATAACGTTAGGCTACCTGGCCCCTAATAATAACGTTAGGCTAACTGGCCCCTAATAATAACGTTAGGCTACCTGGCCCCTAATAATAACGTTAGGCTACCTGGCCCCTAATAATAACGTTAGGCTACCTGGCCCCTAATAATAACGTTAGGCTACCTGGCCCCTAATAATAACGTTAGGCTACCTGGCCCTAATAATAACGTTAGGCTAACCTGGCCCCTAATAATAACGTTAGGCTACCTGGCCCCTAATAATAACGTTAGGCTACCTGGCCCCTAATAATAACATTAGGCTACCTGGTCCCTAATAATAACGTTAGGCTACCTGGCCCCTAATAATAACATTAGGCTAGGCTACCTGGCCCCTAATAATAACGTTAGGCTACCTGGCCCCTAATAATAACGTTAGGCTACCTGGCCCCTAATAATAACGTTAGGCTACCTGGCCCTAATATACTAGGCTACCGGGCCCCTAATAATAACGTTAGGCTACCTGGCCCCTAATATATACGTTAGGCTACTGGCCCCTAATAATAACATTAGGCTACCTGGTCCCTAATAATAACATTAGGCTACCTGGCCCCTAATAATAACATTAGGCTACCTGGCCCCTAATAATATCGTTAGGCTACCTGGCCCCTAATAATACGTTAGGCTACCTGGCCCCCTAATAATAACGTTAGGCTACCTGGCCCCTAATAATAACGTTAGGCTACCTGGCCCCTAATAATAACGTTAGGCTACCTGGCCCCTAATAATAACGTTAGGCTACCTGGCCCCTAATAATAACGTTAGGCTACCTGGCCCCTAATAATAACATTAGGCTACCTGGCCCCTAATAATAACATTAGGCTACCTGGCCCCTAATAATAACGTTAGGCTACCTGGCCCCTAATAATAACGTTAGGCTACCTGGCCCCTAATAATGACGTTAGGCTACCTGGCCCCTAATAATAACGTTAGGCTACCTGGCCCCTAATAATAACGTTAGGCTACCTGGCCCCTAATAATAACGTTAGGCTACCTGGCCCCTAATAATAACGTTAGGCTACCCGGCCCCTGATAATGACGTTAGGCTACCTGGTCCCTAATAATAACGTTAGGCTACCTGGACCCTAATAATAACGTTAGGTTACCTGGCCCCTAATAATAATGTTAGGCTACCTGGTCCCTTATAATAACATTAGGCTACCTGGACCCTAATAATAACGTTAGGTTACCTGGCCCCTAATAATAACGTTAGGCTACCTGGTCCCTAATAATAACGTTAGGCTACCTGGTCCCTAATAACAACATTAGGCTACCTGGCCCCTAATAAAAACGTTAGGCGGGGGGGCTACTCCGATAACAACCACATCAACAGTTTACAACTAACTCACATGTTGTTTCAGTGACAGTGATTGTGAGTAATTGTACCTGTAAATCTGGTACCAGTTCTGGTGGGCTTGACCCGCTGCCAACAATGTCAGGTTCATCTCCAGGAGGATTTGTATCCAGCTTTTTTAGTTTAGTCTTTTCCTGCGCTCTTTTTTTTCATTTTCGTTGCATTTTGTTGCTCTACTTTTATGCTTGTATGAACTGTCACTTAATCTGTGATCCACCTACCCTGCACCATGTAGACTCTAGTGACTGATAATGACGCTGATAGACGGTTGTTGATGACGATTTTACCCACAATACATTTGGAGATCTTACCGGCGATCCACTTGTAAATGTGCACATTGTAAAGTTACCTGTGAGAGTGAACATGAAGCCAGCCATGCAGCACAACATTTAATTCACCGTGTAGAAACCTACATGACCAAAGTCAGTCTTACATTTTTTTGACCAATCATGACTCATTCTGGCTGGAGAAACCTTTATATAACCTCGTACGTAGCGCAAGTACTTTCCGCAAAAGTTGTTGTATCCAGTATTGCGCAAGGTGCAACTCTTCATCTCAGACGCAGCATCATCAGACACGCGTCCATCGATGCTGCCTGTGAAGCGTGTGGTTGCCATCGCAGAAGGTTTTTCTCTTTAACCTGATCAGAACAAACAGAAAATAACCCGGAGCTCACGCGGGACACCGAGGAAACACCGAGGAAACACTGAGGAAACACTGGGGCGGCTCCACTGATGTTTCTTACCTTGTTTTAATATTAAAGAGTTATTATCGACGTATTTATGAGGAGCAGTGTTGAAGTGTTTGGACCCGGAGGTGGATGAGGAATAACCTTCAGCGTTGAGGCGTGTGAATGTTTTACGACAGAGCGTGGTTTGTTTTTCACCTTCGTTACTGAAACGGCTCCGATGTTTGTCAATCCCGTTTCACGAACGCCAGTCGCCGAGCTTCGATAAATGTAGGCAATAAGACTTCGGCTTTGAGGGGGAAACGCCTCTGTTCACCGCCAGGAGAGACGTAAATACGTCATGAAGTAGCTGAGTCGTATGGACGAGGAAACCAGTCTGCGCTGGTTCTGGCACCTGCCGAGCAACTGGTCCTGTAGTGGATCCGTTTACAGAAAAAGATCCTCATCGGTGGTTTTGAGTTTTGAGAGCCAACGCCAACAGTCAGAGCGCCAGAAAGTGACCTGATCCGCGGCGTCCCCTCGGTGGAAGTCACGCGCTCCACTCAGACCTCAAAATGTTGACTGTTGACCGTTTCTGCAAACAGCGGCGCCGTTCTGGGAGTCATCGGCTAATCGATCCGCTCTGTTGTGGAGGCGTGAGGACGTGTTTGTATTTCCCTGCTCAGGTGTTTAATTCCTGTGCAGTGCCAAAGTCACAGAGGAGCTGCTCGGGAGTTTAAAAGCGACGGCGGCGATAGTTACAGAAGTATTTCTGTTTTTTAAGGAGTGAGCACGAACCATATTTTGTCACCATTAACTTTTAAGATATTTAATCAAGATTAAAATCTTTCCATAATTATAACTAAGTGCTCTGAGTCGCCTAAACTGACAGCCATGAGACATTAAAAATAAGTGAAGAATGATGCTCCGGAGTCCCCGAGCAGATGTCGACTGGAGAACTTAATAAATGTGCTGTTAGCGATTTTCATGCAGACCCGGCGTGCACGCGCCAAAACTTTCCAGATACATTCGCAAAATAAACTCGAAGCAAAATCCAAGCAGCACGTCGGGCTAATGAAATGTGAGTTAACGATAACTGAAAGGAGTTAAACAAAAAGGAGAACGTACGCGCTTCAGAGGCGGCGATTATTGTTTTATGCAGGGGTGTCAGACTCATCAGCATCATGGTGGCGCTCGAACGGCCAGATTAACAGCATGAATGCAATGTAAATCAAAATAAATTAAACTACACCTTATTATATTGATAAATAAAGGTTTCTGTATTTATTATGTATTCAAGTTTCAAATATTTAACTCATTATTATATTAAACTCAGGGTTTGTGGCTGTAAACCTGCTCTCGCACAGGTGATGTTTACAGAGTCCGTTGCCATGGTAACGGACTCTGTAAACATCACTCAGCGTATCCGTTACCTTGGTTTCAGAGGCGGGAAGCGATTCTTTATTTTTCTTAAAGGCTAAATTTAGCATACTTAGCTCCGTGTTTGCTGTCAAAATGCTGATGTAGATTATACTCTTTCACGACTGACATACTGTTTTTTCACCTTGAGGTACGAACTTTTATTCGTTTTCCCGTCGTTCATCAAACTTGGGCGTCATTTTTCTTGTCTTGGACATGTCGGGGTTAGTTTATAGAGGTTTTTCAAGTCCATCAGTTCTGAAAATCGTCTTGATGTCTTGCTCATGGTGAGATACCGTTATCGTTGTGGGTAATGACGAAATGCATTGTGGGATATGTAGTTTATTGTCAATATGCACTTTAAAGCGGCGTTAGCTTACTGACTGTTGACTGTTGGAACTTTTAAGAATTTTATTAGAAAACTTGAAGCTGCTTCATACCAAAATTGCACTTGTTTTAACTGAAAACCTTTAATTTTATTCTTTTTTTACCATTTTATTGTATTTAATGCACAAGTGGACTTGTATGTTTGTGCTCATTTGTCATTGTCTCATAACTGTTTTTGGCTGCTGTTTCGGCCCGGCTTCTCTTGGAAAAGAGGTCATTGTACCTCAACGGGACTGACCTGGTTAAATAAAGGCTTAATTATGATAATAAAAAATGTTTGATGTCAAAATCCTGACTTAGATTGTACTCTTTCACGACTGACACTGCCTCATAACAAAAAAAAGACATATTGGGGTTAGTTTGTAGAGGTTTTTCTCAAATCCATCAGTTCTGACAATCGTCTTGATGTCTTGCTCATGGTGATATACTGTTATCGTTGTGGGTAATGCATTATGGGAAATGCAGTTTGTCAAAGTGCACTTTAAAGCGGTGTAAGCTCATTCTAAGTCTTAAAATATTGGTTATAAATTTAAGCCAATAATGGCCAAGCTCTCGAGGGCCACATAAAATGACGTGGCGGGCCACATTTGGCCCACGGGCCTCGTGTTTGACACATGTGGTTTAAGGCGTGAGGAGTGACGATTCAGGTTTTTACCCGTTATTTTGGTAACGAACGGTTCGCCAGGATGATCAAAGAAGCACAATAAGCCGCGGTTCGAGGCCGCCGCCGCGGAAAACAGGGAGGTGAGGCGCCGAGTTACGGAGAAAAGAGTTTCTGTCGAGTGAGTGACACAAAAGCAAGATTAGGGGATCAAGTAGCGAAAGATGAGAGAGGAGTTTAGTGGAATTGACAGCACGTCCAAGAGCTTCCGAGAGGAAGAGGAGACAAGAGACAGGGTGATAATTTTAGATATTTGAAGGGTCAAGATTAAGCTGCCTGATAATAAGCAGAGTGAAATGAACCAATTTTGAAAATATATGCTGATGCAGTGTCGGGGGGGTGGAGGCGGCGTCATAGCTTCCACGAATGACTCGCTATCAGACAGCAGGGAGACACTTCGCCTGCCTGCAGCGCTGCATTTATGCACAGACCGGCTGCGTCTCGTAATTAGCCGATCGTTTCTAATAGTGTCCATAGCGATGCATTTTCATGGCGGTGTCATTTTACCCCGGGCGATACGCCTTGAAGTGTAATTTCTGCCCGAGCATTTAGACACACAGCTATCGATTGCGTTCGGTGAATGATCTTCTCAGAAACCCATCATCTGCTTTAATAATGTCACTCACCGCCGCATTCTCTCTGCTTGGTTTCCATTAATACACCCGGCCGACGTGACATCGTCAACATTCGCCGCTCAAACAACGGGGTCTTTGAAGCGCGGCTAGTTTGCAACTGGGTCATTTAATCAATTTATACAATTGAACCTATTTAACATATTGATATGCGGTTACCCTGTAATGTGCGTGGCCTTTCATCCTCTCGAGTGAAACAAACTCCGGGGGAGCTCTCGAGATCTTCTTGCCGTTATTTATCATGTGACATTTAGCCGGGCCCTGATGGCGGCAGCCCTCCACTTTAATTAAAGGTTCAACCTCTTCACCGGATGACAAATTGACTGGTTCGTGCCTTGGAAAACTGGAGGAACATGTCTAGTCCGCCCCTGCTCCTCCCCGGCGGCGGGCTAGCGTCGGGGAGAGGTGGCATTTCAGTCGAGTCATCAGCTAGCAAGGTCAGAGAAGCCGCCGGATTACCGCCTCTTTGGCTAAACACGATAGTTTTTATTCTCCCTTTTTTATTCTTCGTGCCTCTTTTTAAACTAAACTTTATCCGCCCCGCCCCGTCCTTTTTTGTCAAGTTTCCCGTGACCTTCTGTTTGTGCAGATGCAAGATCTGCAGCTCGGTCGGCGGCGGCGGCGGCGGCGCGCTGAATGGCTAATGGTCCATCCCCCGGTTGTTTTACGGCAGGCTGGAGAACGTGTCCACTTTGCATGGTTCCCTTCTTCCATTTTTCAAACTTCGCCTGAGTTGGGGGGCGACGCAGCTTGAAACGGGTTTTTTTGCGGGAGACGCGGCGACGCGAATGGAAGAGTGGGCCCAGATGATAGAATCACTTTGTTCAGCCTGAACACTTCTGCAAACATGGCGGTGGGGGCTTCGGCGGGGGCTTCGGCGGGGCCGGCGCCAAGGCTTCTGTGTAAGATGAGATGGTGTAAACAGGCAGATTGGCTCTTTTCACAGCATTGGCTCCTTGAGATTTCATGCTAGCTGGATTTATAGAGAGTCACAGTGCATGGGAATGTGCCTTGGGCTGCTCTCAGAGAGGCTGCGGAGCTGTGAACCTCGGATGATAAACCAAGTATAAATCTATAAAAGAATAGAGAGAAAATAATATATTTTACTGTCTTAAAAAATAGAGACTCATAATTTTAATGTGACTTTCACATGGGAGTGATCTTACCTCCTCTGCCTTCTCTGTTCATCATATATCCGTCCTTTTATTACGATACGGATTTTATTGTTCTGCTTTAACGCGGCCGTTGGAAGATTGCTTTTCGGTTTTCTCTCGGCTTATTTAATTTACCCACTCTTCAGTTTTCCTACTTAATTATGAAACACGCGGGGCCACGTCCTACGGTGAGCCCGAGGTGGAAAAACACAACAAACGTCGGACAAAACAGCAAAACAAAAAACCCCAAAACCCCGATGAGAGAACGGGGAAAAACACGAGAACAAAGCAGAATTTTAAAGCACGTTTCACTGAACGTGAAGTAAAACATGCACAAAAAAAAGAAACCCACAGCATTTCCAAACACAACAACAGGACAAATAGACGAGGCATGTTCTGTTTTATTATATTTTATAGAGAAAAATGTTTCCATGTGTGTCGAATGTAGCAGAAAAAACACTTTAAATGACATAGAACAATTACTGAAACTAAATATATTAATACATGTTTACTGGTCACTTTATGGATTGATTATGGAGTATGAACTCTGAGGAAAAATGTAAAATGTTTAAAAATTAGAAAAAAATGAAAAGCATGACTGGGATAGATGGAGCAGGAGTGATGACGACTGATCCACCCGAGCCGGGTGGCGCTTACTGGCGTTCCCCGGTCAGACCCTTCTGTTAATCTCTGTACTGTTGTCATGGACGTCATCTTTGGAGACTAAAACCGATCAAAACTAGGGTGGGTATATCTTTAATTATACGCCAGAGTTGGACATTGACCCGTCTTTGGAGCGAGCCCCCCACTGGACGGTCAGGGAACTGCAGGTATCCTGACTTCCTGGTTGAAACTCAAACTTTCATCTCTATTGACCAGAACCACTTATTACGAAGGACTGATCAGGTGATCAGGATTAAGACTGGTGCAGTGGAGGGGTGTCATCCACATTAACCCGGTACATTCCAGTTTACTGTCAGAGGTCTCCAACCTTTTTTGCGCCACGGACCGGTTTAATGTCAGGCAATATTTTCACGGACCGGTCTGTAAAATGTGTCCCAGATAAATACAACAAAATAAAATAAAATCTGTGGTATTTTCTATATATAATAACGTAAATCCACTGTGTATTCATGTGAAACTTTATTAGAAGCATCCTTGTAACAACAGAACATCGGTAACATCCTCTTTGCGCACAGACACTTTTTCGTTTTTTACTCATTTTTCCAGCTCGGGGGTTTAAACGTTCCATGTCCCAGTAGCCAGTTGAGTCAACTGGGGGTCGGCACGCCAAGGCCCACGCTTTCGGGTGCCGCCCATAATACATTGCACCCGACTCCTATGACCCTCCCCTGCGGGTGGTGGGCCCACGGGGAGGCATGACATGTAGCCCGGCCAGGCCCCATGGGTAAAGGCCCGACCATCAGGCGCCAGGCCTGGCTCCAAGGCGGGCCCCCGGTAACCCTGACCTGGGCGAGGGACATGGAGCTCTTCTTTTTATTTTATCCATAAGAGTCATCTGAATTGTGCTTGGTCTGGCCCGTTCCACCAGGACCAGTTTGCCTGGAGTGACCGTACCAACAGAGCTCCTGGGATCATTGGGGCACACAAACCCCTCCACCACGTTGAGGGGGTGAGAAAAGGTGAAAAGGTGAGAGGTTCATTCATCCGGGGGAGACTCAGAGTAGAGCCACTGCTCCTTCATATCGAGAGGAGCCAGTTGAGGTGGTTCGGGCATCTGGTTAGGATGCCCCCCCCGATGCCTCCCTGGAGAGGTGTTTCGGGCATGTCCAACTGGGAGAAGACCACGGGGCAGAACCAGGACCCGCTGGAGAGATTATACAGCGATCCCTTAATGTCCGCGGTTAATGTGGACTGGCGCTCCCCCGTGAAGATCAAAATTCACGAACTGGAGCCGGAGCCCCCCCGACCCTAAATAATGTTTAAAACCCGCAAAAAAGTAGCGAAACAAGACAAAGGCTCAACTGTGGTCTTTCTGTTTCCTTCACAGCCTCTGGTCTCTGAACTGTAGTAAACAAACTGCTGGTATTGTGCTATTTTTGGCTCGTAATTAGCAGCTAACACGCTAACAACAACATAAGAAAAAGTCCGGTTTTCACTGCAGGAACTTGTAACATCACACAGGTTGTATTGTTGGGCTCCTGTCGGTTAACAGAGAATGTAAATCTATACACGCTGGGCTGCTGTTGATGCTCACTACACTTTTCATCTAACCTCGTTTTTATTCTGCCGTCCCACGACACACACACTACATTACCCATAAGGCCACACCATTACCCATAAGGCCACCTTCTTAAAGGGGCCAGACTGGCTCACAGCATTTCTTCACTGTGAGAGAACGTGCACAACATCCTATGATGTTTCCGCAATTTTTTCTTGATTTTCTTTTATTATATTATATATTTCTGAAAAATCCGCCAATAACTAAAACCGCGGAACTTAATGAATGGAAAGCCCTGGTCTACATCATGGAAAAACTCGTCCACCTCTGGACTGAGGAGGACGAGTTTTCAGTTCCAGGCTCGTGAACGTAGAACCAGCTCCCAGTCTGGGTACGAAACTGAAATACCGTCCCTGTTTCTAAAATTAAGATAAAAAAAAGTGTGCTACTTGTCTGAATCAACCAATGTTTGCCTGTTGTATCATTTTAAGTCATTTGTTGTCATTTTTAAACTTCTTCCTCTGATTGATTTAAAAATTTTTACAACTTTTTTTGTAAAGTCCTTGTGTGTGTTTTAATCTGTTCATTTCCAGACTTTTGCCTCGGCGCCGTACGGCACCGCGGGCCGCATCCGTGTTTGAAAAGTGCTACATAAATACAGCTAAACTGACACGTGAGTTAACGATCCGTGGTGCGGCAGATAAAATAAATCATTTATTTTGAGAGGTGTGAACATTCGGCACCACCAGCGCCGGGCATTCTGGGTACGACCGCGTGGAGCAGAAAGCGATGTGTGCACTCTTGACGGTTCTGGATGAAAACACGGCGCTCTTAGATTTCAGGATATAAACCCACGAGTGCCTCGCAGACAAACCCTCTCTCCTGCAACGGTCCAACCGAGACGAGAAAATAAATAAACCGAACGTGTAAATCAGAGGAGAACCACCGCGCGTTAACAAAGCGAGAACCGTTGCTATACCGTCATCGGCGGCGCGACCCGAGGCTTTTTATGCAGAAGTGTGTGCATTAAAAAGCAGACGTTTCTGAAGTAAAAACGGTTGCTGAGGTGCTCTTTAATGACGGCGCGAGAGCGGCGTTTGATTAGGGGGGTTGTAAAACTGTTCATTTCAGTAACTGACACCAATATATGAAATCATTAACCAGATAGAAGTAGCGGGTCGTCCCCGAGCGCCGCGGAACGGACCGGCGATGATCGAGGGGCCGCATCTCCCTAATGACGGTCCCCCGCAGAGGGGACAGTTGTCTCCGCTGTTCGTCCCGCTTCCTTTTACAGCCCCTGGGATCCCTTTGTCCTGTTGTAAACTACTCTGAAGGAAGGACATTTAATTGCCCGGCGCACACTAATGAGTTTGCAAACTAATTAAAGGGGGTATATTACGCCCTGTGGAGGCCCACATCACTAAGAAAGCCAGGGACATCTTTAATGAGGAGCCTTGATAACCCTTCAAAGGAGGGATGTGTAGTGTCTGTAATGATGCCCAGGGTAAAACCGAGCTCGGCTCGGGAGAAAGCGTGCGCGCGCCGCCGCCGCCGCCACCACCGCGGCGTGTGTTCCTCACCTCGGGTGTGCGGAGACGTGCGAGCAGATGCCAAGTGTTTTCAGTCCATCGCCCACAGCTACCTACCTACACGTCCTAATCAAAGAGTTTCGCTCTTCTCCCGATAGGTTCAAAGAGACCGGCTCCGCCTCTTCTCTCGGTGGGTGGCGCGCCCAGATTCCCGGCTTGTTTCATTTTTCTGCATTATTATTATTTTTTTTTTTTTTTTTCCCCCGCTGCAGAATAATCAGAATTATTCAGGAATCAGGGACGACTCATATGACCTATATCCGTGAAAGCCTTGGCGGAAACAGGAAGGTGGAGGTGCGAGATGGACAGATGGACCGCGTACGCCGTCAGAATCGATGAAGGTCATGATTAGTCCTCATTTTGGAATTCATTAGATCGCTCGGGGGGAGCGCTTTACATTTTCCGAACATTTCCGCCGCTGTCCGGAGCTCCCGCCGGGGCTCGATGCAGCTCTCCGAAAAAACGCCAGTCCGCCCCTCCGGTAAACAAGTGCACTTTTTCCCGTGCGTGCGGTCACAATATTTTCCTCCCAGACAGTGACGGCTGTTATTCCGCCCGTGGCTCCTGTCAAAACTAACATGGCTTAATTGACTGTGAGCGAATGAGCTCCTGGATTGATCCTGTCAGGCTCCTCAGGAAGTGATGCTGCTCCATCTGTGAGGCGCAACTCCAGCGACAGCAGCAATCTGTTGCTTGGGAATGAGCCAAGGCTTGGGAGAGAGGAGGGAAAAAAAAAAAAAAAAAAAAAAGTCAAAATTACAGAAAGTACCTCAGGCGCTGTGCATATTCTGATCAGCTGTCAGCGATGACACACTCTGATGAACATCCGCGGCGAAATAAAGCAGCACAACACGGCGACAGGAAGACAGATATCCACACATACACAATGTAATTTTTGCACCGTGGTTAGCGGTGTCACATTCGAGGAGGGGGGGGGGGGGGGGGGGGGGGGGGGGGGGGGGGCGTCTCTCCGCCTGAAGGTATGGCATGAAATCAGAATGGTCTTGTCTGGCTTGTTAGACATTTGATGTCAGGCGAGGTTGTCCTCGGGGTATATCCAAAACACAACCTGTCATCTCCTCCCGCACCGCTGTCATTTGTCCCAAAAATTGTGGCATATACTGTCATCTTGGGTTTTTACCTGTATAACTCAGCTCAGCCAGGCCCTGCCGTGACCCCCCCCAGCCTCCCCCCCCCCCCCCCCCCACCACCACCTTCCCTGTGCTCAGCTTTCATCTCTCACAGTCTGTCTTTTCAGCTGGAGATGCTGCATTTGCTCGGTCAGAGCGCCGCGATGCAGCAGCACCTTCTGCGCCATTAAATATTTAGGAGGCGGTCCGTTGTAGATGGCGGCGCAGGAATAATCTGGGAGACAGCTGCCGCCGCGCATCTGGGTGTCACTGATAGCGGGGGGGGGGAAGGTGGCGCGGCCGGCGCCGCCGCGGAGGAGGAGGGAGGCCGGAGAGACAGCTGTCAATCAGCCGCGACGGCTGGACTGACACCTGACAGACTCGGGCTGCTATTAATGCACTTTTAGGTGACGACAGCCACACAATAGCCACTCCATAAGCTAATCCGGCGGCCACGCTAGCGGGGGGGAAAGCGCAGGAATTTCAAAATTAAATCGCTCGTTATCAACTTTTCCTGTTCTGGTGTCCTACTTATAATATCTTCCTACCCGAGTTGACTGCACATGTGTACAGCAGCAATAATATTCTGCTGCCTGACCGTTATCGCGGAAGAGAAAAGGTTAGTTTCTTGTATTTTTAATACTTTGTATGGACAGTATTTATATTACAAAGGTTCGACAGACAAATCAGATGCACGTCTTTATGATTCATCTGCCTGTGTGTGTGTGAATGTGCTTTTCCAGCTGGATTAAACCTTGTTCAGGAGATTAACTTTACAGGGTTTGTCGTATATTCGTTGGCAAGACGATAAATCTCAAACATAGTTGTAATCCGTTACATTACGCGAGAAAAATGCGTGATTAAATTAGTGACTTATGATCACCGTATTTTCCGGACTATAAGCCGCTACTTTTGTCCCACACTTTAAACCATGAGGTTTATACAGAGATGCGGCTTTTCTATGAATCTTTCTTCACCCCTTAGGGGGCGCTTTAGCAGGACGTGCAAAAACCAAAAAAACAAACCGAGTAGTTAAAGGCTATTCTGTTTTGGTTAAGTAGCCTATGTTGGCTATGCTCCTAGCATAAATACCTGTTATTATTGGACAAACTGATTAGTCCAGGTGTGTCTGACCGTTGTAGCTACTCGGACACACCTGGGTACAGGGTTTGTCGTATCATCGTTGGCAAGACGATAAAACTCAAACATAATTGTAATCCGTTACATTACGCGAGAAAAATGCGTAATTAAATTAATGACTTATGATTACTTTTAAAGCTACATCTGAACATTTTCTGCAAAAACCTTAAGCTAAATATTTCCTTTTTGTTACTTGCTTTTATTGTGCAGAATCGTTTGATTCTATTCCGGTGCTTTTGATTGGTTCTCCCTTCATTTTTGAACTTGTTACGTTGCCCGTCCCGTGGCTTCTGGACTGGAGCAATAATAATTATTATTAGTTAATTATGGTTATTAAATGTGTATAATATTATGCTACCACCCAAAACACAGAGGGGAGCAGATATATGTGCTGATTTGATATTGTTACAATGTAGGAAAAAACTTTAGGTAGAAAGAAATTTCTGGTCGCGCCGACGTCATACGGGAGAGATTTTAATAATTGAAAAACCCTCTGATCCTTGTTTACTGGGAGCCGGGGTGGCTGTAGGTGCAGTGTGTCAGGACATTTGAAGAAGATTGAGTGCGAACAGCCGCCCCCCCCCCCCCCCCCCCCCCCCCCCTCCTCCCCCCCCACCCCTCCATCCGCCGGCAGCCAGAACGAACTCGGAGGCTGTGCGCGGCAGCGCCGCGAGGCCCGGCTGGCCCTCCGAAAATCACTTTGTGTTCCTCTCCCAGGCTACACGCGATATGGATGCGTCTGCGCCGGGCTCGGGCCCTCCCGACACCGTGATTAATGGCGCTCGCTTCCCTCGCCATCTCATTCTGTTACTGTCAGAGTTAAGTGGGCCGAAGACAATAATAAACAGTCAGTCTTCTGTGAACCCCCTAACACGATCATTCCACCCCACCCGATCCCCCCTTCCCAATGAGAAAAAGAGGAAGAGAGATGGAGTGAGAGATAGAGGAAGCATGCACTTTGTGTGTGTGTGTGTGTGTGCGTTAAAGATGGAGGAACAAGGCTCAGTAATGGAAGTGAGAGCTGGGAGATGCTTCAGTAAATCAGATTGTGTCTCATAAGTGCGGGAAGTTTAAGACTGTTTGGTTTGAATCTTTGGTGTCAGAGTGCAGCATGGTGGGATGGGGGGGGTATCTGGGTGCTCTCGGGGTGCACTGTGTGTGTGGGTGTGAATATGCAGAGTGAAGTATATGTATTATGTACTGTAATACATACTATTGTATGTATTACAGTATGTACTGTCGTGTGAATGTGTGTGTATCAGTATGTATGCATGTAGTTAAATGTCTATCTGGATATGAAATTACAACTAAAATTTAGGATAAGGCCTCAAAAACCAGATAAATTTTAAGGGTAATCATGGAACATTGGAGAAAGGGTAGGATTAAATAAGTTTTACTTCTTCTTAACCCTTTTCAGACATTTTAAAACCAGATATGTGTTTTGCATATTATATTTATATGTATGTATATAGATCTGTGTGTATACATTAGGGGTGAGTATTGGCAAGGACTTCGCAATACAATATGCATCGTGATACTGGGGTCACAATACGATATTATCACGATATATTGCGATATTCTACCCAGTTAATACCAAAATTAAAAGTAGAGATGAAAAATCAAGTTGCTGTATATGTTAATCAGATATGTTGATCATTCCGAGGACAAATTGAGTCAAAACTATTTGCTTCAAAACAACCTATTTATTGTTTATTATAAGTGTTTTTGTACATTTAAGTTAATTAATGAATTTTCCTAAAAAAAATTGATATTAGGAGCTGAAAAATCAATATTATATCGGTTGGCCAAATATCGCGATATATCACCAAAACGATTTTTTTTCACACCCCCTAGTATACATTGGGTGTAAATTTTGTTTATTTTTAATTGTTTCTTTCTGAGGGGAATATGTCCATTTAATATTTAGATGTATTTACAAGAGGTTCTATACGTTTCTAAATTATGGTTATGCACATGTGTCAGTGTATATTGATTTATGCATTATTTAATATTTTATAAATATATTTATTTTCAGATACATAGATTCATGATAGTGTTAACATTGTCTATGATTTAAAAGATTGTTTTGACATGTCTGGAATGAATCAATAAAATTTAAAAAAAAAAAGGATCCGAGCACACAGCAAACTCAAATTAACACTCTCAGATTTGATTTCAACACTTCTGAAGTGTCTATATGGGTCCAACCACAAAGAGTTAATTTAACTCTTTTTTTGGAGAGTTAGTACCGTAACACTAACTTAGTGTAATTATTGACTCCTTTTAGAGTTAAAATTTAACACTTCTTAACACTAACTAGTGTTACTTTATCTTAACACTTTTATGTAGTGTTAGACATTAACTCTCTTTCGGGATTGTTGGTTAACTATAAAAGTGTTACAGTCATTTTAACACTGTAGGGTGTAAAAAAGCTCTTCTGAATTATTAAAAAAATACTTAGAAAATAAGGTTTGCCAAAAATAATGCCATCATGTTTAGTTGAAACTCATTTATTTCAAACATGCACCACAAATTAACTTTTAGAACACTTTATCGGACACAATTCATCGTTAGCTAACTTAATGTGAACACTAACATAATGCTAACAGCCCACAACCGATACACTGCTTATTCAGTGTTAGTTTGCTTAGCCGAGTTGACAACACAACAAAAATACGGTCTAAAACTTTTTTACCATAGCAGATACAGTCTTTACCATCAAATTACAAGTTTTAGCGAACCAAATGACAAACTAAAATCATCACTGCTTAGCGCGGCTAATGTGGCGACATAACTTTACTGTGAGTGTCTCGCCATTGAAGACAGACCAGGTGCCAGAGGGTTAATATAAATATCAAAACCTAACGCCAACATAAAGTTAGCTCATTTTACTTATCGAACAATGTCGACATAAAACCACGGTGAAACGCACAGCTGAACGAGACGCTCCTCAGTCGGTATTTAGCTCCTGTTGCTGTGTAGCACGGTGGGGGCGGAGTCTGATTTACACTTTAAGTGTCACATCCACGTTTGGAGTTAAGAGTTAAATAGTTTAGAGTTGATGTTACTGCAATGACACTTACAGATTTGATCTGAAGACACTTTGATTTGACTGCAACTATTTGTAAACTTAGAGTTACATATAAGGGATTTGACTCTATTCAGAGTGGAATTAACTTTGCTTTTGCTTAGATTTCATCAACACCAGAAATATAACTCTTCTCAATTTACCGTGCAAAACCTGCCTGCATTGTAAATACTTGCATTTTAATTTTATTTCATACTTGTATTTTCACGTGTTGGTTTTACTGTCGGAACATTTTACGACGTTTTCACTTCCTCTCTTGGATCCGTTTCAGCATTTTATGAATATCAAGCAGCACCACCATGAAACTCGAATACGTTAGATCAAATTATATATGCTTATAATACAATAATATGGTAATCATTTGGAAACTCTGCATTGCATTACCTCCGTGACCTCGCAGGAATATTGCGGCTCGCATGACAGTGAATAAAGACTTGATATACTCTGCGATCATTTAGCGGCCCGAGCAAGTGTCTTATAGATTTCAATTCTGTATGGATGTTAATGGAAAAGCCAATGAGCCCCCAGAGCACTCACCAGGAAGATCCACTCAGTATCAATACCGTTTTGCAGGGAGTCTTCGCACGCCGCCCGCCAATAATGTATCGGCTGCACTGGCGAAAGAGGAAATATTAAAAGGAAAAAGGAAGCAGCAGCACTTAAGACACTTCCACGTATCTGTACAGATCACATCTGTAGCATCCTCATACCTGCTAAAGGTAAAACTATCTACAAGCATCCAGTACAGATGATGTAACTGCACATCACCAGCATTCTGGTGCAGCTCTGAAACAATAGCACGGAGGACGGATGACGCGCTGGTGACTCGGGCCGTAAATATTTAGGGAGCTTCTGCATGTTAAACAACGGTCGACGCGGAAAATGTAAAGATGCATCGCACGGAGCAAGGGGACGAGAAATCCATGCTGTTTAGGAATTTCGCCACGGATCAATTAATTTCCTGAGCCAGCTTAATTCCCCGGAAGTCCCGCGAGTCCCCGGGTGAACAGCAGCATCCTGTCATGTTTCAGGAAGCATTTTGAATGAACTCCTCCCCTTATTCCAGCATGACGCTTCTCAACGACAGCATTTAAAGACGTCTCTGCAGCGCACGAGTCCAGCGGCTAAACTGGCGCGCCCTCGGTCCAGACCTATCGAGACAAATGTGGTTAAAGCAGGTTTTATCTTTAACTTGTTGATGATGGTGTCCGCGGACTGATGGCCCACGGGGAGGCCGTAAACCTGTAATTTCCGTAATTTACAAAACTAAACCGTAATTTACACAGCTCATATGTTACGTGAGGTAGTCATGTGACATATCTTTGGAAAGCTAAGATTCTTGTGATTCAATCGATGCAAACCATTTCAGGGTATAAGCATAACAGCAGGTACAATCAGCGCCTGCGTCACACCACAAACAAACAAACAAACAGTTACAAAATAGACGCAACTCACCTTATAAGCCTTATAAAAACTCGTCCGATCAAAAATATTCCCACAAAAATGGTCTGGTTACATTCACAAAGGTCCAGTCGATCCAATCCAGTAAAGTATTTAGTCCAAATTTTTTTATTATACCAGTAAATATCCGCAAACAAGCCGCTGCATCATTTTGAAATTGCTGGTCGACGTTCCAGAACTTCGGAGGTTTGTTCCTTGTGACTCGCTGTTTGCGTGGATCATAATGAATTCCTTCATTTTAGGGTCAGCTGACCTTTAGATTGACACCTCATACGTCTATATATTAGCTTCCCTGTCCCGCCCACAGCCTACAACAGCCAATGAGGGCCAGCGTTGAAAGGAAGCCCATGTTCC